>CM040241.1:4981501-5201418 GCA_022545495.1 Chrysanthemum lavandulifolium
CATTCACGGAGATGCTATATGTGCAACTGTGGTCCAACTTGATTTCTTTAACTTAAACCTATGAACTCACCAACCTTTGTGTTGACATTTTAGCATGTTTTTCTCATGTTTATTTCTTAGCGTGCGCATTGACAAAGGCATTCGTTGAAGACCGGCATCCAAAGTGTTTTCAAGCAAATCTAATACAACTTTTAATGGAACAACATATATTTTTATGGGCTAACTTCACACTTTGAAACAATATTGTAAAACTATCTCTTAAATTAATCTATCTTTCGATAATGGAATAAATTTTCCATTCTTTATTACCTTGTGTTATGATTATTGATTTAGTAGCACCCCATGACCCGAACGCTTCCGCTATGAAATTTTGGGGGTGTTACATTCTCCCTAATCCCCTTAGGGGCTCAGGACTGTTCGGAGTAGTGATTTAGTTTAAGGGAAGTACTCTTTGATGTGCGTTCTATTATGGCCTCCTATTCTTGAGGGAGTGATCGGAATTAAGCCGCGTGGCGATAACAAAAAAAAACAAATGACTATTTGATTACGGGCGGGGCCTTTCGTACTTAATTAAATGCGAAGAGAATTATTCAAAGACACTAAAATCGAGTGGATCTACTTACATATTCATGAAAAGCGGGTTAAAACATGTTATGAAACTAAGACAACAATTATTACTAATAATAAGAAAGAGTTAAGTGCCTCCAAGGCCTAAAAATAGAAGCTTCTTTCAGTCTATATTTTCAAAGAGAATAAGTACTCATTTCTATTTAGTTGTTTTCTTACGCTATCCGGCTATTGAACCTGGTTTCCCTCTATATATGGTAATAGAGAGTTAGACAGCTTAGAGAGCTCCTCAAAGGGCTAGTTCTCACTCTGTTTTGGGGACGGAGTTAAGAGCTTTAAATTTGGAAATAATCAAGCTCGAGCTCGAGTTTCGAGCTCGAGTTTGAGATGACGAGCCGAGCTCGAGGCTGAAATCGAATTGAGTTTTAGTAATCGTGTCGAGTTTGAGCTTGACATTACTCGGCTCGACTCTTACTCTGCTCGTTTACACCCCTATAGTCATGAGTAATCCAAAGTGATAACTATTCATTAGAAATGCTCCTGAATTTTATTAATTTGAAATAGAAGTGATCACGAATTGCATATGTTTATATATTACAACTACTTTTTCAGTAATTACTTATATAACTCGTGTATTACACGGCTCATGAGCTAGTGAGTTACTATAGGAGATATGCTTAGAGTTGTTTATTAAGAATTTTTATGAATTTATTGGAAATTACATAATTATAGGGAGATTTAGTTCGGATATTAAAAGAGACTGAAATTTGAAAACTTACTAATACTAGTTTGATGGGACACTTGATTTATTATTTATTTATATATTTATTTATTTATTTATTTATTTATTGGAGATTTTTGTGGCTAAGAATAGTAATAACATTTGTGTTTTACCTAAGGGTTGATTGGTGTTTAGAAAATAACATGAATATTTTAGAACTAGTCGGATACCAGCGCATATGTGTGATAAGTATAGTTATATGTGTTTGCTTACCCGTTTAGTGAATTCGTTTCACAACACTTTGAATGTATATGTGTTAGTAATATGTGTTTGTGTGGGTTACCCGTAGCTTTCCCGTGACATCATTATTCCCGCATATAGAAATACCCTCGCAATCTCTTACACGTCAAACACTCCCTCCAAAGTATATGATTTTGAAGAATCAAAATTGTATTGATTGAATAAAGGTTAAAGTTGTAATAATTTGAATTAAAATAAAATAAACCCACTAAAAATATAAAAACTCAAAACTCATAAAAATATATGAAAATGGATGTTGAATTAAATAGCATAAAATTTTAGAAAATATGGTAAAATTAGATTATAAAAAAAATAAATAGATAAAAAGATATTTCAATTTGAAAATAAAGATTAATTTTCAATTGAGAAGTGACACGTGTCACTTTATAATTGGAGCTCTTTATCTTACTTTTTAGTGGTTACGAGTTAGGCTTGGAGTTTCTTAAGAAGTTGTTAATACAAATAAACCGTAAAAACGTTTATTAATATTTTGCGATCTCTTTGTGTTTTGTTGATAACAAATATAATGTTATCTTAAGTATAATTATAAGGATACATGTTATTTTGTAAAGCATTTACATATAGCCATTTAAATACAAAATGTAGTAATTAAGCATGTGTTGTAATAGTTTATTAGGATGGGTAAAACCATAACCCATGGACCATAACCCATGGATCTTAACCCATACCCAAGTTGGCTAGATACAATGTATATTTAGATGCATTGAATCTAAAGAAAACCCATGGACCAACCCATAACCCATGACCCATAACCAAAAACCCATGGGCAAGAGGGCGTTCCACGGATCCCTAGGATTACACTAGACGGATCCCAGTGGAAGGGATCCGTGGGATCCGGGAACAGTGGAAGATTTTTCCTATAAATGAGAGCCATTTCTTCATTCTAACTCACCCCTCTTCTTACTAAATCTCTCATACACTCTCATTCTCTTCTAACATATAGATCACTTGATCTAGAGAGTTGTTCTTCTTTCTTTTGATTTGTGATCCTCATATAGGTCCTTCTCTAAGGCGAGATCACGAGCATTCTACAAGTCATCCAAGCAAGGGGTCCTTGATTGATTTGTCACTCCGCAAGATTTCTTTAGCGAAGATCTTGTATTTGATATTTCACATATTTGTTGTGTAATAGTCGTGTTGGTTTGGTCCACCGTGCTACGGACTCGGTATTTAGCTTTGTACTGGAAAAAGTGTAAGCAACGTTGTGAAGACTTCTCCGCCAAGTGAAGGAGTTTGTTGACATAGTGCTTGAACTCTCGAGTAGGTGACTCGGGGAGTGGAGTAGGGCAAGGAAGGTGTCCTTGTAGCCGAACCACTATACATCGGTTGTGTATTTTCTTTCCCTTCGCTTTACTTTATTTACTTCCTTTATCATTAGATCTATACTTTCTCTACATCCATAAGATCTCACATATTAAAGAATCTAAAGTTTTTGAAACTAACATAAAATGGGCAAAACTATTCAACCCCCCTTATAGTTTTCTACAATTGGCATCAAGAGCTAAGTTTATAAAAGTTTTAAAGTAAAATTGTATTTTAAAACTTTTCGATCAAGATGGGTTCGAAAATTATAAGGAAGGGCAATCTATGCAACGACCACCACTACTTGAAACTAATGGTTTTATATATTGGAAAAATAGATTCAAACATATGTGAAATCTAAAGATATTGATCTTTGGTACATTATTGTTGAAGGCGATTTTGAGGCTACCTCAAAAGATGATAAAGGAAATGTACTTAACATACCTCATGATAAACTAAATGATGAATTAAAGAAAAACTTTCTAAAAATAGTGAAGCAAAATGGTTTTATATAATGCTTTACCGAAAAGGAATTGAAAGAATTTCTATGCTTAAAACCTCTAAAGAAATTTGGAATTCTTTAGTTGTAACTCATCAAGGCAACGAACAAGTTAAAAATAATAAAATTGATTTATTTGTTCAACAATATGAACAATTTTCAATATCGGATGATGAAACTATAGATCATTCATTTGCTAACTTTAATACTATTATTACATCTTTGCAAGCACTTGATGAATCTTGTTCTAGCCGTAATCATGTTAGGAGATATCTAAGGGCACTTCCACGAAGTGGAGATCCAAGGTGACGGCGATCGAAGAGTCAAAGATTTGACAATCCTCACCTCGATGAACTTATAGGCAACCTAAAAGTCTACGAGCTTGTCCTTGCTAAAGACTTCGAAGCCTCAAAGGTGAAAGAAAAACACAAATCTCTTTCCCTCAAAGCCAAAAAGGCTTCAAGCGATGAAGAGAACTCCTCCTCGAGTAGTGACGACGAGGAGTACGCTATGGCGGTAAGGGACTTTGATGAGTGTGCAAATACTCATCATTTTCATACCATTTAGACTGCTAAAAACATCTGAAAACACTCAGAAACGCATCAAAATGATAAAAATATCACAAATAAGTGTTTTATGTGTTTCAAATGCAAAATACCAAAATCGATGAAAACGTATCAATTTTGCATAATTGCGCTTTAGTCCCCAAGTTTCAAAAGTTGTCAAATCTAGTCCTGGTAATTCTAAAACTTGTAAAATATCATTCAAGGTCCACGAAATATTTTAAATTGTCAAAATGGTCCTTGAATGAAACTTTGGAGAAATTACATGTTTGGTCCCTCAAGTTACTGAAATTGTGAGTTTGGCCCTTGGACGTTTAAAATGGAAAATAAATACATGTATGGTCCTTGGTTTATCATATATTGCAGGTTTTGCCCTTGTATTAGCTTTGGAAATGTTACAGGTTCAGTCCTTTAATAAACAGAAAATTACAAGTTTAGTCCTTGCTTGTTATTAACTTAAACCAAATGGACCTTTGTTAATATTAAACCAAATCCAAAAACACAACCCAGCCAACCCTTTTATTACCAACCCAAGCCCAGTCTAAGCCCAAACCCAAAACCAGTATTTAAAAAACTAAAACCGCCAAGCACTATTCACTTGTCTCTCCCACAACTGTTAACGCAAAACCAGTGGTTTTCACCACCACTTTCCACCTTTCCCCAACCTTTCCACCTCTCCCCTACCCTTCACCATCAACCTTTCCACCTTGCAAACACTCACCACCTCAATCAAGCAAATTCCACTCAAGTTAACTTTTCCCGCCAAAAATGCCAAGTGTATGATTCTGATGAATTGAAGGTATGAAGTAAAGTGGGAAATGCTTAGAAGTCGACAAGAAATAGAATGAAATCAATAAATACCAATGTTAGGAATTAGAAATTCCCGGTATTAAAGAGTCGGTCACCTCAAGTATATGTAATCATTAGAAAGCTCGTAGTCGTAGTTATTTTAAGTAAAGTAGTATTTAGTTAAGTAACACCATGGAGGACGGACGGGTCTTTACCCATGTATGCCACGATCCACACCCGATGTGTGGCGATTTATGTAAGACTATAAATACTCTCTACCTTCCAAGGTAGAGAGTTGGAGCTCATAATAATATCTTTCACTTTCTCTCACTAAGTTCCCTAAACCTCTAACTTTCTCTAGAATTCCATCTATATGCTACTTTGTGTTATGGTTTGATGTGTATGTGAAAAGTTATATCTTACAATTGGTATCAAGAGCCATGGTTAGATCATATCTTGCACATCTTTGGATTTCTAGTGGTTTTAGGTGGTTTTGAGTTTGAAAAAGTTTAGTGGTTTTGCATCATTTGGTTGATTTCTTGTGTTAAAGTTTGAATTTTGTTAGTACTTTCATGTTTAGAATCATCACAAGTGTTTAGGTTTTCATTTGGATAGCTTGAATCATCTTGGTTGGGTTGTTTTGGATTGAAAAGTGATGTTTATAAGGTTTTTCTTGCTAGCGACTTAGCTCACGGTTTAGTTTTCTTCATAGCGACTTGCTTCACAAAATTGTAGCGAGTTACGGTTTTAAACCTAGCGAGTTAGATCTAGCGAGTTAAAGTACAAGTAGTGGACTCTCCACCACGAGTAGCGACAGTGGTAGCGACTTGGTCTATAGCGAGTTGCTCTTTAGCGACTTGTACTTCTAGCGACTTGTGTGTAATCATCGCCAAAATTTTGCTAGCGACTTGAGGGGTAGCGAGTTACTACTTAGCGACTTGCTTTGTGTCTAGCGACTTGGGACTCTAGCGACTTAGTTGGCTAGCGAATTAAGTGTTAGCGACTTAGTGCATTATCTTCTAGCGACTTAGTGCATTATCTTCTAGCGACTTAGTGTATTATCTTCTAGCGACTTGAGTGATTGTTTACGGTTTTCTCTTGATTTAGTAAAATCCCGTGAAAGAATCTATTTCCCGGTTTAATCATAGAGTTATAAAATCCCGTATAATCTGTTAACATGTCTACCAACGTCCCTACTGTCATCTCCACTGTTGCCGAGGATGTACAAGCACTGGCTCGAGATACTCGCCCACCCATGCTTGCAGAATCCGACTACTATTCTTGGGCTCAACGAATCGATTGTATTGCCTTGGAAAGGAAAATGGTGTCAACATTCTCAAATCCATTGATGAAGGACCATATCGAGTTGAGACGACTAGAGACATACTTGATACTAATGAAGATGGTACTCCATTTACGGAATGGATGGACCTAAGATGTATGATGAGCTTGATGATAAGGAGAAAAGAGATTCGATGCGAGATATCGTGGCTTCAAACATTGTTCTTCAAGGTCTTCCTAAAGACATCTACAAGTCGATCAATCATAACAACGATGCAAAGGCGGTTTGGGATAATGTTAAGATGCTTCTCTCGGGTTTAGAATTAACTATGGAAGACAGAGAATCCCAACTCTATGACGAATTTGAGCACTTCAAGATGAAACCGGATGAGAGTGTCTATGAGTACTATGTGAGATTTCATAAGTTAGTAAATGACATGAGGAACATCGAATGACTATGCCTAACATTCGCCTAAACTCAAAGTTTGTGAACAACATGAATCCCGAATGGCACAAGTTTGTCACAATTGTGAAGCTCACTAAAGGATTGAAGAATACAAACTATGAGCAACTCTATGCCTTCCTCCTTCGGAATGAGAGACATGCTATGTTTGAAAAATTGATTCTCAATCGGTTCAAAACCAACCAGGGAGAGACAAGCTCGTCTAATGACTCAACAAACTTTCTACTCAAACATCGGAATCACAACCAAAGCATCACAAGTCATACCCTTGGGTAATGGTAATCACAAACTCATCCCCGATCCTATGTTCAAACAAGGCGTCTTTGATGCACACGTGGGTAACATCATTAATCAACTAGCTCTTCTCATTAGTCAAAACATGAATTCTCTCCACAAACCAACAACAACCTCGAGCGCATCTAACCCACATAATCAAGCCCTTTGTTAAAGATGGAAGGATCGTGGTGCAACCGATTCAGAAAGACAAGATGATCGGGGAAGAGGTGGAGTGGAGAGGTTATGTTGGCAACCGAATCGAGGAAGAAATGGTAACCAAGGTCAAGCTAAGCCAATCAAATGCTATAGCGTGGTGGTGAAGGACACATTGCAAGGGCGCACATCTCCAAAGCGTCCGCGAATCGATTACCGAGATAAGATGTTGCCGCACAAGCTCGGGACAATGGTGCTGCGTTGGATGAAGAGGAATTATCGCTTCTTGCCGAGGCAATGCCAAGACCTATGATGCGAGATGTGGATGAGCGACCTATTCGTGAGATAGGTCACAATCATCGAGCGCCTTTCAAGTCGTGATCGTGATGCATACGACTCGATGTAGATGATGGACCCTCGCACACACAATTTTCATGGCTAGCATTTCTCCAATGGTTTCTCCCAAGGTCTCTTCTTCACCACATCTTGGCACATCCAAGGACAAACTCATCTCGTAGGTATTAAAACTATACGATGATGTCGATGTGCAACAGATGCATGACAAAGTACAATCAATCGAAACTATTGAATCAAATGTTGAAAATATGGGTAATAACAATATTGTCCCATACGATCAATACGTGAAACAAAGTGAAAGTGAAGTTGTACCAAGTGATGCATCTTCTGCGATCAACAATGACTATGTCTTTGATGAATACACCGCATGTGCTCGATGATTCCATAATTTCGAACTAAATGCCTATAAGGAACGTGTTGCTATTTATGAACAACGTGCAAAATTTGAGTTGACCACTCGTGAGCGAGGAAATGGATGTCCAAGTGAGTACGATGAATTAGAAAAGTAAGTTTAGAGAAGAAGTATTGAAACAAGAATTAAATTCCTTGCAAGAAAAACTTTCTAAAACAATAAGCAAAAACAAGAACTTCAAGAAAATGTGAAAATGCTTAAGCAAGAATTTAATGCAAAGGAATCAAAACTCTTGAGAGATTTTTCTAATCAAAACTTTGAAAAACAAACTTGAAAACAAGTTTGTACATACAAGGAAACACCATTCGATCGCTCACATGGTCACTAAACATCGAGTCCTAAGCGATAAGCATAGCATTCCCTTGTTGAGGAACCAAATCCGAGGTAATTAAAAGGCTAGAAATGCTCATAAGGTGCTTTATGATGGTAATGAAATCCTTAAGCCTAGGCGAGAACCCTAGTTGCGTTGAGTGCACTAAGGAAGATAAGAAATCAAATGAAATCACTAGGAAAAGATGAATAAGAAACAAAATGATCCCAAATGCAAAGAGAAAACATAATTATCACTCCTCATGATTACAAGAAGGAAAACTGGATTTCCTTAAACAAGTTTAAGCCTCGACATTGTTGACTCCCGAACAAGTCTTCGGAAAAAGGATTTAGATAAGTAAAGCGGAAAATATTGTTGAAACTAACCTCCCTTTGGAAAATGCCTAGAGCGACGTGTATCCTCCTAATACACCAATGCATCTTGTACCTAGAACAATTGCCACTAAAAGCAAGACATTAATTAGCCAATACGTTATATTTCAACTATTTGTTGATTTTGAGAAAACTTGCAAGAAAAGGATCACACCCATGGTATAATCAAGGAGAAAGGGTTTTGAACAAATGAAATAATGTTATTTAAGCGAGGTCATGCCCTTCTTTAAACTTCTAAAAGATCACTTTGAGAGTCTTAAAAGGGATAGAAACCGATATTAAGGGAATGGAAAAGGAATTTGATGCAATGGTTGTTGAAGTTAGTGACTATGAGCGTGCATTGAAATATAATGAGATTGAGAGAAAGAACACGCATACATTAAATGAGAATCTTATTATTGAATGTGTTGCTCAAGATGTGTTTTCACGCTTCAAATTGCTCTATTAATGCTTCCAAATTTCATGAATTATCTCGTGGCCCCGAAAGTCTCCCATGATCGTGTCATTGAGCTTGAAAAAACTAATTCTAAACTAAATGAGAAAATTGAACCGGATGATCACGACAATTTCGTTAAACATTTTTCTAAACTAGAAGTTGAGCATTTTAATTTACAACTAAAATATCAACATCTTAAAGAAAATGTCAAAACTTCAAATGTCAAGACATCTTGGATGCTCCGAGTTTGATGCGGTTTTCAAATTAACAAACGTGATGAGCGATTCAAGCTCGATGCAACACAATCGAAAGTTGAAAGCCCAAATCTCTCAATTAAAGGGTCAAACGAACAATATGATGGGCTCCCAAATGCCTCCTCCTTTAGATTCTCGAACTCTCAAACGTTTCATCTTCAAAACCTAGTAAATGCTTTACAAAAGGAAAGCGAGAGTTTTCTAGAAGAAAATGAAAAGGTTAAACGTCATTTCAATGAGTTGTTTGAATCAATTAAAGTCATTCAGTAACAAAAACAACGAACAAATAGCTTCATTGCAAAGGGAAATTGAGAATCAAGAGTCGGGTAAAAGGAAAATGCCAATGATCAATGGGGAGAATGGTGTATCAAAGGTTCACTCTTGTAATAAATATGCTTTACCTATGACATATGTCCCCCCTCATCTAAGGAACAACAAACTTGCCATTCAAACATATTTCTCATCCCTTAAGGATTGCTTAGAATGCCTGCGTGAGATTGTTGAAAAGGATAAGCTAGAGAAACCTCATGATAATGCAATTGGACATGCATGCCTATATGCCAAACGATCTCAAGAAATCTTAGAATGCTTGATCACAATATGCCCTAAGACATTAGGTGAGAGAGTTAACCCTTTGATTCCATGCTCAATGCCTAAGGCCAAATATGATATGCACTCGATTCCCAATGTTTTGAATGTGAGCCGTAGTGTACCCTTGAGTAGTTCGATTCTAGATCCATCAATGCTAGGAAAGAGAACTCAAATGTGCCTTCTAGGAGTACTAATCTCGGTACCTCTAGTGTTAAGAAAGTGAACCTTAGTGCACTGCATGTAGTTCGGATCCAAAGACATCTAAACAGTGGTGCAAGAGTAGTAAAACAAACTAATGTTCCCATTCCCTCTACAGAGTGTCGGTGACATGAAAGGAGGAGGTCAAAGTCTCAAGACAATACAAGGAATGATAGGACCTCATAAGCTAGGAATGTGCTTTGGAAAAGAGAAGAACAATCTAGGAACTTTAAGTTTGAATCGAATAAACGAATCGTGTTGATTCTAGTATTAGCCATAGGCGCATCGTAATTAATTGAATTCGATACTATTTACAAACCTTGTGCGATGTCCGCTTGAATTCGCATTTCTAATCATGAATGTGGTGTTAATGTTTCGCCTAATGATGTAAATTGTCCAGTTAATATTGTTAATGCTAAAGTTCATGCTAAGAAGGCTAAAAGGCAAAACGAAGAAAGTTAGAAAAAAGTGGAAACCATGGGAAGAACATTCGATAAAATAGGCTTTTATTGGACACTGTTGGTCTTAAGACTAATCGAGATAATGCCCACTAGAAAATGGATGCCTCTTGGTAGAACTATTCCTTAAGAAGTGATCACACACGGTGAATGTGGCTAATCCGACACTAGTACCGCATCTATTCACAACGATTCCATTGCCTCACTTTACGATATGAATGCTTCTATTTACGATGTGGGTGTTCCAAACATTGTTACTAACCAAATGGAACCCATTCTTGCATGGGGATCCCAATTATCCAGATTATCCATTCTTGTGCGTGTTCAACCGCAGATCGTTCAAATCGCTACGTGGTACCGGACTCAGCCGTTCCAAGCATATGATTTGGAGACCGGTCATGGCTCATGAACTTCGTAAGCAAATTCATCGGACCGTTAGATTTGGTAATGATCACTTGATTGCTATTATGGGTTATGGAGATTATGTTGTTGGTGATAGTGTCATCTCTAGAGTGTATTATGTGGAAGGTTTAGGTCATAACTGTTCTCTGTTGGTCAATTCTATGATTCGATCTAGAAGTAGCCTTGTAAAACATACCGCTTTGTTAAAGATCTTAATGGTAAGGAACATTAAAAGGAACTCGTGGCTCAAACCTTTACACCATCTCTATCGATGACATGATGAGGCCTCTCCAATGCTTGTTATCAAAGGCTTCTAAAACAAAGTCATGGTTATGGCATCGTCGTCTCAATCACTTGAACTTGGCACCATCAACAATCTTTCCAGAAAAGACTTAGTTGTAGGTTTACCTAGACTAAAGTATGAAAAGGACCATCTTTGTTCAAGATGTCAATTGGGAAAAAGCAAGAAGTATGCCCATAAACCCAAACCTACTAACTCATCACGAAGTTCTTCATATGATTCATATGGATTTATGTGGACCAATGAGGTGCGTAATATCTTTGGGAAGAAATATGTGTTAGTTGTGGTTGATGATTACTCTAGATTCACGGGTCAAGTTCTTAAGGACAAAGGATGAAACTCCGATATCATCATCAAACTCATCAAACAATTGCAGTTCGACTAAACAAAACCGCTGTAATTATCGAGCAGACAATGGAACCGAGTTTGTCAACAAACAACTTAGTGAATTCTATGAAAGCGTTGGAATCACCATCAAAGAAGTGTTCCACGAACCCCTCAACGAACGGTGTAGTTGAAAGATGAAATCGTACTCTTGTTGAAGCTGCTAGAACAATGCCGATCTACTCAAAGGTTCAATGTTTCTCGGGTCAAGCAATTGCCACCGCATGCTACACACAAAATCGTTCACGATTCACACTATTCATGGAAAACTCCATATGAACTTGTCCACAACAAAAAACCCGATCTATCTTTCCTTCGTGTGTTTGGTGCATTGTGCTATCCGACTAATGAGGGTCAAGACTTAGGCAAACTTAGGGCCAAAGCGACATTGAGTATTTGTAGGATATGCATCAAACAAAAGGGATACCGAATCTACAACAAAAGAACCCGAAATATCATGGAAACAATTCACGTTACGTTTGATGAGTCGACCGGTCAAATGGCTCCTGGACACTCCACTCGGGACCCGCACTTCAAAACAGTCCCATTGGTTCATCCCTTGTTCCAAACTCCTCTCAAGAAACTCCATATGTACCTCCATCCGAAGATGATGTAAAGAAATTGTTTGATCCTATGTTTGATGAACTGTATGATTCAATTACAAATGAGGTGCTTGATCCTACAACAGAGGATGCTCATATTCCGATGAATGAAGTCAATCCTTGATCTCAATATCTTTAAGTCAAGAAGCACCTGCTGCGATCCTTGATCTCATCAACAAATCATCATTCTTCAAATGTACATCATGGAAATGTTTCGCATCAATGATGAAGTTAATCCCTTTGCAACCTCGAAGATGCTCCATTTGAAAACATATTTGCTACTCACGAATCATCATCGAACCATCTTCTTGAGACATCGACTCACTACCTCGGCCTCAACAACCGCCACATGAACACCTCGGAAAATGGACTCACGATCATCCATTAGACAACATCATTGGTAATCCTCTCGTCTGTATCAACCCGGAAACAACTCGCAACCGATGCCTTGTGGTGCTTCTTCAACTCCGTACTATCTAAGATCGAACCAAAAGATGTTAAAACCGCCATGAATGAAGACAAGCGGTTCAATGCCATGCAAGATGAAATTCATGAGTTTGATCGTCTTGATGTATGGGAGTTAGTACTGCCCAGCGTGCTATGATTATAGCTCTAAAATGGATCTTCAAAGTAAAGCTTGATGAGCATGGTGATGTGTTGAAGAACAAGGCTCGATTAGTTGCTAAAGGATATCGTCAAGAGGAGGGTATAGACTTTGAAGAATCTTTTGTCGCAGTTGCTCGAATCGAGGCAATCGAATCTTTCCGCTAATCTGCTAGTAAGAACATGGTAGTTTATCGATGGATGTAAAGACGGCATTTCGAACGGAGATCTTAAAGAAGTCGTCTCGCCACCAACCTCAAGGATTTGTGAATCAAGAGCATCCTACTCACGTTTATCGTTTGAAGAAGGCTCTTTATGGTTTAAAGCAAGCTCCAAGGGCATGGTATGATACATTGTCAAAGTTTCTTCTATCAACCGGATTCATCAAAGGAGATTGATCCTACATTGTTCACCTGAAGTCGAGCAAACATTTGATTCATGTTCAAATTTATGTTGATGATATTATTTTGCCTCGATGACCCAATGGAATGTGATCGTTTTCAAATGAAATGAGTTCAAAGTTTCAAATGTCAATGATGTGACAAATGTCATTTTCTTGGGATTACAAATTTCTCAAAGTCCCGAGGCATTTTCATAAATCAATCTAAATATGCAATGAGATTTTAAAGAAATTTGGACTCGATTCAAGTGACCTGTTGACACCCCCATGATTGACCGAACCAAACTAGATGGGGACCTCTCGGGGATCATGATTGACCAAACGAAATATCGGAGTATGATTGGATCCACGATGTATCTCATCGCTAGTAGACCGTACATCTTGTTCATTGTTTGCATGTGTGCTAGATACCGAGCTAAGCCTACTAAAAAGCACCTTGAAGCGAGTTAAGCGGGTCTTCGGTATTCCAAGGAACCATCAATATGGGACTATGGTACCGAAGGACACCGGTATGTCACTAACGGCCTATGCAGATGCCGATCATGCAGTTGTCAAGATACTCGTCAAGCACGTCAGAGGTGCTCGCTTTTGGGTGATAAGCTTGTGAGTGGTCTTCAAAGAAGCAAATGAGTACTTCTATTTCTCTACAGAGGCTGAATACATAGCCATGTCATCTTGTTGTGCTCAAATCTTATGGATGATATCTCAATTATCGACTATGGCTTTGAATTCAACAAAATCCCTCCATCTTGTGATAATAAAGTGCTATTGCTCTCATGCAACAACGTTCAACACTCAAGAGCAAAGCATATCGACATTCGACATCATTTCATCGAGGAACAAGTAGAAAAAGGTATGGTGGAACTATATTTTGTGAGGTCCGAATATCAATTAGTCGACATCTTCACCAAAGCTCTTCCAAGAGAACGCTTTAAGTTTATTCTCCCACGCCTTGGCTTGAAAAGCCTTCAACCGAAACACTCAAACGTCTTCGAGGAGGAAGACGAGGAGTAAAGGTCTATCTTCATCTATCTCTTGTATATATCTATTGAAAAACAAAATACAAAATTATAAAACCTTCAAAAATCAAATAGAAAAATATAAAACTTTCAAAATCCATAAAAATTTGAAAAATTCAAAAATCTTCAAAAATATTGTCATCTTGTCATGTTTCTCTCGATTCGATAATATCTACGGTCTAGATGTTGTCATTCAAAGAATGACACGGACTTTAGATGTTGTTCGAATTTAAAAAATATATATATATATATATATATATATATATATATATATATATATATATATATATATATATATATTTTGGGAGAAAGAGAAACTATGGTTTATTGTCATTTTCGAGCAATAACCGGTTTAAAAGAAAGAACAGAGCCATGTTTTATCATGTTTTCAAAATTCCATGCTCGATTCTATAAACATTTATCTATCGAAAACTAAATGCTTTGAAAAATAACTCGGTCTCTATTTTTGATAATCATCGGGACTTATTTGTCAAAATCTCTATCTCTCAATCAACAACCTATGTCATTGATTGAGGGGAGAATGATTTCAATTAAATTAAAAAGTTATTTGGCATTAAAATTGTTTTCAAAAGATATAAATGCATGTTTTATCAATGGAGTGTAAAGTCTTAAATCCGATCCTTATCGGTTCAAACGCTTTCACAATCAAGTCACAATTCTCCTTAAAGCTTTCAAAATCAATTTAAATCTATACGAGATCACAAATCTCATGTTTTGATAATTGTGATCGGGGAGAATGTGTGATTTAAATTGGATTTAATCGATAATTCGGTAAATGGTTTTATAAGAATGTACATGCGTCCTTCCCACATGTGACAAACGATTTCAAATTTTCAATGCACATGTTGAGGGGAGCATCTATCTTAAACCTTTGATTTGAAACGTGATCATTCATCCCAATGTGCAGGTTCCCTCTAGTATGTGCAAAACTCTTTTCAAACCTCGAGGCACATATTGAGGGGAGCAAATTTATGGAAACCTCATCCTTCCCGAAATCCTATATCTACTTGATTTGATATGGGAAGTGATGTTGATATCTTTAGAAAATGGTAATCAAAGAAGTTAATTCTTTCTCTTGCCTCCGTGTGCTAAACATTTTCAAATACTTGATGCACATGTTGAGGGGAGTTCTCGTTCTAAAATATCAAAAACAATTCAGTGCAAAATGCTTTGATAATATATCACAAGTATCCGAATTGATTTTCAAATGGTTTTCAATTGGATCCAATGGCGCATTTAACAATACCAAATAGACCGACCAACTTTACTTTATGTACGGTGATATAAGGATGATAAGGTTAGGTATTTGTTCCCATGATCCGCTGAACCGGAGGGATCAACCCGAGGACAATCCACTAGTTAGTGTAGAAGTCCTTAGGTATGATGATAAAAGGAGAAAAATGAGATATGGGAAGAGTGCGGACTAAGACCGAGCTAGTCTTGGAATAAACCCAACAAGGTTCTAGCTATGAAGTCTCGTAAGCACCGGGGGTTGAAGAATTAAAAGAATTGAATGAGGAAAGGGTGAAAACAAATAGCCCTCCATTTATTCAACCTTAGGGCGTAAACCGGTTCAATTCATATGCTACTTGATGGTAACATCGGTATTGAAGACAAGACGTCATGGACCCGGTGGACGCACCGCACTTCAACTTTCCAAACCACTCAAGTTCCTCTTAAAGGGCTTGTTTCATTCTCACGGGAACCGACATTATCTATCGACTTTCTCTTAGAGATGGTTGATATTGAAGAAGGAGACCCTCCCTAGTCTCCGTTATAGGATCCAAATATGCACAAATTGAGTCTAGAGCCACGAGATCATCAATAAATCTCATTAGGACACTTTCAATGAAGACTCTGTTTCACACAGTGTGGAAAGAGATTATATCTTGAGTCCCACGATTATCCTTGTGGTATTGCCGTAACATCCGAGTGATGTGTTTACATATTCACAATGAAGATGGAAAGCCTCGAGCCAACATCAAACAAGCTCTGGTAGGTGGCATGTGAGATCTATTATATAGATCAACCATGTGACAACCGACAGAAACAATGGGGCGATTCAATCTCTTGAATCAATCTCGGTTCGAGTTATGGATTGCGGATACCTTTGAAAAACGGTCTTTGTGCTTAAAAATCTTTTCGTTGGCACATCGACCGTGTACTCATTTTTCAAACCAAAAGGTGTTTTATGATTGTTAATTGATTTTCAATAAAACCTTCGTTGTATTGCAAAAACAATTTCTATTGAGCAATACACGATTGTTTTCAAATCTCTTTTCATCAATCGGTGGACTTAAAATTATTTGGTTCACTCACTCCGTGTTGTCTTCTTTGAGATGTTCGGTTTGAGAACACTAGAACAAATTGCGAAACCCGTCAAGGAGATTCTTAGGAATCCTACCCGATCACAGGCAAGATTTGTATCGATCAACGGGAACCGTGGGTCGTGTACTAATTCATCGAAGTGATCAAAGACACTTTCGAGCAATTTATTGCTAATCTGTTGTATGCGGTACACCCGACGTTTGCGGTGATCGTAATGAAGCGGTCAATCCATAGCCGCATGCTCACACTACACATTCATCTCAAAAGAAATCATGATAAAGCATCAATGACTCGATATTTTCACTCCAAGCTTCGCTACGCCGCCGCCAATATCATGATTCAACAAAGCTTCGCTACTCGATGAGAAGATTTCATGATCCGAATGTGAGCATGTCGGTCCTAAAGTCACAATATCACAAAGGATGTCACAGAGATTGTTGATAGTGATGATCTCAAATGTCGGCTCAAATTTATTATCACATGGATCAAGAAAGACCTCCACTTGAAGTAACCAAACATGCAATGTGATGAATCAATGACTACGAGCTTAGGAGCAAAGGACTACATCAAGAATGCAAGATCAATTGTTAATGTATTATCCGGTTGTATTCAATGTATTTTTGGTACATGATTGAGGTGACCTCCTTGGGGAGATTCTTAGGAATTAGAAATTCCGGTATTAAAGAGTCGGTCACCTCAAGTATATGTAACCATTAGAAAGCTCGTAGTCGTAGTTATTTTAAGTAAAGTAGTATTTAGTTAAGTAACACCGTGGAGGACTTGACGGGTCTTTACCCATTGTATGCATGATCCACGGCCCGATGTGTGGCGATTTATGTAAGACTATAAATACTCTACCTTCCAAGGTAGAGAGTTGAGCTCATAATAATATCTTTCACTTTCTCTCACTAAGTTCCCTAAACCTCTAACTTTCTCTCTCTAGAATTCCATCTATATGCTACTTTGTGTTATGGTTTGATGTGTATGTGAAAAGTTATATCTTACAACCAAGAACGAAGCAAGAAGAACAACAATCTAGTGTACTTTTATTTTATGTATGTCAACTTAATAATGTTTTAAATTCCAGTGTATGTTTAATGTTTCAAGCTTTGAATTAAGTTAATCCAATGTGGTATAAACCGTTTTCAGTTATAAATTTCATGTTCTAAAGATAAATTCAGTTGATGCTATTTTTAAGCTTAAATTCTCATATAAGCTTATTGTTGTTATTAGTGTTATTAATGAACTCATAAGCTCATATAATTTCATTATATAGCTTCTGAGAGCTTTTATAAACCTTAAAACCCAGTTTTATTCAACAATTCAAAAATTCACAAAAATACCAATAAATTAGTTGTAAAATCAAAAATGTATGGAAATAATGTTCAAGGATCAAGCAGGTTGGTAATTGGATGGAATTGGTTTAGAGGCTTTGTGGAAAGCTATAGGAAGTGGTATTAATCCTCGTTCTCATTTTGTGCACAAACACAAATTGTAAGTAATTTTCTTAAAACTTGCATATTCTAGTTAAAATGCTTAAAACACGTTAATTTTAGCTTAATCCTATTTAAATACAGTTAGTATAAAGTTTTTAATTAGTTGCATGATCTTAATCCTTGGAATCCTTTGAAAAGCTTCAAAACTGCCTCTTAAAGGGGTGTTTGGATTTGTTGAGAAAACTATGTTTAAAGATGTTAATGTCATTGTTTTTGCTTGTTACATGTTACCTTATGTCTAAATAGCTCAGGTAAACCATAAAATATAATGCTTGTTTAACAAAAAGTCAAAATCATCTTTTAACTTTCCTTAAAATGTCCAATGTTAAGAATTTACAATATAAAATTCATCATATTAGCTTATAACTTGATACAATAGCCTAATTCCATCTTATTACAGTTTATTATAACACAATTAGTGAGTAAGATTAATCTAAAGTTCATTTAAGTCAACTTAGTTCATATTTTAAAAAGTCAAAATTTTCTTAAGAACAGTTTTTGAATAAACTTTAGAATTTTAGTGTGTGTTTATTACTAAGATTTAGCTTAAATCCTTTTGGGATAGTAAAGTTTAGCTGCTTAACAAAATTAGAAAAATAATAGTTCACTTATAATTAGCTTATTCAGTGCTTATTCATCAGCTTCTTTTGACCCTTTTTTTTTAAAAAACTTGTGCTTATTCATATTTTTTTTCTAGTCCACTGTGATAAAATCATAAGCTCAAACTTAGCCTATTAGTCATTTTCATAAAAAGTTGTAGTTTTGAAAAGTGCTTATTTTAGTGTAATTAATAAATTTGTAAAATAAAAATCCAAAAAAAATAGATGCAAAAATGCCATCTTGGATTTGAACCACGCCACCCACTCACCACACACACACTCTACCAACGCCCTTGGGACTTTGGTGGTAGATACTTGCACAATTTAATACTTACCTTTCTTTTCCATTTAAGCTTATACGAGCTAATTAGCTTATTTCTGACTTATTGAAACAAGCTTTTACATCCTTTTATTTTCATAGCCTTGTATCGTTAATAAGTATTTTACAAAAAGTTTGATTTTTCTCAATAGTTTTAGTGATTTTAATCATTTAATTAGTGTAAAACAAGATTTAATTCATAATAAAAATATAAAAGTCTAAAAATATAAATCTTTTTCTAAAATTTTCTTTGTCATATAGTACGTAATAAAATTGTTTTTACATTCGAGGACTTTATTTCAATAATTTTACGTTTTGCTTGCGCTCCAGCGTAATTTTTATTAATAACGCTCGTTTCCATTTTAAGTCACGTTTTTAGATAATCTAAGTTTACGTTTCACTTAAGATAGTTTATTTAAGTTATTTTGTTTTATAAAATCATTTTAAAAATAGTGATAGCGTTTATTTAATATAATTTAGCTTTTAATTTTATTTAATTTGCATTTAAGTCGCTTTAATTTATAAACTTTTTCTGTAGTTATAAATATTCCAAATCATAACTTTTTCCCATTCAAATTCACTCGATCACTACACGTTAAGATTGAATCGTACAGCTCGTTGGGACTTAACGACCTGAGAAAACACTGTACTCTTCCAGATCTAATTGAATTCGTTTTCAGACGGTTTTACGATTATTACGGTTAGCCATTCACAAGTGGTTAATTTGTGTGATAAATACCTGACTGTCTGAGGCCGAACCAAATTTTGGCGCCGCTGCCGGGGAGCTGTGCTAACAATCTCACGTTTAGCAGATTAGCGATTTGAGTATTCACTCATTGTTCATATCACCCTATAAAAATCAAAAAATCCAAAAACATTGTAAAACAATAAAACCCAAAAAGATTCTTCTTTCCCCATTTTCATAATTCTCTTGTTTTCCAGAATTACGTCTAGTGCATGCGCACTCGTTCTTCAAGTTCTACAAGTCCACTTTTAAAACTTGAAGATATTCCACGTAAACGTCGAGGACGTTTACCACCACCCACTGTCGTAATGGCATTTAACGAACTATGGCGGAAATGCTCCGAGCACCCACCGAGGGTTATGGGAAGCCATCGCTTTACCACCAATCAATTTCGATCACTTTGAATTGAAGACATTTAATCCAACTTGTGTCTACAAATCAATTCCACGGGTTTGATCGAGAAGACCATGTCACACATCCGTTGGTTTAACAAGTTGACCTCTACGATCAATTTTAAAGATGTACCACAAAAGTGATCAAGTTGATGCTATTTCCATTCTCACTGAGGAGCACCCGAATTGGTCGAAAAGAACCCCTCGATCAATCGAAACTTGGGAGGATCTTGTTCAAAAGTTTGTCAACTATTTCTTTCCTCCATCTAAGACGACTAATCTTAAAATGAAATTTCGGATTTCGTCAAAATTTCGTGAAAACTTTGGTGAGGCATGGGAGAGATTCAAATATCTCCTCGTGAAATGCCCCATCATGAATTCACGGAGCTTCACAAGTTAATATCTTTTACAATGGGTTGAACGGTAACGATCAAGATTCTTTGAACGCATCCGCGGGTGGCAATATCTTGAATCGTAAGCCTAAAGATGTGATTGAGATTTGCGAGAACAAATCAAAAGTTCCTTTTTCTCGCAACAAAGTCAATAATCCGAACACTCCTGCTTCTTCATCCGATAACTCTTCCGAGATTGCCGCTCCGTTAGCCGCTCTAACGGACGTCATCCGTTGTATGATGAAAGAGGTAAAGGAAATCAAAAGCGAAATTCATAAGCCGGAACCAATCAAAGCCATAAACAAGGTGTGTGAAACATGTGGTGGTCCACACGCGTATTATGATTGTCAAGCAACCGATGCTTCTTTTCACCAAGCTCCAGTAGCTTCTGTAAACCACAATCAATACCGACCACAAGCTGATACTCACTACCGTGTACCTAGCGGTATGACACCACCTGGTTTTCCTCCTGTGCAAAACCATGGCAATCAAAATCGCTTTGTTCCGAATCAAGGACAAAACTTCAATAACTCTCAAAATTTCAATCAGAACCGGAACAATTTCGACCAACCATATCAAGCTCCAATCCAGCAAAGTTATCAACAACCTTCTCAAGCTCCCCTACCAAATGACTTCATAAAAGGTACTGAGTCAAACATACGTTCAATGCAAACTCAGATCAATAACATGAAAGTTGAGCTAAAAAGGGAAATTGATACAACAATGTCTCGGCAGACAAATGAGTTAAAGAATATGATGAGCGGTTTCATGAACATGAATATGAACAAAGCTTCGTCATCTTCTGGAGGACTCCCAAGCAATACAGTCCCAAATCCAAATGCCGAGTTGAAAGCCGTCACCACTGTAGTGGTAAGACGACAATGGACCCACGACTCCAATGCCTCCTCCACCAGCACCAATGAGTCAAGTTACCAAGGATACAACGGACAAGTTGCATTTCTCAAGCCCACAAGTACCCAGATACGCCCCACCTTCGGTAGTCCAAGTTTTAAGACCGAACCAAGTTCAAGACAAATTCGAGCGAAATGATTTCCATCCCATTAAAAGTCCGATCACTTCCTTACCCATCAAGATTGCATGATGAGAAGCTCAAAGACAAAACCAAAGAGCAAATGGAAAATTTTTCCAAATTTTCAATGAACTACACTTTGATATAAGCTTCATTGATGCTCTTGTTCTAATGCTTAAATTTGCATCCACGCTTAAAAGCTTACTAAGCAACAAAGATAAGTTGTCCGAAATGGCTAAAACCCTCTCAATGAGCAATGCTCACGGTCCTTCTCAAGAAGCTTCCGAAAGCTTGGAGACCCCGGCGAGTTTTTAATCCGTGTGATTTCTTAGGGATGGTTCATGTTCCGCCTTGGCGATCTTGGCGCTAGCATTAACCTCATGCCATTTTCGGTATGGAAGAAACCTGCTCTTCCGAACTTACTTCCACTTGTATGACACTCGAGCTAGCAGACCATACAATAACTCGTCCACTTGGGATAGCTGAGGATGTCGTGGTAAAAGTAGGAAAGTTTCACTTCCCTACTGATTTTGTTGTAGTAGACTTTGATGCTGATCCTAGAGTTCCCCTTATCATAGGGAGAGCTTTCTTGAGAACAAGCTGTGCTCTCATTGATGTATTTGATCAAGAAATCACATTACGTGTGGGTAATGAAGCTGTCACCTTTAACCTTGATCAAACTTCGAGGTACTCCGCAAACTATGATTCTGAGTCGGTTAACCGAATAGATATCATTGATGTTGCTTCCAAGAGTATTCTCAAGAAGTTCTCGTTATGTTCATAATTTCGCAGTGATAATCCCACTCATTCATTTCAACCCATCATTGCCAATTCTACTCCTTCTCTCACTCCGTTTGAGGGAAGTGACTTCATCTTGGAAGAAATAGAAGCATACTTGTCAAGTGATTCGGTTTCACCGGAAATTGATCACGCTCCAATTGACATGGATGAAGATATTCTTCTTCTTGAGAAGTTGTTAAATCAGGACACTTCTTCTCCACTTCCTCCCGATGAACTTCATAATAAGGAAATTAAGTCAGTTGAGAAAACTGAAGAATTTCCTGAGGTCGAACTAAAGGACTTACCACCTCATCTTGAGTACGCATTTTTGGAGGGTGACAATAAATTGCCCGTCATAATTGCTAAAAACTTGAGTATAGAGGAAAAGACTGCTCTCATAAAGGTCTTGAAGTCACACAAGCAAGCCATTGCTTGGAAACTCTCCGATATAAAGGGTATCAACCACGAGTTTTGTACTACAAAATCTTGATGGAGGATGACTTCAAACCGCAGCTCAACATCGTAGAAGGGTGAATCCTAAGATTCATGAGGTTATCAAACAAGAGGTTCTCAAACTTCTTGATGCCGGTCTAATTTACCCGATCTCTGATAGTCCTTGGGTTAGCCCAGTCCACTGTGTTCCGAAAAAGGGTGGCATAACTGTAATCACAAATGAAGAAAATGAGTTAATTCCAACTCGATTGGTTACGGGATGGCGTGTGTGTATTGACTATCGCAAGTTGAATGACGCCACTCGAAAAGACCATTTTCCTCTACCCTTCATGGACCAAATGCTTGAGAGATTAGCAGGAAACGAATACTATTGTTTCCTTGATGGTTTCTCGGGGTATTTCCAGATCCCCATTGATCCACACGATCAAGAAAAGACCACATTCACCTGCCCATACGGAACTTTTGCCTACAGACGTATGCCTTTTGGCTTATGTAATGCTCCTGGCACGTTCCAACGATGTATGATGGCAATCTTCCACGACATGATCGGGGATACAATGGAGGTGTTTATGGATGACTTCTCGGTCATTGGGGACTTGTTTCAAACATGCCTCTCCCATTTAGAAAGAATGCTCAAACGGTGTGAAGACACCAATCTTTGTCTAAACTGGGAGAAGAGCCACTTTATGGTCAAAGAAGGAATTGTCCTTGGTCATAAGATTTCAAAAAACGGGATTGAGGTCGACAGAGCAAAAGTTGATGTTATTGCTAAACTGCCTCCTCCCACTACTGTCAAAGGTGTCAGGAGTTTTCTCGGGCATGCCGGTTTCTATCGGAGATTCATTCAGATTTCTCAAAATAGCCCGCCTATGACCCATCTTCTTGAAAAGATGCTCCTTTTATCTTCTCACCGAGTGCATCGAAGCTTTTGAAACATTAAAGAAAAAGCTACGGAAGCACCCATTCTAGTTGCCCCGATCGATTTACCCTTTGAACTCATGTGCGATGCAAGTGATTTTGCTATCGGTGCAGTCCTGGGGCAACGAAAAGCCAAGCATTTCCAGCCTATTCACTACGCAAGTAAAACCATGACTGAAGCTCAAACTCATTACACCACCACAGAAAAAGAATTATTAGCCGTGATGTATGCGTTTGAGAAATTTCGGCCATATCTGATCTTGACAAAATGTGTAGTGTATACGGACCACTCGGCTCTCAAATATCTCTTTGCAAAACAAGATGCAAAGCCGAGATTGCTCCGTTGGGTTCTCCTCCTACAAGAATTTGATATCATCATACGTGATAAAAAAAGGAGCCGAGAACCTGGCTGCTGATCATCTGTCACGTTTGGAAAACCCTCACCAAGATGTTATCGAGAAAATGGAAATAAATGAAATGTTTCCTCTCGAGACACTCAATGTGGTTTCTTTTCGTGGAAACTCTACAACCCCATGGTTTGCTGACTTTGCAAATTACCATGCGGGTAACTTCATAATGAAAGGGATGTCGACCCAACAAGAACAAGTTCTTCAAAGATGTTAAACATTACTCGGACGACCCTACTTATTCAAAATCGTGCGGATCAAGTCATCCGACGGTGTGTTTATGGACAAGAAGCTATGGACATTATCAAAGCTTGCCATGCTGGACCCACCGGGGGCCATCATAGTCCAAACTACACTGCCAAGAAGGTGTTTGATTCCGGATTTTATTGGCCCACGATTTACAAGGATGCCCATGAATTTGTCAAAACATGTGACGCTTGTCAATGTCATGGAAATATCTCACAAAGAAACGAAATGCCGCAAAACGCCATTCAAGTGTGTGAGATTTTCGACATCTGGGGCATTGACTTTATGGGGCCATTCCCATCATCTCGAGGAAACAAATACATACTCGTGGCCGTTGACTATTTGTCAAAATGGGTTGAAGCGAAAGCTTTGCCTACTAATGATGCCAGAGTTGTTGTGAAATTCTTAAAATCTCTTTTTGCTAGGTTTGGAACTCCACGAGCCATAATCGCGATCGTGGTACGCATTTCGCAATGACAAATTGATCGAGTCATGCAAAAGTATGGTGTAACTCACCGTCTCTCATCTGCGTACCACCCCAAACAAGTGGGCAAGTGGAAGTTTCCAACCGAGGATTAAAGAATTCTTGAAAGGAAGAGGCGAAAATCGTGCTTCCGGTCGGATAAACCGGATGACGCACTCGGGCCTTCCGACAAACTTATAAAACACCAATCGGTGTACTCCATACAAGCTTGTGTACGGAAAGGCATGTCATCTGCCGATTGAGTTAGAGCACAAGGCATACTGGGCCTTGAAGCATGCAAATTTCGATATTCGAAACGGGTGATCACAGAAAAGTTCAAATGAATGAATTAAATGAATTTCGTGATCAAGCATACGAGAACTCTTTGATCTACAAACAAAAGACAAAGAAGATTCATGACTCTAAAATCAAGAACCGCGTTTTCAACGTCGGTGATCGAGTCCTTCTTTTCAATTCAAGATTGAAGATATTCTCGGGAAAGCTCAAATCCCGTTGGTCTGGTCCATTTACCATCACTAAAGTATTTCCTTATGGTACTATTGAGTTATCTCAACCCGATGGTCCAAATTTTAAAGTGAATGGTCATCGATTAAAGCACTACTTTGGAGAGGACATTCCATCTGTGGTTGTCCCAGATCTACAAACTTTCCCCATGAACCAATGAATCCGGGGATCGAGTCAAGCTAGTGACTCGGTAATCAAAAACAGTAGCTAAAACATGGGTTTTCACCCATGTGTATCACCCTAGTGTGGGGAGATGCCCACATGTTGTATATAGACCTTAAAAAAAAAAAAAAAAAAAAAAAAAAAAAAAAAAAAAAAAAGATGTATATATCAAAACAAAATAATGGCCATAGTATTTCCTTTACGTTCTATGTTTCGGATAATAGTTTACTTTGAATATTGAGGGCAATATTCATTTCTAGTGTGGGGAATTCTCACAATTGTATCATGTAATTATACCACCCAATTCCCTCGTTTTTGGCCAAAATTTTTTTGGAGTAAGTTTTTCACTTACTCAAAGAAATGGTAATCAGTCCACCATGTCTAACCCACATAAGGATTGGCTAATCCAGAGCAAACGGCTCTTGGTAAAGATATCTCAAATCCGTTTATGGCTTGCAATTTGCCTAAAATTGTATGGTAATCAACTCCCATATCTTTAATTAGTTAAGAGTTGGCTAGTCCGAAGCAAACGGCTTCGTAAAGACAAATCAAAACCGTTGAAAGTCGGTGATTTGCTCAAAATCATTTGGTTATCATTGTACCAAGGTTCTTACTTGAACCGAAACATTTTGGCTACTCGAAGTAATGGCTTTTGGTAAAGAGTTCTTTAAAATCCATTAAATTTTCATAAAAGATTGCTAGGACTAGCAATAGCTTAGTGTGGGGATTGATGAGTGTAAATACTCATCATTTTCATACCATTTAGATCGCTAAAACATCCGAAAACACTCGTAAACGCATCAAAATGATAAAATATCACAAATAAGTGTTTTATGTTTTCAAATGCAAAAATACCAAAATCAGATGAAAAACGTATCAATTTTGCATAATTGGCAGTTTTAGTCCCCCAAGTTTCAAAAGTTGTCAAATCTAGTCCCTGGTAATTCTAAAACTTGTAAAATATCATTCAAGGTCCCTGAAATATTTTAAATTGTCAAAAATGGTCCTTGAATGAAACTTTGGAGAAATTACATGTTTGGTCCCTCAAGTTACGAAATTGACAGTTTTGGCCCTTGGACGTTTAAAATGGAAAATAAATACATGTATGGTCCTTGGTTTATCATATATTGCAGGTTTTGCCCTTGTATTAGCTTTGGAAATGTTACAGGTTCAGTCCTTTAATAAACAGAAAATTACAAGTTTAGTCCTTGCTTGTTATTAACTTAAACCAAATGGACCTTTGTTAAAATTAAACCAAATCCAAAAACACAACCCAGCCAACCCTTTTATTACCAACCCAAGCCCAGTCTAAGCCCAAACCCAAAACCAGTATTTAAAAAACTAAAACCGCCAGGCACTATTCACTTGTCTCTCCCACAACTGTTAACGCAAAACCAGTGGTTTTCACCACCACTTTCCACCTTTCCCCAACCTTTCCACCTCTCCCCTACCCTTCACCATCAACCTTTACACCTTGCAAACACTCACCACCTCAATCAAGCAAATTCCACTCAAGTTAACTTTTCCCGCCAAAAATGCCAAGTGTATGATTCTGATGAATTGAAGGTATGAAGTAAAGTGGGAAATGCTTGGAAGTCGACAAGAAACAGAATGAAATCAATAAATACCAAGAACGAAGCAAGAAGAACAACAATCTAGTGTAATTTTATTTTATGTATGTCAACTTAATAATGTTTTAAATTCCAGTGTATGTTTAATGTTTCAAGCTTTGAATTAAGTTAATCCAATGTGGTATAAACCGTTTTCAGTTATAAATTTCATGTTCTAAAGATAAATTCAGTTGATGCTATTTTTAAGCTTAAATTCTCATATAAGCTTATTGTTGTTATTAGTGTTATTAATGAACTCATAAGCTCATATAATTTCATTATATAGCTTCTGAGAGCTTTTATAAACCTTAAAACCCAGTTTTATTCAACAATTCAAAAATTCACAAAAATACCAATAAATTAGTTGTAAAATCAAAAATGTATGGAAATAATGTTCAAGGACTGAAGCAGGTTGGTAATTGGATGGAATTGGTTTAGAGGCTTTGTGGAAAGCTATAGGAAGTGGTATTAATCCTCAGTTCTCATTTTTGTGCACAAACACAAATTGTAAGTAATTTTCTTAAAACTTGCATATTCTAGTTAAAATGCTTAAAACCTGTTAATTTTAGCTTAATCCTATTTAAATACAGTTAGTATAAAGTTTTTAATTAGTTGCATGATCTTAATCCTTGGAATCCTTTGAAAAGCTTCAAAACTGCCTCTTAAAGGGGTGTTTGGATTTGTTGAGAAAACTATGTTTAAAGATGTTAATGTCATTGTTTTTGCTTGTTACATGTTACCTTATGTCTAAATAGCTCGTGTAAACCATAAAATATAATGCTTGTTTAACAAAAAGTCAAAATCATCTTTAACTTTCCTTAAAATGTCCATCGTTAAGAATTTACAATATAAAATTCATCATATTAGCTTATAACTTGATACAATAGCCTAATTCCATCTTATTACAGTTTATTATAACACAATTAGTGAGTAAGATTAATCTAAAGTTCATTTAAGTCAACTTAGTTCATATTTTAAAAAGTCAAAATTTTCTTAAGAACAGTTTTTGAATAAACTTTAGAATTTTAGTGTGTGTTTATTACTAAGATTTGGCTTAAATCCTTTTGGGATATTAAAGTTTAGCTGCTTAACAAAATTAGAAAAATAATAGTTCACTTATAATTAGCTAATTCAGTGCTTATTCATCAGCTTCTTTTGACCCTTTTTTTTTAAAAAACTTGTGCTTATTCATATTTTTTTTCTAGTCCACTGTGATAAAATCATAAGCTCAAACTTAGCCTATTAGTCATTTTCATAAAAAGTTGTAGTTTTGAAAAGTGCTTATTTTAGTGTAATTAATAAATTTGTAAAATAAAAATCCAAAAAAAAATAGTTGCAAAAAAAATGCCACTGCTGGGATTTGAACCCTGGCCACCCAGCTCACCACACACACACTCTACCAACTGCCCTTGGGACTTTGACTGGTAGATACTTGCACAATTTAATACTTACCCTTTCTTTTCCATTTAAGCTTATACGAGCTAATTAGCTTATTTACAGCTTATTGAAACAAGCTTTTACATCCTTTTTATTTTTCATAGCCTTGTATCGTTAATAAGTATTTTACAAAAAAGTTTCAGATTTTTCTCAATAGTTTTAGTATTTTTAATCATTTAAATAGTGTAAAACAGTATTTAATTCATAATAAAAAATATAAAAGTCTAAAAAATATAAATCTTTTTTCTAAAATTTTCTTTTGTCATATAGTACGTAATAAAATTGTTTTTACATTCGTAGGACTTTTATTTCAATAATTTTACGTTTTTGCTTGCGCTCCAGCGTAATTTTTATTAATAACGCTCGTTTCCATTTTAAGTCACGTTTTTAGATAATCTAAGTTTACGTTTCACTTAAGATAGTTTATTTAAGTTATTTTGTTTTATAAAATCATTTTAAAAATAGTGATAGCGTTTATTTAATATAATTTAGCTTTTAATTTTATTTAATTTGCATTTAAGTCGCTTTAATTTATAAACTTTTTCTGTAGTTATAAATATTCCAAATCATAACTTTTTCCCATTCAAATTCACTCGATCACTACATGTTAAGATTGAATCGTACAACTCGTTGGGACTTAACGACCTGAGAAAACACTGTACTCTTCCAGATCTAATTGAATTCGTTTTCAGACGGTTTTACGATTATTACGGTTAGCCATTCACAAGTGGTTAATTTGTGTGATAAATACCTGACTGTCTGAGGCCGAACCAGACTTTAAAAAGTTCTTTAGAAGAAAGGGAAGATACGTCAAACAACCGTATGACGATAAGAAAGGCTTTCGGAAAAGCAAAGAGGACAAGAAGCCAAAGGATGATCGTACTTGCTTTAAATGTGGGGACCCAAACCACTTTATTAGTAAGTGTCCCAAACGGGATGATCAAAAGGCGTTTGTGAGCGGCACGTGGGGAATGAGCAACGAGGAGGACGAAGAAATTTGTCTCATGGAAAATGACGATGTATGCTTAAAGGTCGACCTAGACCCGGATGAATGGGTCAAGGATAGCGGGTGCACGAGGCACATGACCGGCAATAGGGATCTATTCTCCACATATGAATCCTTCAATGGAGGTAATGTGGTGTTCGGAAATAGAAAAAATAGAATCATCGGTAAAGGTATGATTTCTAACAAATCTCTAACCATTAACGATGTGTGTCACGTAGAAAACCTAAACTTTAATCTCTTAAGTATAGGAAAAATATGTGATAAAAGTGCAATGTGCTTTTAACGAAACCGTAGTAAGATATTAAAAATGGCATAACCATAGGAAAAGGAATTAGGAAACATGGAGTCTATGTCATTAAAATCGGTAATGAACCTAAAGACAAACTATGTCTTACATCTATGGATGATACTTCGACCTTATGGCATCGAAGATTGGGTCACGCCAACATGCGACTTCTTCAATCGCTATCATCCAAATATCTAGTAAGAGATCTACCTAAGTTAAAATATGAACATCACTTTTGTGATGCTTGTAATGTAGGAAAACAAGCTCATTCTAGTCATAAAGCTAAAAACATGGTGTCTACAACTAGGTGTCTAGAATTACTGCATATTGATTTATTTGGTCCATCCGCTATCCAAAGTTATGGAGGCAACTACTACACTTTGGTGATAGTGGATGACTACTCTAGGTATACATGGACAAAATTTTTAAAGAACAAAACGGAAACCTTTAATTATTTTGAAATATTAAGCAAAAAGATCCAAAGACAACTAGGAAGTCCTATAGTGTCCATTAGGACGGATCATGGTAGGGAATTCGATAATGAAGTGCAATTTGGAGCCTTTTGTGACGCTAATGGTATTACTCACAACTTCTCTGCTCCACGCACTCCACAATTGAATGGGGTAGTAGGAAGAAAGAATAGAACCCTACAAGAAATGAGTCGAACCATGCTTAAAGAACAATCCATACCTCAAAAGTTTTGGTGTAATGCGGTTGATACTTCAACGTATATACTCAATCGAGTCTTAATTAGACCAATCTTAGGTAAAACTCCATATGAGTTACTCCGAGGCAAAAAGCCTACGTTAAATCACTTTAGAGTCTTTGGAAGCAAATGTTTTATTCTTAACACTAAAGATTACCTTACAAAATTTGATCCTAAATCAACCGAATGTATCTTTCTAAGTTACTCGACAAATAGCAAAGCTTACGTCATATTAAACAAAGAAACAATGAAGGTAGAAGAGTCATTAAATATAAAATTTGATGAAAGTCCACCCAAACCCTCTCCACCTCTTGTCGATGACGAGATCATAGAAAGTGAAGCTATAGTAATAAAGAAAAAGATAAATGAAGAAGAAGAACCTTTAAATGATGAAATCATAAACATTAAAGAGTCCAAAGATCACCCGTAGATAAAGTCATAGGAAAGCTAAACGATCTAACATTAAGGTTTCAAGTTCAAAACCAAAGTAGCTTGTTTTGTTTCGTTTCAACCATAGAACCTAAGAATACACAAAAAGCCATAAAAGATGAGAGTTGGGTAATGGCTATGCAAGAAAAACTAAATCAATTCGTTTTAATGATGTTTGGACGCTTGTCCCTCCACCTAGTAATCAAACCATAATAGGAACCAAATGGGTTTATAAAAACAAGTTAGATGCAAACGGAGTAGTGTCTAGGAACAAGGCTAGACTCGTTGCCCAAGGGTATAACCAACAAGAAGAAATAGACTTTGATGAGACCTATGCCCCGTGGCTAGATTAGAGTCTATAAGAATACTTTTGCGATGCTTGTGCTAATGATCTAAAGCTTTATCAAATGGATGTCAAAAGCGCTTTTCTAAATGGTTTCATTAATGAAGAAGTATATGTTGCTCAACCTCCGGCTTCATCGATTTTGAAAAGCCAAACATGTATATAAATTAAAGAAAGCCCTTTACGGTCTTAAACAAGCTCCAAAAGCTTGGTATGATAGACTCAAGTCATTTTTAATTAAACACAACTATACCATGGGGTTAGTTGACAACACACTTTTTGCTAAGAAAAGAGAGTCACATATAATCATAGTGCAAATATATGTAGATGATATTATATTCGGATCCACTTGTCAAGACATGTGTGATGATTTCTATAAAATCATGCATGACGAGTTCGCGATGAGTATGATGGGAGAACTTAGTTTCTTTCTTGGTCTACAAATTAAACAAGTAGAAGATGGTATCTTCTTTAATCAATCTAAATACATAAAGGAGATGTTAAAGAAATTCGGTCTAGAAGAGTCGAAACCAATTAGGACACCAATGTCATCCGACACCAAACTCACAAAAGATGAAGACGGCGAATCCGTAGATAATACTAAATATCGTGGCATGATAAGTAGTCTTCTCTACCTCACGGCAAGTAGGTCGGATATCATGTTTAGTGTTTGCTTATGTGCTAGGTTTCAAGAAGACCCTAAAACATCACACCTAGAAGTCGTAAAAGGATATTTAGATACATTAAGGGTACAACACAATTAGGATTATGGTATCCTAAGGGCACGGAGTAGAAACAATTGTATATGCAGATTCGACCATGCGGTGATTACGTTGATAGAAAAGTACAAGTGGGGTATGTACTTTCATGGGATGTTGTTTAACGCCTTGGTTTTCTAAGAAACAAACGGCACTAGCAATATCAACAACCGAAGCCGAGTACGCTCCACCGCAAAGCATGCCAACAAGCACTATGGATGAAACAAGCGTTAGTCGACTACGACATTCATCTAAGCGACATAGCCATCCTATGTGACAACAAAGGTGCCATCGACTTAAGCAAGAATCCGTATTGCATTCTCGCACAAAGCATATAGAGATTCGTCATCACTTCTTAAGAGACAATGTTCAAAAGGGGAACATCTCTATTGAGAAGGTAGCATCCGAAGACAACATAGCCGACATCCTCACCAAACCATTGAAGCGGGAAAATTCAACCTACTGCCTTGGTCTTGGTCTAATGGAACAAACGTCAGAACTTATTTGACTCTACAAGGTATGTAAACACTAGCCTTCTTCTTCTCGAGTCTAGGATCTCTATTTCACGATAACTCACAAGCAATACGGAATTTTCAAAACCCAAGATAAGTTTTCCACTTATAGCTTTCTTATTTTTTTTCAAACACATACACATTTTCAAAGAAAACCTCTTTTCAAAATATTTTCTAAAAGGATGATACCTTCCCAGATCAATTTCACAAAAGCAATTTCTCACGTCTAGGACAAATCGCTTTTCATTATTAATACAAAGTAAAACCCGTCTTCATTGCATCTCATGTCTTTTGAATGCTAAAGGGACACATAACTGTGTTTTCGGCACATTCATTTAAGCAACAATGAATTAGGAGCATTGATAACACTAAATTACGTACTTATGTACTAAATATGTGTTTTCGGGTTATCTCAATAGGATACTTTTTCTACTTCTAGTTTATTTTCTATTTCTTTTTAGGGGTCGAGATAACCGCAACTCCAAATAGTTTGCATATAGGCACACACTAGGCAAAAATGTTTCCAAAAGGAAAATTTTGTGCTGCCTGAATCACCAGACCCACGGATCCCAGCCTTCATGCTGGACGGATCCCTCAAGGGAAGGATCCGTGGGATCCGTGAAACATAAGCATTTTTTACCTTCCATTTTTCTCACTTTGGATGAAAAATCCACATTTGTTTCATTTTTGGGAGTATACTCTTTAATGCTTGTGTTCTCATGATCACATGCCTTAAATTAATATCTAATCATTAGATTTTAATCCACATTTTGGGTCAAGCATTCATTACAATGCTTTGTTTTTCTATATATAGAACTCCCAAAATGCTTGCATAATTCATCTCATCCTCACAAACACAATACACCATGTCATCCAAAAACCCTTTAGATGAATCACCTAGTACAAACAATCATCTTCATGATACCCAAACCTTTGTACTACCACCATCCAAAATACCACAATCAAACTCTAGGATATCCGCACGGATTAGTATCCGATCTTGTTGTTTAGCAAAACCAACCTCAAATGGTTCATCCTCAACAAACAACTCACCACAAGATGCTTCCTTTATAGCACATCCCTCATCACAAACAAGTACACCAACTCCATCACCACCTAAAGTCACTCTTTTGGAACTCCTTAAGACTCCAACAAGATCTAAACAACCTAAACAAAAAGAAATAGTCTTTTAATACAAATAAACCGTAAAAACGTTTATTAATACTTTGCAATCTCTTTATGTTTTGTTGATAACAAATATAATGTTATCTTAAGTATAATTATAAGGATACATGTTATTTTTGTAAAGCATTTACATATAGCCATTTAAATACAAAAATGTAGTAATTAAGCATTTGTTGTAATAGGTTATTAGGATGGTAAAACCATAACCCATGGACCATAACCCATGGATCTTAACCCATACCTAAGTTGGCTAGATACAATGTATACTTAGATACATTGAATCTAAAGAAAACCCATGGAACAACCCATAACCATGACCCATAACCAAAAACCCATGGGCAAAGAGGAGCTTCCACGAATCCCTAGGATTACACTAGACGGATCCCAGTGGAAGGGATCCGTGGGATCCGGGAACAGTGGAAGATTTTGCCTATTAATAGAGAGCCATTTCTTCATTCTAACTCACCCTCTTCTTACTAAATCTCTCATACATTCTCATTCTCTTCTAACATATAGATCACTTGATCTAGAGAGTTGTTCTTCTTTCTTTCTATTTGTGATCCTCATATAGGTCCTTCTCTAAGGCGAGATCACGAGCATTCTACAAGTCATCCAAGCAAGGGTCATTGATTGATTTGTCACTCCGCAAGATTTTCAGAGCGAAGATCTTGTATTTGATATTTCACATATTTGTTGTGTAATAGTCGTGTTGGTTTGGTCCACCGTACTACGGACTCGGTATTTAGCTTTGTACCGGAAAAAGTGTAAGCAACGTTGTGAAGGCTTCTCCGCCAAGTGAAGGAGTTTGTTGACATAGTGCTTGAACTCTCGAGTAGGTGACTCGGGGAGTGGAGTAGGGCAAGGAAGGTGTCCTTGTAGCCGAACCACTATACATCGGTTGTGTCTTTTCTTTCCCTTCGCTTTACTTTATTCACTTTCTTTATCATTACATCTATAATTTCTCTACATCCATAAGATCTCACATATTAACGAATCTAAAGTTTTTGAAACTAATGTAAAATCAGAAAAACTATTCAACCCCCCCCCCTTCTAGTTTTCCACAGAAGTAACACATGTCATCTCATGATTGGAGCTCGTTATCTTAATTTTTGGTTAAAAGTTAGGCTTGTAATGAGGTTTGGCTTTTACATGCATTATAATATAGTATAGATAAATTACCCAAATGAATATGCTAGAATGGGCCTTGGTTTACCAAAATAGACATTTGAGCTTCACATCAAATATAGAGATTTGACATAAACTATTTTTAATGTTCTTTTAACCTATCCAATATAACAATCAAACGATAAACACATTCCTCATCCTCATCTCTCTTCTATCTCCAAACTTTCCACACCACAATACGAAAGCTTAAAACGATGCCTAACCATCAAATGTCGACGCTACCATCAAAAATTTAGGAAGTCAAAGAGGCTTCAAAATCTCATCCATTGGGTTGGAATAAAACGATCAAAGAGCTTAAATTCTTGAAACTAACTCTTGGCGGGTTATTAGTCCCGGCGGTTGTGGGGATCAATGACACAATAATTGAAAGGAAAAATAACTAAACAGTTAAAAAAAATAAAGAAAAAAAAAAATACATGAAAAGACAACAAAAAATATTAAATAGATACATGAAAGGAAAAAAAATGAAAAGATAAATCTAGACTACAACAAATTTGTCTTTTCTTTGCACTTTATGAACCGTGAAATATTTTAAAAATATTGACACTTAAGAATGTGAAAAATTATTTCAAAATCCTCACACTTAAAAATAGTGAAATGGTTTAGTTAGACCTTACCTTTCATTTCACTCCAGAACAACAAGCTAAAGTGATCTCTACGCTTCGTCCCCAGTGATCTTTATTTTTTTTTCGATGAGCAGATCATTCAATCCCATACTTAAAAGTGTGAAGAATTATTTCAAACTCAAAATCATAATATTTAAAGGCGAGAAGAATTATTTCAAAGTCAAATCATCACTCTTAAAAGTGTGAAGAATTGTTTTAAACCCTCACTCTTAAAAGTGTGAATAATATTCATAAATCTTCTCACATAGTATGAAAATATTTGTTATACCCAATTGGTTCACCTGCATACTAGTGTGAACTTTTTTATTATTCTCACTTTAAAATGTCTAAACATACTTAATAAGTTCGAGTATGTTACTATTTTGTAATAGTGCTACCCTCGTGTGTCAAGCATGTGGCGGAAGATAACAATCAAATACTAACGTCATTAGGAAATTAGACCAGTGACGATCAATTTTGGCAAAGATATGGAGCAACGGTGAAACTTTTCGAATTCAAACAAAAAGTGAGAGATTCGTTCTAGGTTTGGTCCAATTTTAACACGCACGATGGTGTTTGTGTTTGTTGCTCGAAATTGAGGTGTGTTTTGTTGGAAATTTTGTTGCCACATCAAATTTAACTGTTGTTGTTGCTAGGGTGTCAAATTAAGTGTGCTAGGGTTAGAGTGTGGGTTTGAAAAAGATCTGACGTTAAGGTTAGGGAAAAGATTTCCAAAACCCATTAAGTTTAAAAAAGCTCTCGTCACGTCCCGACATTGTTTTTCTTTTTCTTTTTTTATTTTTTTATTTTTGTAAGAATAGAAGTATATGAATTATTTTTTGAAGTGAAAATACAAGTATAGTGAAGTGAGTATATATAAGGGTTTAAAAAAATTTCACTTTTTGAAATCTTACCGTTTGTAAATGGTTTGATTTATATAAAATAAATAGATAAATAAATAAATTAATAAGAAAAAAAAAAAAAAAAAAGCGCAACTAGTCAGTTACTCTTAAATATGAGGGCTAAATTGAACTTTTTATGTTTTTTTTTTCATCTTATGCTTTCAACGCAAGTTGCTAAACCAACGCCTCTTTAACGCCTTTGTAACGCAATTAACCTCGAGTGGAAAATGCAAGGCAACACTTGGAACTAGGCCATAACACCTGCTCCACGTTATGACTCTTACCTCTTATATAAAATTAAAAAGCACCCTAAATTAAATACGGTCTATAATTAAAACATCCACTATACCAATCAATTCATAGGGTTTTAAATCGCTTAAGAGTTAACTACATTTTTATCGTTGTAGTTTGTTGGATATTTCTCTTTGGTCTAATTCAATACGCTTTTATCCATTTTATATCGTTTCTGCTTTTCTTACCTTTTATTCGCTTTATATGTTTTCATCATTTTTATATGTTTGTATCGTTTTATCCAATTTTATACGCCGTCCGCTTTTATCCGCCTTTACGGTTGTATTCGCTTTTATACGTTTTCATCCATTTTCATACGTTTTAGTCCGTTTTTCTTACATTTTTATCCGTTTTTATACGTTTTAACGTTTTTATTCACTTGTATATGATTTTATCTGTTTTAGTCAGATTTATACGGAAAAAAACAGACAAAACGTATAAAAACGGTCAAAACAGGTAAAAATGGATGAAAACAAATAAAACCAGATGAAAAACGGACAAAACATATAAATATGTACAAAAAAGTATAAAAACGGGCAAAAACTTAATAATGATGGACAAAAACGTATAAAAACGTAAGAAATACGGATGAAAACGTAAGAAAAACGGACGAAAACGTATAAAAACGGATGAAAACTGGCAAAAACGGATAAAAACCTAAGAAAATCCAGTTATGGGTCGCACACAGGAGAGGATCCTAGAAAAAAAATCTAAGGACTAAATTTGTTAAACCCGACAGCCACAAGGACCATTTAGTAACTTTTTAGCTGCTATCATAAGTTGTAATATATGGAGTAACCTAATCAACCAGTTACGTAAACAATGTAACCTCATTGAAAAAAAAAAATAAATAAACAAAAACATAAAAAGTCTAAGTAACTAAGGTCAAATTTTAGTAACTTTTTTGAGTATTAACCCATTTTAATATACACCGAACCTTCAACCTCTTTCATCATTATTCATTTTCCGAAACAATTTCTAACAACCATCGCCATCTCCGGCAGCCACCACCAAACACCAACGAAACAGAAACCCTTTATTAAATTCCCTCAATTTAAACAAAATCCCCAAATTTTATGAAAATTAAAAACCCAAATACCCTCTAATTTAAGTTCAAAACTGTTTGGTAGTCAAAGTTTGAAGGAATGAGAGATTTGGTGACATTGGTTTTTGGTTAATAAGCTATTGGGTATAAAATAAGGTACAAAGCTTATACATTGGGATGTATTTGTATTTTTCCTAATTATCATGTGTAGATCAGCGTGAGACTGAATATGGGATTAAGGGGGTGTTTGGTTAAGCTTATAGAAAGAACTTATATAGGTTGGGCAAGCTTATGCCAAAGTGCTTATTAGTTATTTGGGGGAACAGGGGTTTTTTCGATAATGAATAAATGCATAAGTTAAGCATAAGGTTATCCTGATTGTAGCCAATATAATGTATGTAGCCTTGTTCTGCCTAGAGATAAGAACCACATATCTGAAGGCGTTATATTCGTTAAGTTTGGTTATAAAAGCTACAAGGATTAGTTTCTCTGGTTTACACTCTACTTATATCTTGTTTGAGAGTTAACATTTTGAATAGTCATTCAGTTTCAGTTTCTTTAATGACACAAAGTTTACTACGTTTTAGGATTAATTAGACGCTCTTGCAAGTGCAAAACGAGTTGAAGGATCATTTAAAGTTCCCAGACCTAAAGTGGAAGCAAAACGTTTGATTCAGGTAAGAGTTGGTTACTTCAAGTCATCATTTTAATGTAATGTAATGTAACGTGTACAGTTTGATCTAATTGTGAGATTTTTTTTAATGTTGCAGAAAGTATCACTGAAGAAGAACGATCTGCTGGATATGCTTCTACCTCACATTCAGAGGTAACTTGGATCTTTGAGATAATGTTTTTAATCTTGTTAACATGTTTAAATTTTGTATCTGCAACTGGCAATCAAAGTTGTATTTTGCGTATGAATGTTATATCATGTTTGCCCATACCTATTACTGAGTTTGTACTGGGATGTTACAGCTTATGAGCCTTAATGCTAAGAAATCAGTAGCAGTTATTCAAACTTATAAGATATGGGATATTGACATGAATGGGATTATGTGAAGAGTGAGGGGTGGTTTCTTTAGGATGGGGGCTAGTGGGCTGTGAAAGATGAAGCTACTTTTTCCTAACTAACTGTCCTGTTAACCACACCTCCCTTGTTGACAAGAAAAGTTGTTATATGCCTAGCTGGTGTTTGGAATAAAGGTTTAAACAGATGGCTATGTATCTTAGTTTTGAAAACCTTTGCTTCACAAGCTTTTCTGTCTGCTGATATAGTGTGTTCTGATGGATAGTTTCCTGTTTGGTAGTAAAATGATCACTCATTTGGATGGTTATGGATAAAAGGCTGGCAGGTTGTAAAATGTCATTGCCTACTATAATAATCTGCCTTGATCGATTAACTGGTTAGATTTGGAAATATCTGGTTATTGAATAGCAGTTATCTTTAAAGGAGCGTTTGGGTTTGAAGATTGGTCAGATGGCTATGTACCTTGATACTGAAATTCTTTGACTCATAAACTCTCTTTTCTCACACTACTAAAAAATATGAAATAAAGCCCCCCTAATAGAGCCCTGTTAATAGGAAAAAAAGGCTCAATAAAGGTGTCCGTAAAAAAAAAGGCATAAAGCCCGGTTATGAAATGAAAAATCGGGGGTCTAGCCCGGCTTTATTTGTTTTAACTATTCCCTTTTGAGCGGGATTTCTCACCCTTCTTTTTTTTCACTTTGCTTTCTTATTTCTTTTCACCTAGACCACATAAACATAAACCCTTAAATCACTTTTTACATGTTTCCAATTGACGGCTTGGGTTTGAAAATCTTCAACAACCAGGTATGCAATGTTTCTCTGACATCCATTTAATCATAAAATTCCAACTGTTGATGTTCAATTACGGGTTATTGGTCCTTTTTGTTAACAGATCTAACGCCGCCGTTAGTGTTGGTTTAAAGCTCGATTCCACATAGAATCCTTGCCAGCCTTGTTCATATGACCTCAAACTAGCAGTTTATTTGTAAAGCTTTTGTATTTGGGTTCATGTTTGCATTTCTTTTATGATTAGATTTGTTAGCTGTATGAAATAAATGTTTAAGTTCAAATTATGTTGTATATGTGCTTTATGATTAGACTATAGTAGAAGATCTACTAGGCATTTCATCTTTGAACACTTGCTTGCCATTTTCATTGATATCACTGTGAGACGTTTCTTATAAATAAAGACATGGATATAGAAACTTGTTATTTTCATTTGGACATGAGTTTTAGATACATGAAATGTGTTGGTGGAATTACAGATTTGTAGAAGAATGGCTGCACAAAATGATAAGCTAAAATACCATTCCAGAAGTTATTACTTCAGCCATGGCTAAGGTAGGATTATTATCTTGTATTTCTTTCTTGTGTGATAAGCCTTGGCATTGGTAAGCCCATTTAAGTTATTACTTCAGCTCCACAAGAAATATGTGTTTGACATTATTGATATGTTTGACTTTTGTTGCAAGATCCCCAATTTTGCTACTGTAAATGGTTGTTTTTGACATAGACTCGTTAACATTGTGAACCATATATATGACACTTCAGTCCTAACCCGTTGGTATTTCCATTTCTTTGTATTGCAGAAAAGCATTGGCTAATGCTTTATCAGTCACACCGTAGATGTGGACCCTTGGAAATGCAGGCTTGGGAGCCTTACAGGTAACACATGATCTAAACTAGAGGTGTTCCATAACGGGCAGCTAGTCAGGTTGGGAAACAAGTCAAACTGGTAATTTTAGTCTGGACTGGATCAGGTTGACCTGCAAACGTGGTTGTCCTTTCTTAAACTTGTTTAAAAATAATGATTAATGAATGTTTTTGTTGAACCCATTAAATATATAACGTAAATTGATCCATTTATAAGTAAAATGCTTGGAATTGCGCCTCTGTATTCGACAGTTAGTTTCTTAACAACGTAAATATTTTCTTCGCTTTGAAAGAGCAACAAATTACTGGTATGGGCTCAGTGATATCACCAATGCCAAGGCTTAACATTTACAGCCATTCATATGTTTGAAGCTCGAAAGAATGATAAAGTGTGTTTGTTTTAGTTTTTGCAGGTGATCAATGTGGTGTATTGCTAGTTATTAGTGTTATTTGGAGCTTGTACTTGGATGGGTAAAGTCAAAATTTATTATGTATTCGTCATGTGGCCTGATTCTCAATTCTAAAGGCAGATTGGAGACGACATCAACTTCATCAAACCCCATCTGTTTTCTCGAGTTATTCAAAGGCAGTGACGATAACGATACTTACAGTGACGTCTATGGTGTATGTTTTAGTTTCATTTCTGCTCTAGCAGTTAATAAGGTTGGCGTGTATCTTTTTAGATGTGTTGTTTGCAAGAGTAGTCATACAGTAGGCAAGCTCAATGTATCAACTCATTTGTAATGTCAATGGATCTTCCTTTTTTGAATCAATACTATGTTCATTTCGGAAAGAAGAGCAACCAATTCATTCATGGCTGAAGTTATATCATAAACAGTTTTATTTTATTTTATTTATTTATTTATTTAAATTCACATAGAGCAATGTTTAAGTAGAAAACCAGGCTCTTTAACCACTAATAGAGCCCGTTTTGAAAACCGGGCTCTATATGCATTTCGAATCAATACACTTGTACCCCTACACATTTGTGATGTCAATGGGTCTTCCTTTGAATCAATACACTTGTACCACTACACTATATTCAGTTTCCAGAATGACCCTTAAGTTCACTTATTGTCAATCAATCCATACAGACTACATTTCAAAACAGGTTACGTGTTATCCAAGAAGCATGTCTCAAGCCTAGTTTTTCAAACTACTACTCTTAAGGATATTGTTTGCAAAACTAGCGGTAGTTGTAGTACCAATTATTAACAGTTACTAGCGGTGGTTGTTTGTTTTTTCAAAGCGTTTGGTAACATAATAGCTACTGTAAGTACGTATACAGCTTAAAGTGATGTTAAAGCTAAAGTCTCCGTTTATTATCGTTTCAAATGGGAGAGACAACATCCAAAAGCTAAACGCTTGTATTTCTAGAAACATGGTTAGAACAACAATGATGACCATAAAGCTGCACATTACTGCTAAAGGGCTGTTTGGGCTTGCTTAGACTAAGCGCAGTTTTGAGTTTGGGATTGCTTATCCAAACGCTTATCCGATGAAAATAGAGTTGTACTAACTGTATAAGGTATACGAAAAGTATCAAAATATTCGAGCTGATTTATGTATCAGAAATACACTTTGGTCATTATTGACCCATTTTTAATACAGTATTCTTGCAGTACTAATAATGATTTTGTACTAACCGAATACATGGTACAAGTGTATCACAAAACATGAGGTTAACTTTAGGCTGCTCGAAACCAGAAGAGGGGGAAGCCTTGTACTTTGTCATTCAGATATTAAAAAAAAAAAGTCAAATTTATGAAATTGAAAGTCAAAGAACACGAATGACATTAGGCTGCTCATTAAGGAATCGAACACCAAATAAAACTTAAGTAGAATTCAAAACCACAAATTGGATTCATGGAAATTAAACCACAATTACAAACATGCTTGATACATATGATAAGTCATCAGGAATGTAAATGCACTCTTATGTCTCGTACACTTATGCAACAAGAAAATTAAACCATAATTACAAACATCTTTGACAAAGTAACATTTATTTAACTACGACATGCACCGCTCCTTGTTGCAGTTACTCTCAACTTCACCATAGAAAGCTTGATGATAGACCTGAAAGAGTTCAAAAATAAAACCATTTTAGTGAAGATTTATTAACAAACTCATGTAAAATCAGATTCTACAAAATGGGAGAACATAGTACCTTATATATTTTGAAGCACGCCGAGAATACGCTGCAACTCGTTGACAACAATTTCAATTTTCATCCGTTGTGGTGGGGAATCCACAGAGCACGATACTCCAATCTTGATAATTGCAACCAAACATTCTTCCACTTTCTTTGCATTCGCTTCCGTACTTTGCAACACAATTGCATCATCATCGATAACATCGATTACATGATCCGGTAATGCCATGTAAGCAAATTTATGAAGGCTAAGACCATCGTTGAACATGTCATCTGTCGGCTTTTTCCGGTCATCACCTCTAGTAATAATATTCCAAAACTATAGACATCCCCAGTACTTGTCATCTCGCTCCCGAGACCATACTCTGTGAATTAAAACAGTTACTTAAGTTACAAACAGTAATTTGTAAGTAAATGTAAGCATTATGGAATACTACCTGGAGGTGCATAACCAATTGTTCCTTTAACCCGGTTGAGCTGTTTTGGTTTAAGTCAGTACCAAGTAGTCGGGCTAAACCAAAGTCTCCAACATGAGCCACCATATCATCATCAAGTAGAATGTTACTAGGCTTCAAGTCACCGTGAACAATCGTTGTTTGGCAGCGATTGTGAAGATAATCAAGTGCTGTTGCAACATCTCTGAGAATGCTTATTCTTTGAAGAAGGTTCAGTTTCGACGTATTTGCACTTGAATGAAGCCAGTTGTGTACACTTCCATTCGGCATAAACTCGTAAACCAAAGCTTTAAAATCATTGCCTTGGAAATCAGTACTTGAACAAGAAGTTATTATCTTCAACAAATTACGGTGCCGAATATTCCGCCATGCTTCACATTCTGCTATAAAACTTTTGTGAGCTCCTTATTTTGAAGATGCAGAACTTTGACTGCAACAAATTTATCATCATTAGAATCGAGGATTCCTTTATAAACAGAGCTGAACCCACCTCCCCAATCAAATTTGTTGTAGAGAACCCATCAGTAGCCTTGAGAAGTTGATGGTATGAAACTTTCATGAACCGTTCACCCCTGATGATTGAGATGGTTGACTGTTGCGTTTCTTCTTACACAAAAGATAGACACAACATAATCTGACGAGCAACGTGACTGCAATCACGATGACTAATATGAAGAAAGGAAACCTTTTTTTCTTATTACCCGCCTCTTTGCATTTGGGTAACTCAAGTGTAACCAAACCACCACAAAGCTTATCGTTCCCCTAAACCGAAAATGCACTTGCATAGGCAAACACTCCTACAGTCGGTACTTCACCCTCAAAATCATTAAAGGATAGGTTCAAATACTCTAAGGATTTCCATTTGCCTAAAAATTGTGGAATTCTACCTGATAAATTATTTTCAGAAATGTCGAGTACCCCCAATCCTCCCAAGGAACTTAATGAAGATGGTATTATGCCTTCAAATCTATTGCCACTTAGGTTTAACCCTACAAGGCTAATACACTCACCAAGGCTACTAGTAATGTTGCCTGATAAATTATTGTAAGATAAATCGAGATAGCTCAACGTCTTGAGGTTTTTAATCTCTGATGGAATGGAACCAGACAGGTTGTTTTTGAAAGATCTAAAAATAATTTAGTGATGGAAGTTGAAAAAGTTGTTTGGGTATGTTTCCAGTGAGTCTATTGTCTGCAAGGGTTAACCCATTAAGTTCTTTACAATTCCCAAGGCTTGATGGAATATGGCCTTCTAATTTGTTGGAATCTAAATAAAGTTCAGTCAACAATGATAAGTTCCCAATGGCATCAGGGATAGGCCCTGAAAATTGATTGCTATATAGATCAAGAACTTGTAGCTTTTGAAGTTTACCAATGGTAGTGGGAATTTTTCCTTTGAATCGATTAGGTCCTAAATATAAATTGGTCAAACCAACTAGACTACCTATACTTGAAGGTAGGCTTCCAAATAATTGATTGTCTCCTAAATATAGAGTGGTGAGTTGATGAGAGAGATTACCTATTGATATAGGAAGCACTCCTATAAGGTTGCAATTTTCAAGTTCCAAAGTTACTAATTTGGTGCAGTTTTTCAAAGAATCAACAAACCTCATGTCATCAGCTTCTCCGCGTCCATGGAAGTTGTTATTCTGTAATCTAATTTTATTAATATCTCTTAGTTTTGAAAAATCGATAGTCAACTTCCCACTAAAATTGTTGTCACTCATTTCAAGATACCATAATTTAGAACAATTAGAAAGAGAAGGTGGAAGAACTCCGGTCAGTTCGTTATCCCTTAACTGAAGGAACTCAAGATTTGGGAGCTGATTACCAATTTCTGAAGGAAGACTACCAGTGAGGTGATTTTCAGCTAAGGAAAAATTAACTAGGAGTGAGAGGTTGAAAATGGAATGAGGAATGCTTCCATATAAGTTGCACTCACCAGAGTCAAATTTCGTCAAGCTTTTCCAATGACCCAAGGTATCTGGAATGCTCCCACCAAACGGATTCAAGGCAGCAGAGAACAATTCAATTGATGTAATATTCCCCAAGAAAGGTGGGATTCCACCAGTTAAGTTATTTTTGCCAATTATAAGACCAGAAAGTTTCGAGAGTAAACTCATCTCCTTGGGTATGCTTCCAACTAGATCATTTCGAGCAAGCCATAGCTCTTCAAGGTTAGAACAACCAGACAAGTTTGTTGGAATGACTCCACTGAATTTGTTTATGTTAAGAGCAAGATAACTTAACCTAGATAGACGACCAAGTTCATGAGGAATGGCTCCTTGAAAGCTGTTGTTTCTGAGATAAAGCTCACGGAGGAAACTGAGGTTTCCTACATGAGGAGACAACGAGCCTTCTAAGCCTTTCGAACCCAGCCATAAAACAGTCACTCGTTTGTGTCGCTTCCCACATTGAATACCAGTCCAGTCACAGAAATGAAAGGAATGGTTCCACGAGGTTAGAACTTTATATGGATCATGGGTGATCTTTGACTTAAATGACAACAACGCGAGATAATCAGTCTCATTACCGCCATAGGAAGCAGTGACAGTGGCGGAAGTAAGACATGTTATCGCGAGACCGTAAAAGAGAAAAGAAATAAGAGAGGAAGATGATAAGTGAATTATTGCTTGTGGTGACTTCATTTTTGGAAATTTAGTTAAAATTATAAGAACAAGCATTGGCTTTTTATACTTAGTTTTGCATGTTAACGTTTGTGACATGCAAATGGTGAAATAAATGGCTTCCACAAATTTCTTATCATCTTGAGAATACCAAGACTTTTAAGAGATTATAATATTTTCAATTATCTATGTTTAACGTTCACCACACTTAAATTGTGAAGAGAATGGCATCCACAATATCCTTATCAGCTTGAGCAAAACAACATTTGATTGGTAATAACTAGTTTTATGTATTAAGATTTCATTGTAACATATCAATCATGCAACCCAAAACGACTAGCATCACCTATGGTCTATCATCCACACATTCCTTCTCAGCTTAACCAAGACAATTTGACTGATAAATAACTATTTTCTCCGTGTACACGGAGAAGACTTTAAGAAGACTTGGGAAATACACTCAAAACTCTAAACATTTTATGAAGAAGAATTAATATATATAAATGAAGAGTATGAAAAATTTTCGAATTTTGTAAGAAAGTATAACTTGCTTACTTTTAGCTTAATTTTAGAAGGTTAAGGAGAAAACATTTAAAAAAAAAATACTTATGGTGTGATGACGACGACAGGACCGTGTTCTACTATCTGTTCTTTGTGGGATAGAAATATGCTGGCGGTCTTGGGTACTACTGTAGTAATTTTGGAATTGGATATGGTTTTTGGTCTTCGAGCTTAGCTTGTTGGTATTTATATTTGGTTGATGATGTTATAAGGAATGATATTTGGTTAGATTGCCGAGTTTGGTGGCTGCTGGGCTTTGGATTGGGGGTTTGGTTATTTCTTTGCTGGTAAATTATAATTTGAAGGTATTGCATTTCTTTGTTCGAGTTCATTTGCATATTTTTAATCGTTTCAACAAGTCAGTTGTAATATGCACATAACCCCGTTTGATAAAACGTCTCAGTGAAATACTTGCAAGATAACTCATTTTAGCATAAATCCTTTGGTTCTATGAATCTTTATGACACTTGAAGGAATACGAACTTATTGGATAAGAGAACTTATTTGACAGCTTGATTATATTCAAAATAACAATGAAATTGAGATTTCAACATTATCTGATCTTAGAAAGCTAATAAGATTAACTTCCAGGTTCAGCACTTAAAAAGTCTAAACTGTTTTGCTATGATATGCATATAAGTGTTTTTTATAGTAACTATTTGTTGCTCTTTATTAAAATTATAAGAACATGCATTGGCTTTTTATCCATAGTTTTGCATGTTAACGTTCGTGACATGCAATTGATGAAATGAATGGCTTCCACAAATTCATTATCATCTTAACCAAGACTTTTCATTGAGTATGCAGTTTTTATAGCAATTATTAATTGGCGATAAAGACATCTCTAGATTCCATATATAGGACGGACCAATATTTGCAAATAAAATGAATAGATTATAATTACAAAAAGTTTAGTATAAACAATAACTAATAAGAAAATCATAAATTCCTTTATTATACTTTGTTGTTGAGACACTTATCTAGTACAAGCTTCAAACTTGAAGAGACTCTGATATTTTCAAAATTTAATGTTTAACGTTTACGATACGCAAATTGTGAAGAGAATGCCATCCACAAATTCGTTATCAGCTTGAACAAAACAATATTTGATTGATAATAACTAGTTTGTATGTATACTCAAAGAAGACTTTAGAGAAGACTTGAGATTTGGAAGACGAAATTTAAATTTCATTGTGACATTCATGCAACCCAATTTGCACGGTAAGACTAGCATCACCTATGGTCTATAATCACCGAAGACTTTTAAGAAGACTTGGGATAGGGTTTTAACGCTAATTATGCAACCTATGGTCTATTATCCACATATTCCTTCCAAGCTTGGCCAAGACAATTTGATTGATAATAACTACACATATATTGTATATCGTAGTTGCAAGAGTATTATAAAATGTAGATTGACATAAAAGCTAAACACATCTACTTAGCTTGTTTCCAATAGGAGTGTTTAAACAAAATTCAAAAGCTAAACCCTGGTGGCTAAACACTATTTTTCAAAAACGGTCGCCAAACACTGTTTCTTATTAAGTTTCCTAAGTGCGATTATCAGATGTTCAAAACATGGATATATAGTTTTATAAAGTAGTAACAAGGAACAACAAACAATTAGCAGAAACAAAATCAATGGAGGAATGTAATGGCAACAACATATATAATAAGTAGATGTGTGATATATACATGTGTTGTGCAAGTTTGGGGTTTACATGATCCACTACAAGAAAAAGGGCTTTAGTGGCGACAGGAAAATCTTCATTGCATATGTTTTCAACAATAATGGTACAAAAGAAAAGAAAGAAAAGTTGCTTGACAACAATTGTAGAATCCCTATGTGGCGATTTTACCAATATATCAAGCATCCAAACTTCAGTTACACATCATCTCGAGCCTCAACATAATCTTCATCCTCCCAGTCCCCTACATAAAAATAGTAAATTCAAAGCACATAAACTATATATCAAAATACACCCAAACTCACAAAAACCCATTTATTAAAACAAGAGTTAATTGCATAAATAGTCCCTGAACTTTGGCCAAATTGCATGTTTCGTCCCAACCATTTCGAAAGTGCAGAAATCGTCCCTGTAGGAAACCTTTGAGTAAATTTTCGTCCCTGATTGGGATGAAACATGCAATTTTCGTCCCAAACAGGGATGAAAATTTGCTCAAAGGTTTCCACAGGACGATTTCTGCACTTCGTAATGGTTGGGATGAAACATGCAATTTGGCCAAAGTTCAGGGACATACAAAGGACAAATTCAAGATAAATTTTTACTGCCTACCTCAAATTCATGTGACAAAACAACCAATATAGAAGCAGCCACCAATCAGAAGCCATAAAACCAAACACACATATATAGCAGCAGAACCAATATACTTGACTTTATAATTCGAACAAACTATCCCCAATAGTAGAAGGTTAACATGATAATATAATGGCAACAAGGCATATATTGTAATGGGCACAAAGGCTTGCAGCTGTTATCAGGATTTCGTGACAGATGCACTCACAAAAGTTCACTATTGTGACTTGTGATCCTCATGAGACATCTAAGAATAAAAGAAAACTATGGTCCTCGCTTGTGGAATGTTTCAAAAGGGAAACCAGACTACTAACAGTACCTTTTATTGCTCTATGGAAATCTATGAAATAAAATAAAACTATGGTGCTGGTGGAATTTTTAAAAGGAAACCAGACTACCGACCATACTTTCATAAATATTAACTGAACTTGTAGTTAACTTAGCGGTCTCTACAAATTCCATTCGATTAAGTACCGACTACTGACCATACATTTTATTACTCTATGGACGTCTTTAATCAGAAACTAATAACCTCTACATATCTAAAAGACGCTATCATTACTAGTATTAACAGTACCATTTTGACAAAAGAGCATATCATTTTAACCACCTAGGCATTGAAACATCAATATAAAGAATTATGTGCCAAAGATACAGTAGTAAAAAATACCAAAATTTCATCAGCCTTATCATTGATCATTGCTTTGTTTTTATTTGAATAGTGGGCTATCTTGAACCCTCCAATCGCCGACACTTCCTCTCCCTGTTTCAAAATATAGTTAACAGTTATAACGAAAAAGGAAAACATACCATTTTAAACTACACTAATACTTCCACAATTTCCCTAAATGTAAAATATTAAAATCTCATCACACTTACCATGTTAATTACCCTTGCAATTGAGCCAACAATACGTGGAACCTCATTAAAAGATCTTTTCTGCTTATTTTTTGTAAGATTAAATTATAAGAAAAAGAAGGGTTGTTCAATTTTATTTATCAACACTACAAAACAGCATACATATATTCAGTTTTATATGTAAACCTTCCGTTAACACTACATAAACAACAAATAACAAGAGAAGCATGTACAAACAAGAGCAGACATATATTTGGCATAAGACGATGTCGGCTTTCCATGGCCACAGTGCCATGATTAATAGTTTAGCAGAATATGACATACCATATTTTTTAGTTAGGTTTGTTCTAGATATATTAGGAGTCATTATGCAATTGCTACCACTTCATTTTCAGGCTTTACTAACCTCCTAAGTACATAGTAATTTATAATTATGAATAGATCTTTCAAAAACCTCTAAGCTGACACGAGCTTAAATTCCAGGATCCTCATTCCAAAGTTGCATATAGCAAAGAGAAAACTAGTTTGCAATGATATAAATGGATATTATGAGCGATGTTGCCTGAAAAGAATACCAAGTATGCAAAAAAAAATAAAAATAAAAATTAATAAATAAATAAAATCACTGAAACACAATTATTTCATAAAAGATATTCCAATGATCTATATAGCTTGAAAATCATTTTGTATCATGTGTCAAAATATATAAGAATGACCCGAACTCCTTTTGACCCAATAACAAAACCAAACCTACCCGTCTGTTTAGAAACATCACTACAACATTGACTGCAATTGGAGGTGACATTTTTTCGCTTTCGGTAGGGACATGTCCCCTCCAATAACTTTCAACGGGGACATATCCTCGCCAAAGCATCCCCGCTAACACCTAGTCGCTGATACTTTTGGCGAGGAAAATGTTAGCCTTTAGGCGGGACTAGTGGGACCCACGGCATTTGGTCTGGTCAAAGATTGTCCATCGTGGCATTTCTTTTGGCGGGGACATGTCCCCGCCAAAAGTGAACTAAATTAACTCGAAAAAACACTAAAATGGTGATTAAGTTAATTAATCACACTTTTGGCGGGATTTGTTCAATCAAAGAATTTGTTCTTCTTTTTGAAGACATCCACTAAATATTTGGAAGTGCGATATTCACAAGGGTATGCTAATGCAAACATCATTCATTCAACCTAAAAAGTCCAAACTGAACTAACCCTTTCCAAAACCACAAATAATTAACCAAGCCAAGAAACCATACTTGTCAAATTAAGCCCACATAAGTGAAGCCACTAAAGTTCGCTCAAATGTGGTTTTCATTAGGTTCTGAGAAGTAACTTGCCAACATATCGCCGCAAAATCCCTTGGAAATTTTGGGTGAAATTCTAACTAAAATATATGAATAACTAAAAACATAAAGAAAAAAGCCATACCTTGAACATATTTCAAGGCAAACCTTATGTTGCTTGGAGTATAGTGTGGAGATAAGCTGCATTCTTAAGGTGCAGATCTTGGAGGGTCGTTGGCCGTTCATACTTCCTACTCCAATAAGTCCTTCGGAGACAACAAATTATTATTCATTCTTTTCAGCATACACACTCTAGCGGTTTTTCCTATAATAACCGGTTACAAACCGGTTAGTATCGGGTTTCGTTTTTTCAACCCAAAAGTCTAACCGACCCGAACCGTTTTTTGAAAATAACCAATTTGATCAGGTTTGACCAAAAACTGGGTCAATTGTTAACCGAACCGGTTAGCCCAAAAAACCCGATTTGCGCACGGCTACTTTATAATATAAAGTACATGCAACAAAAGTTTAAAACTGTTAGACTTCAAAACCTAACAAAAGATAGGAAATAAAGACAAAAAAACAACATTAAGTACCAAAACATTCCTCCATTTTCATTCCTTAGTAACAGTCATTGTGTGGATTCCAAAAGTACAAAAGAAACATAAAGTGGTGTAGTATCACCTCTATTCTAAAGTCAAGATATAATATAACTGCAGCATCTAACAAAACTGAGTTGTACAACCCTTTTAAGCACAAGTTACAACTGCATAATGCACACTACATGTTACCTATTTTCCCATCCAACAACCCAAAAAACCAAACCAAACTCCCAAGTTCAGAAATTTTGTACCTAAATGGAAAAACACCATCAATAATTGGACCATTGTCGATATCCATTGTATCGGCTTCCTTAACATCAGCTAAAACATGAAGAAACTCGGGAGGAATAGCTGCAGGGTCGAGGTCGAGACAGCCCTTTGGAGCGTTTGCAGATTCTTGACCCGTGAGCAAGTATGAAGGTATTTGATGCGATATTTTAAGAAAGTCTTTTTCCGGGATAACTTTTGTTTCTTTGTTGTCGAGATGTCGGTGAAACACTATTCTAAACTCCGCAACTTTGACTAGTGGTGTGACGGTAACGCCTGTTTCTTCACTGGACTCGTCAACTTCCACAAGTTCGTAAGTATGTTTGATCGTATCCGGTGTGTAATTGTATTTGTACAGAGCACAAACACTTCCCTTTTTAGGGAAAACACGAATGTTACAGTTTCTCTGCTTTGTAAAGCTAGCTTTACGTGCGAAATAGTTAGGAGAGGTAATGGTTTTGTGTTTTCCCGGTTGGAACTCACTGAATGCTTCCAGGAACCCGGGAAAAGGAAGTGGTTTCTTGTTAGGTTTTGAGCTAAGCCAACAAACTTTCATCTTAAACGGATTCAAAGAAATCACTTTGTGAACTATGGCATAGTTCCGAGGCATCCCGTCACGATCATCATAAGCAGCCCAGAGTTGACCTTCTTTGAAACACTTTTTGCTTCTTTCTACATCGAAATCATGAAAATCTGGATCTGGAACACATACTCGTTACTCTTTGAGTAGCCGTTTGCCATTTCAGCAACTTTTACTGCCTCTGAACTCCATTCTTCCAGTTTCTTCTTTATTTCCGTAGTCGCCTTCTTTATAAGGTGATTCTTGATAGGCCCTGTTTCCTTAATTGCATCAAACCCCTTAATGTCTTGCTTTGTTTTAACAGATTTGACTTTCTTAGATGCGGGTTTAGCTTCTTTTTTAGCGATCTTATTTCTCAAAGCTTCCTCTATATTAGAGTCTAGTTGGGCTTCTTCTCGATCCTTTTTTAGTGGACCCCGCTGGGAGCTTGTACCATTACCAGCCTCAATACCCGTTATCTTACACGTTTCTGGGGCTGAAATGTTATTTCCCATACCATGTGAAATTCCCGCAACTTCTGAAGAAGCATTGATATTTGGTGGTGGAATCTCAGTCGCGTGAAACGATCCATAACAAGTGGGGCATAACAAATTTCGGTTTAAATACTTTCTCAAGAATTCATACTGCAATTTGCATCTCATGCATCGGTCCAAAACGTTTTAATCTTCATCTGTTTAGTAACCGGTAAAGGTATAGAAGTGGGACCCGTCTTGGTCGTCCCATTAACTTTATCCGTTTCTTGAGAAGTTTTAACCTTTGTTAAACAAGGCCCAGGCGTCGTCGCAGGGGCTATCTGTTCATTTGACGATGCAGGAGCAGAAGTGGGACCCGTCTTGGTAGTCCCGTTAACTTTATTCTTTTTTCGAGAACCTTTGACCTTTGACTTCTCAGGAGCTATCTGAACATTGGAGGATGAAGGGGCAGAAGTGGGAACCGTCTTGGTACTCCCATGTGAAAACCTTTGTCCTTTTGATTCTTGGTTTTTTCTTCGTCTGAGTAGTAGTTTTATCCTTCTTTTGAGAAGTTGTAACCTTTGCACATCTGCACCAGGTGCACCAGCAGCACTCTTCGTGACATTGTGAAAACCGTTCTGAGTTGGAGGTATATGCACTAGTGAAAACACGTTCTGAGGAACCCTCTGCTTCAAAAAATGAGCATGCCTTTTATGATCATACGCCGATCTTTTATCTTTATGGGATAACAGATTCCATGCTTAGAAACGAGCTGAAATGCCCCTTCGGCGCCTATAGACTTGTTCTTAGCGGGATGAAGTGATAAAGCTAGTTCTGTATAATGTTTCTTCACAGTATCATCATCGGCTAATGGGTTCACACCAAGTATCCCATAATTATCCGATTCACCGCTTACTTGTTTTCGACAATAACATGCACATCCAGAACAGCTGATACTTGGGAAATACCCTCAAGACCAGGAAACAAATTTTGCTCCTTTAAAGCAAATTTCTTGGCACCATTTACATCCTTTGAAGAAAACTTACTTTCAGCGATTTCTTTCGCTCTTGTAGCTTCATCCTTATTGCATTCCATCCTTCACTAGTTCACTTAAGCTGTTAATATACTTCACCACTTCCTTAATAATGCTACTACATCAATCGTTTTAAGTAAACGTGAAGATTAGGCAATATTCCCGAGCTAATGCTTAACCAAGCTTCTACATTTTGACAGCGATTCTCAAACCTGATACAGATATACAAAACTGACAGATTGAGCATAATGCACATGTATTCATAGAATGATTTCTCGCAGAAGTAAAAGCTAATATCTATAATGAAGAGTGACGCATACAAAAAGAAATTGAAGGTTGGATAGCGTTAATATAGATACTTATCCTCAAGATATAAAGAACAATGATGAAGTTTATTAGTAACAACTATCCAAATAACTGTATCTGCGTCCATTAATGATACACAAATGTAAAGTTACAAAAAGGCGGGATTGTTCTAATTCGAGCTCAAACACATGTAAAATGACTAATATAACCTCGTATTCTTCCCCATGTCTCACACCACATCCCAAACCCACCCAGCACCACCACCCTCTACACCACATCCCAAACCCACCGACCAGCACCACCACACAACCACCACCATCAAATCCCTCAATACTACTGTGGTCGTACTATTGTTTTCTCTAAAAGAAACTTGACCACCTCAAAAGGTTTCACCACCACCATCAGTCAAATTAATATAAGATATTTCCTGTCCACCATACATTGAAACATTCACACGCATTCCTTAAATGGACGATAAACATATTATGATGATAAATAACAATAAATGAGAAACATAATAAGTCATGATATGCTTTATTACGATAACGCCAAATTGTGCATGTTTTAGTAGCGTTATCCGTGTTTTTAGGAATGTTATTTGGTTATAATCATATGCTTTTGTTGCTTAATCGTATCAAAGTCGCTTGCTAGTTCATTTGTAGCCAAGTACGGAAAGTGGAGAAAAAGAAGTAAATACTGAAGATTTCTCCATATATGAAGAATTCTCACCAAAGCAAGACTTATGGAGTATATTCGAGAAGATAAAGTCATCAAGTTAGTGGTCCAAAGACTCAAGAATAAAGTTCAAGAAGGAAAACGAGAAAGAAATGAAGAGAAGAAGCTTAACGAAAAGATATTGGAAGACTCGTTGTTCCCGACACACCTTCACCATTTTGGCCATAACTTTTGCATACGGACTCCGCTTGACCCCGGTTCATGGCCACGGAAAGCTAAGAGAAAGATCTACAACTTTCGTGTTTATGACTTTTATGATTTTTGCTCCAACCGGTCGGTCGAGACCCGTAACCGGATCCGGTTGGAGATTGGTCACGTAGACCAACCGGACGGTTGGAGCTCAACCGGATCCGGTTGGAGGTCCTGTTTCAGCTATTTTTCCATCACTAAGGTTCCAAACTTGTTCCAAACGATTCTAGTCCCTTCCTACATGTCTTCTAGGTCCTTCCTAACTCCTTGGAGGCCAAGTTGAGCATTAAACACCCTAGGGCTTGAGAGTAGTATAAATAGGACTCATTTGTGTATGTTTTCATCATCCAAATACACCACAACTTGAGAGATCTTCTCTCACACCTATCTAACCACTACTACTACTCTCTCAAAGCCTAAATTCGTTCATAAAGTTCCGTGAAACTTTGGAGGTCCAAGAAGTCATCATTTGAGGTCAAACCATCAAGAAGTCATCACCAATACTTGAGGCATCATTACTACACCATTTGTAATCTTATTCCAAGCATTGTAAGACCTTTAATCATGTTTTCTAATGTTCAAAGTTCTGAGTTTATGTTCATGTTTGCTATGAGTGGCTAGTTTCTTTATGCACTTGCTTAAATGATGTTAATTATCATATGATTAGTTAGTGATTGTGTTAACATGTTTTAATTCAATTTCAAGTTGATTCTAAGATCCAATTGTGCTAAAGTTTCATAGTGACATTTGTTAATCAAGTTTGGCTAATTGATAGTAATCGTTGGGGTCGAAGAACTTCGTGTTATTCAACTAGTCATAATCATTTTGTCTATGGATGATTGTTTTACCCATTATTCTTGATTATACAAAGGAACTAAGGTTTGGTTGTAATAGAAACGCTTTTGATTATCAAATTGGATTGGTTGGAAACATCTAAATGGTCGTAAGATTAGTTGTTGAGAATCAATTGTAGCCTTTTGTCTATGATCGGTTACCTTTGTATTGACCATTTCTTAAGCAATTTGATGAACAAGTGGATGTTTTTGTGTTTAAGTTTATGTATGTAAACTTATGAAACTTGAATTGATCTTGAATTGATTGGTTAAACTTAATGCTTGTTTTATAAACTAAACTCTTGATCAAAGTTTGACTTGTAAGAACAATAGATTAGTCCACCAACTAATTATCATAACCAACATGTTAAGAGGTTAACACAATCACATTAAACTATGATATGAAACTAGTTTAAGCAAGTGTAGTTTTAATCATCTGAATTGCATTATACCTATTTGCTTTATTATATGTTTTGGATAGACTCCGTTAATTCAAACTTGTGTTTAGATTCACTCAAATCCTCGCGAACGATCCCGACTTACCTTTATAATCTTGCTATAACGGACGAGTATACTTGCTCGTATGTGTTATTGGTAATATTGGTAATTCACCTTTATAAATTTAAAACTTGCACCAACCGGTACATCAAGTTTTTGGCGCCCATTGGGATTTGATTGTGTTTCAACAAGTTTTGAATTCCCAAAGTCGATTCAACCAAAAAAAAAAAAAAAAAATCTCAGAACCTTAACCGGATCCGTTGCTCCTCAACCGAATCGGTTACGGGTTTGTCCATCAATCAACTAGACTAACCGATCGGTCGCATCCCGCAACCGATCCGGTTACCGCTCTGTCCCATAAAACTATTTTCGTTGTTTGTCCGTGTGTTTAGATATTGCACGGATTCTCTAGGACATTGTATGAACACTCGAGCGTGGAATAGAACCAATTACACCTCTTACCAACCCCGAACGTTTGATTTGAAGAAGGAGAACACGTTTCATACCATTGGAAAATCGTGTACCAAGAGTACCAAACCCACCATTTGATAACCTCATTGAAGCCAAAGTTGCTTACAACCCTTTCACCAATTTACCTTTTCCCATGGCGGACGACCAACCCATGTGGGGAACCAACCGAACCGTAGCACCAACTCCCGAAAGTGCTATTGTTGCTATCAACCTTGGTGACAACTTCACCGTGAAGGGACATCACCTTTCTATGATCAAAGACCGACAATTCGATGGCGTGCGTGGGCGATCCGCATAAGCACATTGTCAATTCATCGAATTTGCGGCATGTTTCGTTATGGCGACACCGATGTCAATGCCATCAAACTCAAACTTTTCCCATCATCACTCACGGAGATGCTAAAGTATGGTACAATGAATTAACCCGTGAATCATCAATACTTGGGAGGAGATGAGGCAAGCTTTTGTGAGCCGATTCTTTCCACCGCCATGTTTGATCGATTAATGGGAGAAATTCGTGCTTTCAACCAAAACCCAAATGAATCACTTGTCGAAGCTTGGCTTCGAATGAAAGATTTGCTTCGTAGGCTATCAAAAGGAACCATTATCCAAATCTTTTACCATGGACTAGATGAAATCTCTCAAGGCATCCTTGATGCCGGAGGAATTTTTCTCTATAAGACTCCCAACGATGCACATAAATTGCTCGAAGATCGAGTACTTCTCAAACTTGATTGGTCCAAAGATTCCAAAACCAAACCTCTCCGAAAAACCGTTGCTTTTGTCGAGAACACCGATACCTTAAAACTCATGGAGAAGATGGAAGCGTTAACCTCAAAAATCGACTCGCAATACAAAGATATCAAAGATGAAATGAAGGAAATGCGAGACGGATGCAACAATTGTGGAGGAAATCATCCATCGTCCGAGTGCGACGATAAACCTATGGGTGGACCGAAGGAAGGAGAAGCGAGTTATGATCAAGGAGGATACCGTGGAGGAGGATATCGTAGTAATTATTACGGTCGAAATTCGAAATTGGCAAGATCGCCGACCAGGGATGACAACCGTGATTCTCAACCACGAACCGACGATCCACCACCACAAAATCCCGACAAAAGATGGAAGAAACCGAATTTGAAAAACCATGAGAGAATTCGTGGTCGCTCAAAAAGCGCAAATGAATTTATCAAAATCAATTTTTCAATCTCAAAGCCAAAGTTGAGCAAGGACTGAAAAATCATCAAGCATCTATCCAAGATCTTGAAAACAAGTTTGGCAGATTTTCTGACCAACATTCCTCTAGACCATCTGGTTCATTGCCAAGTAACACTCAATCCAACCCAAAACCATCAAATGATAAGACATACCATCCACCACAAACAAGAAACGAGTATGTCAACGCTATCTTCACAAGAAGTGGTCTATCGAACGATTCCAATCCGAATATCGTTGTTTCCGCCGGTGGAAGCAACATCAATACCGATCATGCCTCATTGATCGAGAAATTGGAAGCTCTCTCAACAAACATCAATACCCAATTCATAAGCATACGGAGGGAGATGATGGAAGCTGCGAAATAATCACCACGCTCAAACTACGATGCCGAGGATGACACGACGATGTGATCCCATGGAAGCGAACCTAGTCCAACATAAAGGATATCACGGAGGATATCACCACCAAAATTCGAAATTGCACTCTATCCATATCACAACCCAACCCATATATATCCTCAATATCAGTCATGGAATACAGTACCTCGTCCATCACAACATTTCAATACACCTAAAACCTCACCGGAGGAGATGATGAGAGAGTGGATGGACAATCAAACAAAAGCCAATGAGAAAATGACGAACCTGTTGGTTGAATTGGAACATAAAGTCGATCAGGGAAGAAGGAACCAACAAGCGATAAGCCAAGACTTGGAGAGGAGGATGGAAAGATTAAGTAAGGAACAGGAAGTCCATCACGTTGAATCTCTTCCTTACACCACATATTCCAACTCTAGACATGAGTTTGTCTACAAACCACCCTCAATTCAATACGAGAACGATAAGGGTGAGGATGAATTTATCAAAGAGGACGAAACCGAGCATATTCCAACCACACCAAATCTGAACCAAATCATGTCTAACTCACCAACCGTGTTACCTTTTCTTGAGGATTGCACCATGCATATCCCAATGACGCAATTAAAAGGTCCTGAACACAATCATGTTGATGATAAGGTTTTCAACGAAATTGGAGACAACGGAATGGAGAACGGAAAGAAAGATAGACAAATGGCACGAACCACAAAATCCAGTTTCTTTAAATCAAACGGTAGGACTAAGCCACCTCCTTTAACTCACCTTGAGAATGTGGATGCAATATTCACTGGGGTGGAAAGTCCGATGATCCTCCGAAAATCATAAAGATCCGCCACCGTCCTCTTTTCTAATGAAATCGACCAAATGTTCGAGATAACAAAGAGGACTTTCACTTGGTCAAACCAAAAGAATCGGATGTATTCCCATCCACTATGGAGTACAAACCAAAGATTCCATACCCTCAACGTTTAAGAGCTGAATTCCCCATTTGAACCGTATGGTCAAAGTATCCTAATCCGGGAAGATTCGAGTCGGTGATGACTCTGTAATAAAACAAGCGCTTCTCGGGAGGCAACCCGTGTGTTTGATTTTCTGTGATCACTCCCAAAGTTTAAACCTTGGTTGAACTTAAGTGTGGGGGTGCCATCCTCTTAATAAAACACATTGTTTGTTTATAAGATTGTGTGCGTGTAATGATTTCTCCAATGGACGCTTGAGAATGAAGAAAGTATTTTGAGCTGATAAACTCGTTGACATATCTGGTTTCATCTCTATTTTCCCTATTTCTATACTTTGAAGTTCGCTTTTCATTGAGGACAATGTCTAACTTAAGTGTGGGGGGGGTGAATAGGAAAAATTAGAGTTTTCATGCTTATATTTAAAATTTTGTTTGCCCTTGTGATCTAGTTGTTTTCACACTTTTAGGATTATCTATTAGAATAACTGGATCATTCCACTGGTAAAACTGGTAATATTTGAAATTTCGAGATGTGTTCCGATTACTATTGCAATCCATTTTGGGATCGATGACATTTGCTAACACATATTATACCCTTTCCACTAAATTGTGAGGATTTGAGCCTATATGTTATTAGCATACATCTTTTATGCTTAGATCTTTTGCTATGAGTGTGCCGTTGATTTTATTTATTCTAGAACTTGTGCTTGTAAATCATTACCATACCGCAGTGAGATTGCATTCGTGCGATATAAGTGAATTCGTGTGATAAAGAGGCACCTTAGGATTTAACCCAAATGGCCTTCCATTTTACATCTAATAATATATTAGCTAGCCTCTTTGGTTAGTTAACCACCCACATGAACCCATTTGTAGTGCTCATTTTAGCACTAGATACCCCTAGTTACACCTTCGAGCCATCCCTTTCATTTTTGCTTCACCAGAAAATACAAAAGATTTTCACTTTAAACCTTAGCCTACCCGTATCAATGTCTAAACGGTTGGTTGCTAGTTACCGGAAAGTGAAGATTGTTCAAATGATTATGAGTACCACATCCTATGTGATTGATTGAGTTAAAAAAAAAAAAAAATTGTGTTGAAAGTATGGAAATAATAGCCAATGTGCTATGATCGAAGAACAATTGTCATGGCAAAGAAAATGTCATGGAAAGTGGAAAAGAAGAAAGCAAAGCTATAATCATTTATTTGGTTCGTGGAATGTTTGGTAGCTAGCAACACGGGTATTAGACTTGATTTCATCTTTATTTTACACCAATTTCATTAACATTCCCATGCCTTATCCATACCCTTAACCTTAGCCATATCATTATAACCCGAATAAAAGCCCTCTTTAGATGTTTTTACTTGGTGCTCACGCCATGTCGGTGGAGTTTTGTTTCTTGTACAAGCCTATGGTAATATTTAGATCATGACTGTGCAATATGAGTGTACTATTCCTTAATACTATCCATCTCTAAATAAAATGAGTGATTGAGTGAATTATATTCCATTATTTTTCGTGAGGTGTTTTGAAATGTTAATCATGCAAGAAAATCATTGGATATTGTCAAACATCTTGATGTTTCACCCTTATTAAGCATAATTGATGAATCTTCTCTCGTATTTATACTTGGTTGATTTGCATCACATTTTTTCATAATCACGATCTTGTACCAGTGGATGTTTTTCCTAGATTTGCTTGAGGGCAAGCAAAGTTTAAGTGTGGGGGAATTTGATAACGCTCAAATTGTGCATGTTTTTAGTAGCGTTATCCGTGTTTTAGGAATGTTATTTGGTTATAATCATATGCTTTTGTTGCTTAATCGTATCAAAGTGCGTTTGCTAGTTCATTTGTAGCCAAGCACGGAAAGTGGAGAAAAAGAAGTAAAATCTGAAGATTTCTCCATATATGAAGAATTTCACCAAAGCAAGACTTGCGGAGTATATTCGAGAAGATAAAGTCATCAAGTTAGTGGTCCAAAGACTCAAGAATAAAGTTCAAGAAGGAAAACGAGAAAGAAATGAAGAGAAGAAGCTTAAACGAAAAGATATTGGAAGACTCGTTGTTCCGACACACCTTCACCATTTTGGCCATAACTTTTGCATACGGACTCCGTTTGACCCCGGTTCATGCCACGGAAAGCTAAGAGAAAGATCTACAACTTTCGTGTTTATGACTTTTATGATTTTGCTCCAACCGGTCGGTCGAGACCCGTAACCGGATCCGGTTGGAGATTGGTCACGAGACCAACCGGACGGTTGGAGCTCAACCGGATCCGGTTGGAGGTCTGTTCAGCTATTTTTCCATCACTAAGGTTCCAAACTTGTTCCAAACGATTCTAGTCCTTCCTACATGTCTTCTAGGTCCTTCCTAACTCCTTGGAGGCCAAGTTGAGCATTAAACACCCTAGGGCTTGAGAGTAGTATAAATAGGACTCATTTGTGTATGTTTTCATCATCCAAATACACCACAACTTGAGAGATCTTCTCTCACACCTATCTAACCACCACTACTACTCTCTCAAAGCCTAAATTCGTTCATAAAGTTCCAGGAAACTTTGGAGGTCCAAGAAGTCATCATTTGGAGGTCAAACCATCAAGAAGTCATCACCAATACTTGAGGCATCATTACTACACCATTTGTAATCTTATTCCAAGCATTGTAAGACCTTTAATCATGTTTTCTAATGTTCAAAGTTCTGAGTTTATGTTCATGTTTGCTATGAGTGGCTAGTTTCTTTATCGCGTTGCTTAAATGATGTTAATTATCATATGATTAGTTAGTGATTGTGTTAACATGTTTTAATTCAATTTCAAGTTGATTCTAAGATCCAATTGTGCTAAAGTTTCATAGTGACATTTGTTAATCAAGTTTGGCTAATTGATAGTAATCGTTGGGGTCGAAAGAACTTCGTGTTATTCAACTAGTCATAATCATTTTGTCTATGGATGATTGTTTTTACCCATTATTCTTGATTATACAAAGGAACTAAGGTGTGGTTGTAATAGAAACACTTTTTGATTATCAAATTGGATTGGTTGGAAACATCTAAATGGTCGTAAGATTAGTTGTTGAGAATCAATTGTAGCCTTTTGTCTATGATCGGTTACCTTTGTATTGACCATTTCTTAAGCAATTTGATGAACAAGTGGATGTTTTGTGTTTAAGTTTATGTATGTAAACTTATGAAACTTGAATTGATCTTGAATTGATTGGTTAAACTTAATGCTTGTTTTTATAAACTAAACTCTTGATCAAAGTTTGACTTGTAAGAACAATAGATTAGTCCACCAACTAATTATCATAACCAACATGTTAAGAGGTTAACACAATCACATTAAACTATGATATGAAACTAGTTTAAGCAAGTGTAGTTTTTAATCATCTGAATTGCATTATACCTATTTGCTTTATTATATGTTTTGGATAGACTCCGTTAATTCAAACTTGTGTTTAGATTCACTCAAATCCCTGCGAACGATCCCGACTTACCTTCATAATCTTGCTATAACGGACGAGTATACTTGCTCGTATGTGTTATTGGTAATATTGGTAATTCACCTTTTATAAATTTAAAACTTGCACCAACCGGGCACATCAATTACTATTATTCAAGTAGTTTAAATTTATTAATTGTAGATTAACTAACGACAAACTTTTTAAGTCCCGTTTTAATAGAAGAACTACAACTTTTCGCATAAGTATTAGAAATCATTCTTTAAGTATTTTAAAACAATTTTTTACACGGACATTGTCTAGGATAATTTGTAGTTCATGTACAAAATGAGACTATGGCAAAACTTCATTGTTATTTAACGAACTAAAATTCGTTTTTCTTTTTTCTTAAGAAAACTTGATAAAATATAGTTTTAGCTAGTGGGGGCATTTTTTTGGTTTCGCCCAGGGCATCAAAATCCTCAGGACCGGCCCTGCGGAGGTGCGGTGCTGTCAGTGGTGGTTGCGACTGCCATTGGTGATGGTGATGTGGCGTTGTTGGTGAGTTGACTTTTAAAGATGGGAAAGTGGAGAGTACGGGCCTGTTTGGTATGCAGCTTTTTTAGAGCTGTAAGCTTTTTGTTACAAAAATAATCTCCTCAAAAACAAGTAGCTCCGTTTGGATACATCAACTTCAAGCTTTTATTTTAAACAAATAGCTCCAAAATGAAAAGGCGATTCATGAAGCTTTTAAATGTCTATGAGTCGTTAAAACTTTAAATTACTAATATACCCTCCAAACATTTATTTATAATTATAGATTTGTCCTTTTATGTCATTTACATATTATAATTACATTTAATAAACTAATTTACCAAACATCATTATTAAAAAAAATACGACTTGTAGCTCATGTTATGACTTTTACCATTACTTCATACTTCTGACTTCTGATTCTGACTATGACATACGACATACTGACTAGTTTTGCCAAACATACCCTACATGTAATAGTGTTTCTCAATTGTTATACGGGATGATTTGCAATTTTTTTTCTTTTAAAAAAAAAACAAAAAAAACAAAATCATTATATACAAACTGTACAGCATATCGTACAACACTATAAGGGCCCGTTTGGTTTGTTGGTGGGTTTAAGATTTGGATTTGGATTTGGATTTGGATTAGGATTAGAATTTATATTTTGATTTGGTTTTGATATAAGAGAGAGAAAATAAATTTATATATTAAAATGTTTAAAAATAAAATTAATATAATTATATATATATACTATTTTTAAATTTTGTGAAACTTAAAAAAACTTGATATAACAAGATATATGTGGCTAGGAGAAGTTACAGGCATGACATATTTGACTTTCATGCAACAAAACCAAAGAATTTGTCTGTAAATCATGGGGTCATAGTATCTTTCATCAAAACCTTTAAACAAAGGTATGAAACACTGTTTGGTATCCGAAAACTCGAACCAATCAAATTTTATTTTTTTCACACCATTAATTCAATCCGAGCCTCACATACCAAACGGGCCCTAAGTGATGAAAGAACAAAAAAATTAGTGTGCAAATCAACCCCTTATATATACAAGATATAAAATGTAGATATAAAAGAGTAAATTGCATAAATCATCCATGAACTTTGACCAAATTGCATGTTTCGTCCCAACTATTTCGAAAGTGCAGAAATCGTCCCTGTGAGAAACCTTTGAGCAAATTTTCATCCCTGGTTGGGACAAAAATTGCATGTTTAAAAGTGCCAAATTGCACGTTCGTCCCGACTATGGGCGGAAAATTGCTAAAAGGTTTCCTCCATGGATGATTTCTATTGTAGTGAAAGAACAAAAAAACATCATTTTATATAAGTGGTATAGCATACCTTACAACACTATAAGTGATGAAAGGACAAACAAATTTAGTGTGCAAATCAACCCCTTATTATTATCTTTATATACTAAAGCACTAGGTCGGTGCATATTAAAAACATGTCAAGACATTTTATATTCATTCTATCTTTTTATATTAACGCATCTTTATAATATTGATTGTATATATATTATAACTTCTTTCGGAAAATAGTAATAAAATGCTTGGGCAAAGCAGTAGTCCACTTTCATTTTTTGTCCGTTGGGCTTTTTATATCAGCTTTGCCGACTCCTTTTGTGGTCATTGTTAAACACGTGGTTTCACCGCTTGTGATTCACCAAAAAGACACAATCCTCAGAAACCTTCTTCTTAAAATAGATCTGATGGTCCGTTTTTTACACACGTACCAAAAATGTGAGGTGGGTTTTTTTTTTTTTTTTTTTTTTTTTTTTTGGTTTTTTTATTTTGTTGATGAGTTGATGAGATTGTCGATGTGTCTTAATGCTTCCCCCAATTAAGAAGCATTAAGGGTTTAGGTCCGCATTTCTTCTCGATTAAAAAGAAAAGAAACACTCCTTAGTACCCACGTACACACAGTCGCCACACTTGATGGTTAAATGCCAAGCTTGCGCTAAAATCCCATTTCATAATTTGGTCGTATTATTATTTTTATAACTGATGATGTAATTTTGACCAATTTATTTTGAGCTTGGGGAGGGGTTTTACCCTGATTCGAGTCTCACAAGTGACAAAGAAAATCCGGATTTTTCTCTTAGTGCGAAATCGTGAGCTCTAGAGGTTTCCCTTTGCGGGTCTCACCTAGTGATTCGTGTCCCAGTATCTAGGGCCTGCCCATTTTGATGGTTTAACTCGGGGGTCGAATTTTAAGTGTAGTGCCATTTTTTTTAAAAAAATTATTTTGAAATGGGTTTGTTTTGTTGATCTATCATCTCTAACGGATCAAAAGTAAAAAAAGTGAAAAGTAAATTAGTCAATTGGGTTAAAGGTTGTCCAAAGTGCATTGTTACACAAAACCACTAAATGAGTTTACCACGAAACACCAACCAAACTCCCACCAAATAGTAACCCTCTAACTTGAAGAAATGAGATATTGGTGGAGTTGAAGATGATTAAATGTGTGTGTGATGTTGGAAATCGTTATTAGGTGAGGACTTATGTTTATTACATTAGGATGATGTATTTGCCTTTTTTTTTTTTTTTTTTTTAAAACCTATTATGTGTTATAGTAATATGATCTTTGGGATTTAGGGGTGTTTGGGTAAGCTTATTTAAATAGCTTAATAGGTTATTGGGTTTTAAAAGCCTTAAATTAAGGTTGCAAATCTCGCTAAGTGATGTAATTGGCCTACAGGGAGTATGTGGGGTATTGGAATTTTTATGTACAAGTTTTGAAATTATATGTATGACATGTTTATAGGTCCATAGTATTGTTCATAGAACCAAAAAGTATGTTTGGTAACATTAACACAATTGTTAAAACACTTCAAACCGAGGTTTGTACAATTAACACCGAAGTGACCAAGTTGTGACCATATTGAATCTTTTGGCGATTCGCTCAACTCGCCTGGTCATTGACCTTGTGGCTTGTAATCGCCGATTTTTTGTAGTCCGAGCTTTACAACACTTGGTAGGCTTATTTTAAGAGGTTAATAAGCTATTAGGTATTAAAAAAAAGGTACAATGCTTATTGAATGTGTTTGGGTAAGCTCATGTGTCAAAGTGCTTTATACATTGGGATGTATTTGTATTTTTCCTAATTATCATGTGTAGATCAGCGTGAGTTTGTAAGAGAGATAACTGTCATGGGTATTAGATTGGTATATTGAATAAGTTGGCCCAAGCCTGGTTGTGGGCTATGGGTCCATTAGAGTTTTAGGGTTTTATCATGTATTTGTATCTATAAATATTACACTTTATTAAAGTGATCCTTACGGGGGTTTTCTCATCTAACATGGTATCATGAGCATGTTTGATCATGAGACCTAATCGGTCATCAAGCCGTCACTTCTATACCACCCGTCAAATCTCTCTATCTCTATTTTCTACCCTCTACCACCCGTCAACTATACTCCTCTCTAAAAACTATCCTTTTCCCATCACTCTCTTAATTCTCTTTAATTATTCCTTCAAAAGTCGCAGTAAAATTAAAAAAAAAAAAAAAAAAATGTGTCATCTATGTTCTTCCAAATCTGGTTACTTTTGTCCAACGTTATTAGTATTTTTTTTTTCTTTTGCATCAAAGATCGTATGACAATTAAATTCTATTGTTTCTGGTTTTCCTTCTCCTTTTTTTCGTCTAGGCATCGGCTACAAAAACCATAAATCTCATTCTGATTATTATATAAATTTTCTTTTGATTTGTCTTTTTTTTTTTTTTTCAAGCATAATCCTATAAAATCAAAAATAAAAAGAAGAGGACTCAGGAGCAAGCAAAATATTATAGCCATTATCATTCATGGTTCTCAAAGCATTACAAAGCTCCGCTATTTCTAAAGATTTCTTGCCTCCTACAAAGTTTAGCTCCAGTTGGATCGTTCGAAGACTTCTCGCTCCAACTGTGGGGGAGTATTAGATTGGTATATTGAATAAGTTGGCCCAAGCCTGGTTGTGGGCTTTGGGTCCATTAGAGTTTTAAGGTTTTATCATGTATTTGTATCTATAAATATTACACTTTAATAAAGTGATCCTTACTGGGGTTTTCTCATCTAACAATGGGAATATGAGATTTAGGGGGTGTTTAATTAAGCTTATATAAAGAACTTATGTGGGTTGGGCAAGCTTATGCCAAAGTGCTTATTAGTTATTTGGGGGAATAAGGGGTTTTTTCGATAATGAATAAATGCATAAGTTAAGCATAAGGTTATCCTGATACAGGACATCATATTATTATCCTTTGGGCATGATTGAAGCCAATATCTGTATGTAGCCTTGTTACGCCTATAGATAAGAACAACATATCTAAAGGCATCGTATAGGGCAATATGAGGTCTAAGTGCTATAATATGTGGTCATACGTCTTTGATTTTATAGGTCGTTAAAAGTCGTATAAGTTGTCCTTTTATACATTTATGGTGCTAATGACGCCCTTTCATGATTGAATCAAAACGACGCGTTTTACTTTATTTTATTTTATTTTTTCTTTAGTCGGCTGCAAATGACGCCGTTTCATGTTTGGATATAGCCTTGGATCAAAACAATGTCGTTTTTGGCTAAAATTAGTCGGTGGGCTGCTATTTGTCTTTTTCATAAAAAGGTTATGTGGAATCATTTATCATGTGTTATGGAAGCTGCTGCTTTTATGGCAACAGCTCTTAGATCAAAACGATGTCATTTTTGGATAAAAATTGTCGTTTTGGGCTGCTATTTGTCATTTTCGTTAAAAGATTATGTGGAATCCTCTATCATGGGTTATGGAAGCTGCTGCTATTATGGCAATTGCTCTTGCTAATGGTGGTGTAAGTTTCTACAATTTGATTATCTAATTATTGCATTTTGATGATGGGTTTTTGTTAGATCTTATATTGGTTAGATTGAAGAATGAGATGAGTGAACAATTGATGAGGGGTTTTGGTTTGTAGACACGTCGGCCTTTTTTTTTTTAGTTTTTAAAACGGCTACATGTGGATACTTTGAGATGTGTGGCAAAAACTTTAGCCCAAGCACTAAAACAACAATTTTTTTGGCATAACCCATGGTCATAAGTTTATGCGTATATAACTGAATTTTTATAAGAAAGCGGATTTGCATCGTATTAAGACGTCTCGAGAAGCACTATAAACATTACGCAACTCCAAATGCTCCGCCGCAATGCCCGAAAGCCTAATCCCTGTTTGAGTACATAAGAAAATATCAAAATATATTTAAATCCAAATTACACATAAAAATCAAGTTATATATTTTATTTGTTTAAGGCTTACATACTTAAACATGTTCACGGGTTGTTAGTTTAATACTTGCTTAACCCAAAAATGACTCGTTTATTAAATGGGTTATACAGGTTGACTTGTTTGTGAACCAAACTTGTTTATTCTCAACCTAACACATGTTTAACTTTGTGTCACATCCGTATCGTTTATCGTTTCGTGTCGAGAATTGTCACCTCTACTTTAAATCACATAAAAAAACACACTTTAAATAGCATAAGAAAACACCCTTACTTTTTTTATCCTTCTTCTAATTTAAATTTACACTTTTACCCCTTCAACTTTCATTTTAAAACAAAAACCTCCTTCATAAATCACATAAAACATTTTCACTATCTCTAAATAGAGGTGTGCTTGTTTCACTATCACAAAAATTAAAATACACCGTACACATACCCTTCAACCTCTTTCCTCATTATCACTTTTTCTGAAACAATTTCTAACAACCACCACCCATCCGCCACCACCACCCTGCTGCTCTAACACCAACGAAATCCCCAAATTTTATAAAAATTAAAAACCGAAATTTTATTTAACTTCAAAATTGTTTGCTAGTCAAAGTTTGAAGAAATAAGAGATTTGGTGAGATGGGTTTTTGGTTAATAAGCTATTGGGTATAAAAAATAAGGTACAAAGCTTATACATTGTGATGTATTTGTATTTTTCTTAATTATTATGTGTAGATCAGCGTGAGTTTGTGAGAGGGATACCTGTCATGGGAATATGGGATTTAGGGGGTGTTTGGTTAAGCTTATATAAAGTACTTATATAGGCTGAGCAAGCTTATGGCAAAATCCTGATACATTACATCATCTTAGTATCCTTTGGGCATGATTGAAGCCAATATAATGTATGTAGCCTTGTTCTGCTGAGAGATAAGAACCACATGTCTAAAGGCGTTATCTTTGTTAAGTATGGTTTTAAAAGCTGTAAGGATTAGTTTCTCTTGTTTACACTCTACTTATATCTTGTTTGAGTGTTAACATTTTGAATATTCATTCATTAAAGTTTCCTCTATGGTGGAACCTATAGACGAAGATGTGTAAAATCCTGACTCGCTGATCAAGATGATGTTGGAACTTTGAAGTGGGGTATCCAGAAAGTACTGTGATTCAAGTGGAAGCAAAACATTTGATTTAGGTAAGAGTTGGTTACTTCAAGTCATTGTATTAATGTAATGTAACATGTACAGTTTGATCTGATTGTGAGATGTTTTTTAATGTTGCAGAAAGTATCACTGAAGAAGAACGATCTGCTAGATATGCAACCTCATATTAAGGTAACTTGGGTGTTTGAGATAATGTTTCTAATCTTGTTAACATGATGAAACTTTTGTATCTGAAACTAGCAATCAAAGTTGTATTTTGAGTATGAATGGTATAACAGGTTTGCATCCATATCTAATACTAAGTTTGTACTCGGATGTTGCAGTGTGTTAATCCTTCATCTAGAAGTTCCAAAAGTTGTGATCATCGGCGTTCTAGGCGTGATTCACCAGAATATGATAGGCGTGAAGGTAGGGTGGTCTCAAGGAGATATAGTAATGATAGGGATTATCGAGACCGTTCAGAACCGTCACCTCGTCATGAAACACGGTATAGCTCAAGTTTAATTGACTACGAAAGTCGAAAGTTTGCAATTGGTGGCTCTGATATTTTGGTAGAATTGGGCCGGTGCTTGTGTGTACAACATATGTCGGGACTTGAAGAGAAATGATGAAACTCTTCTAAAGGTATTGAAAAAGAGATTAAATGGAAACTTACTTATAAGACATGAATGCGATTATGTGAAGAGTGAGGTGTGGTTTCTTTAGGATGTGGGAGAAAAGTTGTTATATGCCTAAGCGGTGTTTGGAATAAAGGTTCAAATAGATGGATATGTGTCATGGTTTTGAAAACCTTTGCTTCACAAGCTTTTCTTTCTTCCGATACGATGTGTTTGGGATAAGCTATCTATCTTCATAAGGACAGTTTCTGTTTGGCGATAAATGAAATGATCATCTGGCAAGACGGTGGGTTCAATGACAAATATTATGCGTTCTCTTACGTGGTTTAGCGGTGGTCTAGCAGTGCAAGTTTTGGTCTTTTGTTGTAGTTTGGCAATTCAAGTCTTTTGTTTCTTTGTTATGTTATTAGTTGGGCTGCACTGCTATATTTGTATACCTGGTATACATATGGCAACATGGATTTAATTAATGGGTCAGGCTTGTCATCCTTAGGCAATAATTTGTGGATTTTGTATCCGAACTTATGGGGTATGTTTTTGCTGGTCTTCTTTTTGTTTTAGTTTGAAATTTGTTTTTAATTGTTTTGGGTCCACTTCAATCAATCATCTTGGTTCCTTTTGTTTGTATTTTGGTTGCGTTTTTCGGTTATAATATTTGCGTTTTTGGATGGGTATTGGATAAAAGGCTTGCGGTGACATTTACGCTAGAATAATCGCCTTGAGTGATTAGCTGGTTAGATTTGGAAATCTTTGGTTATTAAATTGCGGTTATCTTTAAGCGATTGTTTGGGTTTGAAGATTGGTCAGATGGCTAGTTACCTTGGTACTGAAATTGTTTGACTCATACTCTTTTCTCACACTACTACAAAATCTGAATTAAAGCCCCCTAATAGAGCCCTGTTAATAGTTTAATACTTGTTTAACCCAAAAATGACCCGTTTATTAAATGGGTTATACGGGTTGACTTGTTTGTGAGCCAAACTTGTTTATTCTCAACCTAACACATGTTTAACTTCATGTCAGATCCGTAATGTTTATCGTTTCGTGTCGAGAATTGTCACCTCTACTTTAAATCACATAAAAAACACACTTTAAATAGCATAAGAAAACACCCTTACTTTTTTTAATCTTTCGTCTTATTTAAATTTACACTTTTACCCCTTCAACTTTCATTTTAAAAACAACAAAACTTCCTTCATAAATCACATAAAAACATTTTTCACTATCTCTAAATAGAGGTGTGCTTGTTTCACTATCACAAAAAATTAAAATACACCGTACACATACCCTTCAACCTCTTTCCTCATTATCACTTTTTCTAAAACAATTTCTAACAACCACCACCCTGCTGCTCTAACACCAACGAAATCTCCAAATTTTATAAAAATTAAAAACCCAAATACCTTGAGCAACAACACTTAAAAAGTGTAAACTGTTTTATGTGGTGTAAGCGTACATGATGGGTGAAAATGAGAAGGTTTTGCTATGATATGTATATAAGTGTTTTTTATAGTAACTATTTGTTGCTCTTATGATATTTGAAGTTATAGTTTTGAAACAATAATATGATACATATTTGTTCTTCTATCTGTTCTTTGTGGGATAGAAATATGCTGGTGGTAAATTGTTTGGTGGTAAGAAGCTGTGTGGAACTATGAGCGAAAATGTGAGGCTTAGATTGCCGAGTTTGGTGGCTGTTGGGCTTTGAATTTGGGTTTTGGTTATTTCTTTGCTGGTAAAAATCTTGTTAAGATGGCTGGATTTCATTTTGGTTACTTTGAAGAGTGTTTGGCATATCATGGAATGAATGGTGTTTGGACCAACTCAATATCAAGGTTTGAGTGTCCTAATTCAGAAGTGGAATTTGAAGACCCTGTAAAGAGTTTTGAGATGTTTAATTGTGGTGTTTGGAAGGTAATTTGAGAGGGAAATGTGTTTTTGAAAATGTGAGACTTGGTTCGCTTTGTTTGATATTTAAAAATCCAAGACAATATATTGTGGACTAGTAATGGTGGTAAGATTATGGGTCGGTTTGGCATTATTTTTGGAGGGTAGTTTATTATAGTTTGGACCGGGTTGAATGGGAACACTAAAATTTTATAACCATTTGATTTGTAGCCATTGTATGGGTTTTGTAGCTATTGTTTTTTGTTTGTTAGCTTATGTATATTGTATTGGCACTTACATGCTTGTTTCGTTATTATGCATGTTTTGGGCATGTCATTTGGACTAGCTTATAAGGGTATGTCCATATAAGTCTTATATTTTATTTATTTATTTATTTATTTATTATTATTATTATTATTATTATTATTATTATTATTATTATTATTATTATTATTATTATTATTATTATTATTATTATTATTATTATTATTATTATTATTATTATTATTATTATTATTATTATTATTATTATTATTATTATCAATTCATTAGAAAATCATAAGAAATTACAAGAAATTAGTGGGGCCGAGAAACTAAGCGGCCCCCACTCCTCTAGCAATAGCAAAGCTAATCCGACTAAAAATATGAAGCGACCGACGCGTCCCAATGTCTTGAGTCAAGGAGAAAAGTCTAATACGCTTTAGTAAGGTTACCGCCTCTTTCTCAAGTTCTTCAAAAGAAGAAAAGGAAAAGGGAGGAACCCGTATCCGATATCTGCGCATTTAACCTCATACTTGACACGTTTACGTCGTGCGAGACTCACTAATTACGCATACAGTACGAAATCAAGCGGCCCGATTGCGTCAAAGGAGACGAACTGTAAGATCAACACAAACATCACACCGCCATCCCAAGAATAAAGCAATATATCGATCGGTCGCAAGGTGCGCCTATATCTCCATGAAGCCCAATATCCACTCCTACGAGCGAAATACGACCGAGCGCATATATCAATAAGAACATCACGTACAATGTTATGCCTGTGTTTAATGCCAACAATACCGCGCATGAAGCGCATGATCCCCATAAATATCTCCAGTAAAAACCCGAGAACATGCCGAGCACGGTACCTGAACAGTGAAAAGAGGAATGTCCAACCGATAGCACAACACACAACGATAGGTCCTGGCATTCATAGTTTGTCCTAGTCCAGTTATCGGAGCCACCCTAAGCCAATCTGAGGTATGATCCTCCTTTAGTGAGCTCCATAACGCCATTTGTCGAGGAGATAGATGAAATGTAGATTCAACAGTTTGGGTAACCCGATCGAAATATATAGCTGCCAATTTCTTCTAAGTTTGGGGGCAGCGACCTCGCTAGGGTTACTCAAAAGGTCAATATTCATATTCACATTAAAAATACATAGAGCATCATCAAAGAGGGACGTGATTACAATACGAACTATGGAGAAGCTTAGTGCTGTAGACATTTGCACGGATGGTCCTTTTACCAACCAAAAAAAAAAAAATTTACTTTACCTTTTTCAATATGTTTATGCAAAGAGTAAGAGCATATTTACACAAATTATAACTTATACTTCAATTTAATCATCATAACATTAACCCAATATTTTAACAAAAAAAATACAGTCAAATTTATTATTATTATTATTTTTATTTTTATTTTTATTTTTTTATTATTTATTTTTGTGATTAATACATTTGCCTGGGATGCCATTTTACCAACCAAAAAAAAAATTACTTTACCTTTTTCAATATGTTTATGCAAAGAGTAAGATCATATTTACACAAATCTATACTACTTATGATAGATGAATGAATCTCTCTTCTTATGATCTTAAAATTAAGACACAACATACAAAGCCTATTGTAAAATACATAATGTATTATTAATGATCTTTCTCATCAATCTTAATTTTAAGACTTACAAGTCTTAAAGCTTAATGTACATAATACAAAGCAATATTAATATGGTCAAAATATTCAACATAGTCAATTAATTAACTGGTCAATAAATACAATTAATGCAATTATTAAAAACATCTTACACAAGAAATACAAATTATCAAGCATATTGTACAACTAACTTAAACACAATTCCTGCATTAAATGTCCCTAATACAAATAATAAAGCACATTATACAAATATTCAAGCCCGAACAGGCAACGGGCCAAATAAACCTGAGCCCAAACGGGTACGGTCCAAACGGGGTCTAGCCCAAACGGGCACGGACCAAACGGGGTCGAGCCCAAATGGGCACGGGCAAAACGAGCACGGGTTAAACAAAATTCTTGATATCTGTAAATTTATTGTCAAAAAAACATAATAAACTAAAATACATGATTTACCGGAAACTTTTACTTCAGAATACCCGCCGCTGCAACCGAGGGTACCCTGCTAGTTATAACTTATACTTCAATTTAATCATCATAACATTAACCCAATATTTTAACAAAAAAATACAGTCAAATTTACTTTTGGGCTGAAACATAACTTTTGTTTGGAGTGAATCAACACCCCTTTAGTTCCAGCCATATTTATGTTTCTGGAAAACACAAAAAATAATAATAATAATAATAATAATAATAATAAAGTACCAAAATATACGTATAAACATAAAGTTAGAATTGTCAGCAACTGTATACAAGCAAAAGATAAGCCAACTAATCTCGTCAACCAAGGCATAGTCCTTCATTTTCCACTATAACAGCAAAAAAGTGAAGTGGAAAAATGGGAAGTAGAGTGTCCAGTTTCAACAACTACTGAAACTTTTCCATGTTTCAACCTAATCCTGTTTTGACCCATTACCCAACCCCTGCATGTTTCCATGCATTATGTTGTACAAACCTTTTCGGTGTATGATATCAGTATCTTTCACATACGTCATATAATTCGCCTGAACTCGAGTTACCTTTTTATACAAACCATTGAGTTATTGCACACAAAAATTTAATCTTCAGTCTCTTTTTTGCACCCACTTTCAAACTATAGGACAGTCCAGATTCAACATATGAATTGTTCTCAGCTTATGAAGTATGAAGCTAACATGAATATCAGATTAATAAAGTTAACGGCAAAATAACTATCTTAATGGGTACTATGTGGTAATAGTTCCAAGGCATCCGTCACGATCATCATAAGCGACCCGAGTTGACCTTCTTTGAAACACTTTTCGCTTCTTTCTATATCAAAATCATGAAAATCTGGATGCAGGACGTCGCCTCGTTACTCTTTCGAAGCCGTTTGCCATGTCGAACTTTTACGGCCTCGAACTCCATTAAATCCGGTTTATTCTTTATTTATGTAGTCGCCTTCTTTATAAGGTGATTCTTGATAAACCTGTTTCCTTAATTGCATCAAACCCCTTAATGTCTTGCTTTGTTTTACAGATTTGACTTTCTTAGATCGGATTTAGCTTCTTTTTAGCGATCTTATTTCTCAAAGCTTCCTATATATTAGTGTCTAGTCCGAAACTTCTTCGATCCCTTTTAGTGGACCCGCTTGGAGCTTGTACCATTACCGACCTCAATACCCGTTATCTTACACGTTTACGGGGCTGAAATGTTATTTCCGTTCCTTGTGAAATTCCGCAACCACGAAGAAGCATCGATATTTGGTAGTGGAATCTCGATCGCGTGAAACGGTCCATAACAAGTGGGGCATAACATATTTCGGTTTAAATACTTTCTCAAGAATTCATCACGCAATTTGCATCTCATGCAAGCGGTCCAACGTTTAATCTTCATCGTTTAGTGTAGGTAAAGGAATAGAAGTGGGACCCGTCTTGGTCGTCCCATTAACTTTATCTTTTCTTGAGAAGTTTTAACCTCGTAAACAAGGCCCAGGCCGTCTCGGGCGCTATCATTCATTAGACGAAGCAAGAGCGAATGGGACCCGTCTTGGTAGTCCGTTAACTTTATTCTTTTTCGAGAACCTTTGGCGTCTCGGTGTAGCGGGTTTTAAAGGGTTTTCAGGATCGAAAAGATCATTAACAACATCATGATAATATCACCAACAAATCAGTAAAAACAAAAAAACAAAGAAGATGGGTTTGAACCCTTTAAATAAGATGGGAAAGCTACTCTTGATGGGAAAGCTACTCTTGTGGATGATGATGGTCAACCTATTCCGTCTACCTCTTCTACTAAGAGAGCTAACCCTTTTTCTAAAGTGGGAGAGATTGAGGTGTCGATTACGAAGATGAGGTTGTTGCTAACCCATTTGATGAGTCTGCTAATATATTTGGTGGTGGCCAAGAGTTTGAAGATGAGTATGATGACTATGACTTGATGACTATGCGAAAGCAGTTCGTGATCTTCACAGGAATTTGGATGCCTTTAATGCCATGTATGGCACAAATTTTCAAGGTCCTAGGAAGTAATCTTATTTCGTTGTGTCATATGTTATCATTTGAGTAGTGGTTTGTTTTCTTGTTTAGAAAATAGGAAGTATCTTGTTATGTAAGCTTTATGCCTATGTAATGGGCTGATATATGGGATTTCACTCATATACATTGTACTTAAGCGTTTATTTGGTTAATATATTTACGAGTGCGAGGATTACTCCCTTTACCCAAAAAAAACCCTTTAAATAAGATCGATATAAATATACGGGAGGTTGGTTTGATTACGAAATCCTACACTATATATAATATATGAAACGTTGCTTTCTTGAAGATGAAAACCGTTTCTCTAAAAAGTAAATGTTGTGTTGTTTCGAAAAAACCTAATAAGCATTTTATTATAAGCTTACGTAATGGGTTTGTTTGGGGCTTGGCCCAAACCGGAAAAATGAGGCCTTCTTTGTTTGTTTTGGCGCGAGACATTAAGCAGAGCTCAACAAATTCCTCCCCAATGTCGAATGCCAAAAATCTACATTCTTCTTTGTCCTTGATTCTTCTTGCTCATGCCTTCCTTCAATTTTGTAGTTTATTGATACTTGTTATATTAAAGATCAAAAATAAAATAAAATGCTCAATCTTATTTGTTCTTCTTATGCGCTTATTTAATAGGGTTTGATCACGGGATCTTGTTGATCTCTATGGCATTCTTGCTGTCATATTTCTTTGCCTTTGAAACATGTCCTTCTGTTCCAAAAAGTGATTCCCCTGCAGTGATTGAAGTCGTCAAAAAATATTGATTGTAGCATGTAGATCTTGGCGCCATGTTTTTGTGAGCCAAGTATCTCATGGCTTTTGTTGGTAAAGAAAAACCAACAAGCCTTTCAAATGCATCCATTAATTCCATGGTTGCTTTCTTCAGGTTAACCACCGGTTGGTGTTGTAACCATTTCGAAATTTTCTTCTTGATTGGCATGGCTTTATTCATGGTAGTTTTGTTTCTTTGAGTGATGATTAAACATGAGTGGATGTTGTTTGATCCCCTAGGCTCTGATGCCAATGTAGACAGGTTTTAAAGGGGTTTCCAGGATCGAAAAGATCATTAACAACATCATGATAATATCACCAACAAATCAGTAAAAACGAAAAAACAAAAAAGATGGGTTTGAACCCTTTAAATAAGATCTGATATAAATATACAGGAGGGTTGGTTTGATTACAGAAATCCTACACTATATATAATATATGAAACGTTGCTTTCTTGAAGATGAAAACCGTTTCTCTAAAAAGTAAACGTTGTGTTGTTTCTGAAAAAACCTAATAACCGTTTATTATAAGCGCTACGTAATGGGTTTGTTTGGGGCTTGGCCCAAACCGAGAAAAATAGTGAGCCTTCTTTGTTTGTTTTGGCGCAGACATTAAGCAGCTCCAACAAATTCATACGTAATGGGTTTGTCGAGTAGTAGTTTTATCCTTCTTTTGAGAAGGTGTAACCTTTAATACGTGCATACGCTCAAGGCATTGCACTCTTCATGACATTGTGAAACCGTTACGAGTTGGAGGTATATGCACTCGTGAAAACACGTTACGAGGAACCCTACGCTTCAAAAATTGAGCATGCCTTTTATGATCATCGCGATCTTTTATTTTTATCGGATAATGATTCCATGCTTGAGAAGCAGTGGAATGCCCCTTTGCACCTATAGACTTGTTCTTATCGGGATGAAGTGATAAAGCTAGTTTTCTATAATGTTTCTTCACGGTATCATCATCGCTAATGGGTTCACACCAAGTATCCCATAATAATCGATTCACCGCTTACTTTGTTTTCGTGACAGCTGCTAATAGTTGGAAATACCCTCAAGACCGAAACAAATTTCGCGCCTTTAAAGCAACTTTCTTTCGCCCTTTACATCCTTCGAAGAAAAGTTACTCTCGGCTTTCTTTCGCCTGTGGCTTCATCTTTATTGCATTCCATCCTTCACCGTTCACTCAGCGGTTAATATGCTTCACCACTTCCATAATAATGCTACTACATCAATCGTTTTAAGCAAATGTGAAGATTAGGCATTATTCGGCCCGAAACTAATGCTTAACCAAGCTTCTACTTTTGTGATGATTCTCAAACGTCTGGTATACAAAGCGGCAGTTGAGCATAATGCACATGTATTCATAGAATGATTTCTCGCGAATTAAAAGCTAATATCTATAATGAAGAGTGGCGCATACAAAAGAAATTGAAGGTTGGATAGCGTTAATATAGATACTTATCCTCAAGATATAAAGAACAATGATGAATTTATTAGCGTTAATATAAATTCTAACATTAGTAAATTTCCTCATTTTACTATACGTATCATTGCGTCCATTAATGATACAATCAAATATCTCGCTTTGAATTCGATAAATGTTAAAGAGTTACGCACTTTCGAAGAGCTGAGTAACAAACTTTGTTCTTTGAAAATAATTGTGATAGAAAACACAAATGTAAAGTGAAAAGGCGGGATTGTTCTAATTCGATCTCAACTTTTAACTTCTATTCATAGGCTTACAAAACTTAGTAAATAGACTTGTCTTTGCCTCCAAGTATTCTTACTAAGTTCGTTTCTTCATAGTTAAGAATACCAAATATCTAAGTATCCTTAAGAGGTAAGATCCTTACGAGGTAAGATAGTTATGAAATGCTTTGAAGCCATAAGTGTGTATGAACGATAAGGGACGCAAAATTGACTTGTAGTTTCACTAGAAACTCAAAGAGGCCATATCTTCCGTTCACCGTGACAATGTGACACAATATCCATAAATACAAAGAAAGAAAATACGGGTTAGGCGGAGTACTTTGAGTTTTGACTATACTTTTGAATCCACATTAGGGAGCCTACAATTCAAGGAATCAACGATGCCAATGTATATACATTGAATGTTTGTTGGATATAATTGTGGTCCTAAACGTTGAAATATGTCATTTTGGTTGCTCGTTCGTTTGTCAACAATGGTTTTTCTACGTGTGGGCACATATGTCTATTGACATATTTAACGAGAGGTGGTAAGTTTTCATATTTTGTCAACGAACAAAATTTAACCTTTATGTTCTACCCTCTTAGATGGACAAGAATGCATTTACATACTACCTTAGAATTGATAATTACAAAATCGTATTTCTAGCATATAATTGGAAAGGTGAAAAGATGCATATACATATAACACTCATCTCGAAACCAAATTCCATAATAACAGACTAGCATCCACCTCTCACACCACATCCCTCGTTAGTCAAGGTCAAACGCATGTAAAATGACTAATATACCCTCGTCTTCTTCCCCACTCTCACACCACATCTCAAAGACTCAAACCCACCCAGCACCACCATCAAATCCCCTCAATACTACTGTCGTCGTCGTACTATTGTTTTTCTCTAAAAGAAACTTGACCACCTCAAAAGGTTTCACCACCACCATCAGTCAAATTAATATAAGATACATTGAAACATTCACACGCATTCCTTAAATGGACGAACACATGAAAATCCACCTACATTATGTAACTTTTCACATAGCACCTAACGAAACATATAACGCTCATCTCGAAACCAAATTACATATTAACAGACTAGTATCCTCCTTTAAGTAAAACTCTTAATAATATTATAGATCAATAACCATCACACCGCGTCTATGAATCTTAAGCCTTAACTAGTACTTATAACAGAAGTTCCACCCTATACCTAACCATTTAATTTCACTTTTTCTCAAAGACGGCTATAAAAAATCAAATAAAATTAATTATAAATTAAATTAAAATAAGAATCGAGTTAAATAGTCAAATTCATTACAGAACCTACATATCCGGTGATTATGCGAGACGAACTCGAGTCATCAACCGGATCTAAACTTCCGACCAGCGGAGGGAACCGGTGGCCGTGGTGAAGAGGAGATGATTACGACGGAGGTGCGGTCTTGTCGGTGGTGGTTGCGATCGCCATTGGTGATGGTGGCGTAAGTTGTAGGTGAGTTGACTTTTAAAGACGGGAAAGTTGTTGGTGACGTAAGTTGTTGGTAATAGTGTTTCTCAATTGTTTATAACGGATGATTTGCACTTTTTATTATTATTATTTAAAAAAAAAGCATAATTCTATACAAGTTGTATGCATACCGTACAACATTATAAGGGTGCGTTTGGTTCACCGTAATCCGGTGTAATTGGATGTAATTGTAATTTGATTACATCACGTAGGCTATTTGGTTCGTAGAATAGAGGGAATTGTAATTTAGAATATATTACATAGGCTGTTTGGTTTGTGTTGTAATTGTAATTCAGTCATCACAATTACATCAAAGGAGGTAATTCAGATTACATAGGATGTTGGATGGAAAGTTTTGAATTACGTTGTAATTCAAATTATTATTATTATTATTATTTATTTATTTATTTATTTTATAATAAACATCACTTCATTAGAAAATCATAGGAAATTACAAGAAATTAGTGGGGGTGAGAAACTAACTCGGCTCCCACTCCTCTAACAATAGCAAAACAAACCCTACTAAAAATATAGTTAGCACCCAGCCAATATCTTGAGTGACCGAGAACTTTCGGATTCGCTTCAAGAGTCACCGCTTCTTCTCGAGTTCACCAAAAGAAGAGAAAGAGGGGATGAACCCATATCAATATCGACTCATTTGGTTTCGTACTTGACACGTTTGCGTTGTGCGACTTCAATCACGGCACACCGCCACAAAGTCGATCATACCGGTTTGTGTCAAGGGTGATGACCGATAAGATCAACACATACATCAAGGCCTCTCTCCACGGTAAAGTAACAAGTCAATTGGGCGTAAGTGTTTATCCCTCTCAGTGAGCCGATATAAACTTCTTCTGAGCGAAACCCTACCGGGGCGGATATCGTGAGAGTATCACATGCAACACATTATGTCGATGTTTAATACCAATAATACATGCGCATGATACGGCATGATCCCCATAGATATCACCCGTAAAAACCTTGGAACAAGCAGAGCACGGTATCTGAGTGGAGAAAAGGGGAACACCTAGGCGATAGCATAAAACACACCGGTAGGTTTTAGCATTCATAGTCTGCCCAGTCCAACCATCGGGACTACTCTGAGCCAGTCTAAGGTATGGTCTTCCATTTGCGATCTCCATAGGGCCATCTGTCTAGCAGATAGGCAGAAGATGGATTCACCTCTTTTGTGACACGTGTGAAATATAAAGCGCCAATTTCTTCATGAGTTTGGGCGGCAATTTCACAAGAGCTACCCAAAAGGTTGGTCTCCATTTTCTCGTTAAAACTTGCGAGCATCATCAAAGTAAGATCGAGGCACCAACACGGGCTGGGAGAAGTTCATCTGTAGGTGGCCGATTGGAGTCTAGAAGCAAGGAAGGCATAATTCAAAACATCACCAGCGTATACACCAAGCCTCCAAATTCAAAAGGAAGAGTGGCGGTCTCTATTGCGATTTCGAACCCAGCCCAGGCGGTGACAATTCGCTCAAAGAGGGCGAAGTGCTTCATCGAATGAAATCGAGCACGTTCAAAGACACGGGGAACATGTGCGCATAGAAATATAGCTTGGAAATGCCGGCACATGTGCAGATAGCAACTCGCATTGGGGTCGTTAAGCTTAGCAACAACGTCCATAAGTTCAATGGTTTTAGAAACTCGATTCAAAGCGAGCTTACTACTAAACTCAAGGTCAACACCAGCAGGCCCACCCAACAATTTTACACCATGCATGGGTGGGCAATATTAGGAGGAAAACACTGCTGATGCGCTTCTAGGATCTTCCATGGCGAAAAACCTCGGTTTATCGGCGTTGAGGTGCAAACCATAACGAGGTCCATCTATCAAAATGAGCTCAGGGCCTTCCCAACAAACATAGTATCTCCAATGATCGTACCATCATCTAGGTACCAAGCTTGAAAGGGGAGAGAAAATGAGTCTTTGACCTTGCGAGCCAAAGGATGTAGCACCAACGCAAAATGGAGAGGTCCAAGAGGGTCACCTTGCTGCACGCCTTGGTGTGACCACAAAGTGTGTTCCCCATAATATAATCTGGTTGGGTTAGGTGACTTAAGACCCTCGACTCCCCAAAGGGTTGGCCTTTGACGTCGGGTAGGAGCCTTTGTTGATAGGTTAGGACAAATTGACCAAATGATGTCCTAGCGACTTAAACCCCCACTTGAATCAATTGGAAGTAATTTAGAAAACATAGACATTACATGGTAGGATGATTAATTAGGTTAGCACACTTTCTCGCCACTCTTTACAACGTAAATTTTCTTTGCACATTTTATTTCTTGTCTTTAGTTTAATTAATCATTTCAACCTCAAAACCGGTTAAAACAAGTGACACTTAGACTTAATAGGATCCTCATCTACATAGCTCTTAGGAGCGACCTCGGCTTTACCACCTTCTATACTACATGCGATCGGGTTCGCGCTCGTTAGTGCATTAGGTAGACCTTAGGTGAGCGAGAACTATAAATATTAAATCTTGGTGAAAATCCGCATCATCACCTCACAGAATCCCACCCCCTTTCTCATAATTTCAACCATCCAATCCAATCCCTTTCTATCCAACGCCTCCAAACAAACACACCCCACTCCAAATTCACATAAAGTTAGAATAGCTTAAACTTTTGTTCTAATCAAGCTTTTCAATAGCTTTTTGGATAGCTTAAAGTTGCAAACTTTCATCTATACCCCACCTCAAGTTAACATAAAGTTTCAAGCCGAAGGTTATTTGAAGTATGTGTAAAATCAGCCAGTGGTTATTTAAAGTGTGTTCTTGACATGTATACATACTTGTAAAGCCATAGATTAGCTTATTTTACACCGGGTATTCACGAGATGTTTGATGAAAGGTATTCTTATGATTGTTTGTAGAAGAAAAAGCAAGAGTTTATGTTTAGGTTGATTATTTTTGGATTTTCTTTGTAAATGATGCTTAGAGAATGGTGATATTTGTTGATGTTACGTGAGCTTAGATTTTGAAGCTTTGATTGTTAATTGATTGATTTTGGGTTTTGGTTTTGAGGTTTTACCAAGTCTATTTTATAAAGGTATTATACTTGTCACAATTTCTTTTACGGGCATCGAACAAAAAATTTCTTCTGTGGTACTAATCTTACAAATTTGGTCTTTTGGGGTACTTTGTGACATTTTGCCCTTAATTATTAAAACTCCTATTAGTTGCGATGGGCAAAATGTCACGAAATACTCAAAAGTCCAATTTTCTTGTTCATGTTCGTTTACTAAGAAAATGAGTTGTTCATGTTCGTTTATGTCCGTTCATTAAGACACTAAATGAAATATGTGTCCAAATGTGAAGAAAATGGCTACATGCCTTCTCTACGTTTTAGGAGCTTGACACGGAAGCTTTGGACACGCTTTCACGTATCAAGACTGTTGCTATTAGCCACTCGAATAGTGTCAAGAGTGGGGCTTTTATTTTCATGAGACTTAGCTTTTGTATTCGAGAAAGGGTGGGAGCCCGACTAGTGTCTCGGCTTCCCATCAATTTCTTGTAATTCCTCTTGGTTTTTAATGAGTGATGTTCATAATAATAATAATAATAATAATAATAATAATAATAATAATAATAATAATAATAATAATAATAATAATAATAATAGGTTTGTGAAGTGACAAAATACCCTTTTAGTTAAAACAATAAGCTTAAAAACAGATAGTTGATGTGATGATGCCACGCTGGCAATCCTATCCAAACAAAAACACTTAACTCTAATTAAGAGTTTTTTTGTTTGTTTCACTCTCATTTCATTTTGTTTTAACTATCTGATAATGAAGAAATGTTCTCTTGGGTTTTTGCATTAGGCTTGTAATCACCGATTACTTACTTTGTGTTTGGGTAAATGATTTTGATTGATAGATTTGGTTCTGTGATTCGGTTAATCGTGAGCTGAAGTTGCTGATTTTGTGATGCTCTGATCAGGTATACTTTTGAACTGAATTCATTGATTTTTATGTTTGCTTCAATTAGGTGTTAGTTATGGAGATTTGTGATATTATAGTGCGATAGAGGTGAATTAGGTGTGTTACGCGCGGCTATGGTTTGAAGCTCGGGTTTAGGTTATGCACGAAAGGTGTTTGATGAAATGGCCATTAGAGAATGATACTTGCGTAATATTTATCGTTAGATTTTGACATGCAAAATTTTTTTGGCGTGTCGTTTAGAATGAAATAATAAGTTTTAGTCGTTAGTATGATAATCCACTCCGAAAACATTTTTGTCATTGCGAAATGGGTTTTAGATTTAGTTTTAAATTACGTTTCGTTTTCATCTTGGCTAGTTTACCACTTCTTTGTTCGAATCGATAGATCTTGTTTTTAAATTGCCCTTATGTATTCGGAGCAAAAGGGCATTTTGTGTGTTGTTCTTTGAGTAACCGTTAACATGTCTATACATATCTACCAATGCAAGCGCAAATTTAGCAACAATGTTACATTAGTTTTCATGTGATTTGCGATCACAAAAACTTTACCATGGCGCATAACACAATGTGGGCTAATAGATGCTTAAAGTTAGCAAAATGGTTGGGTTTTGCCAATTATATTAATTGGAGGTTACTCAGGTGAAACTTTGAACTTAGGGGTCGTTGTTTAATCTTATTTTTGGCTTATGATTTTATTTGGTTCGGCTTATATCTCATAAGCTCATCTTTATTAAATCTTTTTCTACCTTATGAGTTTATCTTTCATCTTTAAGTCATAATAAGCTGACAAGTCTGTAAATAAGGCAGAAAATATGGCCCTAAGTCTTATTTGGTTAGACATATTCCATAAGCTCTTCTTTATCTGGCTTTAGTTTATGAGCTTATCATCCATCTTTAAATCATAATAAGCTCACGGTCTGTAAATAAGCCGGAAAATATGGGCGTATGAGATATAAGCATAGTCAAATAAGCTCATAAGCCAAAAATAAGCAAACAAACATCCCTTATTTAGCCCAGTTTAGTTTCTATTTGTTTGAGCTCAAAATACACCCAAAAGCTTTACGTTTTCTAAAGCCTTTAAATAGTTGGGCATAAAATTTGTTTTCTTGTGACTTTCGATAGGGACCCATAAATATAAATTTTATGAGATGGCACTTACTCCTTAGACGTGTCTATTCTTGCATGTCACAACGAAGTATGGAATTGTATTATGTGGTATTAATTTGTGGTGATTATGATTTAGGTGGTCGTAGAGAAGATGACTGGACCTGTCCTAGCTGTGGAATGTCAAATTTTCTTTTAGGACAACTTGCAATATGCGCAACTGTACACAGCCAAGACCAGCTGATCATAACTCAGTAAGTTGCACACATATCGCAGTAGCTATCGTTTTTTGGCTTTAAGAAATTAGGCGTTTACAAGATCAGTCTCCCACTCTCGTTTTTACAGAAATCTGCTCCAAGGCAAATGCAAACCCCACAAGGCTACTCCTCGTCTTCTCCTTACGCTGGTTCCGGTGCACCCTCTTCAATGTATATGGGTGTAACACCTTATGCTGCATCTCCGTTTAATGGAACATCTATGCCTCCTTATGATGGTTCCGCTTATCATTAAACTACAACAGCCGTCTACCTGGAGGGAACCTTTATCGTCCTGTCCTTTGCAACTCTCTGCCACACCTGCTTATTCAGGTGGGCCCATGATAGGAACTGGTATGTGTTTTTTTTGGGTTGATTTTGGCCTTTTTATTGTTTACCGTGTGTTGTTTAGAAGTTATGGTATTCTGATACTTGTTTTGTTCAATAATCTTATTCGGGTTGTTTGGGTCAACCCGGATGCTAAATAGGGTTGGGTATTGGGTAAGATATTTTTGGCTAACTATTTTTTTTTTTTTTTTTTTTTTTTTTTTAATTATGTATCTAAATTAGAACAAATAGGCAATTTATGACCATTTACTCATATTCGGGTTGGCCCAAACCGAATAGCACCATTCCAGTGGACGAGAACCCAACTAACCCGAGTTCAAATAGGGTCGGGTTCGGGTATGTTATTTTTAGCCTCGACCCGGTTTGAACCGACCCGAGTAACAATTCGGTTTGCAGGTGTGTTGTATGGCTTACCTCAGCTGATGGAACAATTCGGTTTGCAGTTGCCCATTGCTCAGGCTGCCATGGTATGTCTGAATTTTGTTATATCAATCAACTAAGGGGGTGTTTGTTTCGGCTTATATAGTCTGCTTATGACTTATTTATGTTTCATATTATGGTTGATCATCATCTCTGTCTTTTTTATATATGTTTTGATTCTAACCCACAACAGTGGGTCAAAATGAGCATTCAGTATGAGGATGATAAATTTCTACAAGGATTGTGTGAGAATTATGTAGCTGTAAATGCAGTAAGTACGCATGACTAATTATAACTTATAAACAGATCATTTCCTTAAGTTTAGTACTTGCATCATAAATTCTTCTCGACATAATGGAACTCCCCACAAACATTCTTGGTATCCTTAAAGCTATAGTTGTTGCACTTTTTCATTTATTTGGATATTCTAATAATCTATTTTTGTGCTTAGCTACTTGTTCGATCTTAGTGTTGACTTATGGGATGGAATAGGAGTGTTTGGATCGAAACCATAATTAAGAAAATTGGCCTTTATATTTCGGTTCCGTAACGGGACTTCCGTTTTCTCCCATACCGATTTTGAATGGTACGAATTTTTGGGCTTGTTTTGTGGTACGGTACCATACCGTGTATTGTAAGCGGTACCAATTAGGAATCGGTACCAGTGCGGTTCGGTGCCGTACCGTTTTCGGTTCCCATGCTCATCCCTATTTCATAAGGTCCTTATATAAGTTGAAAAGTTTCAAAATAATCCACAAAAGTGAGCTTATGAAATATAAGCCTAAAACAAAATAAGCTAGAATCCGGCAATATAAGCTGCAACAAACACCCCCTAATTGCAACGAGTAAGTTTGATTATTCGTTCACCTACTCCCTATGTTAACAACATGTATATAAACATGTGATGCTATATTGATCGATCATTTGGTTTTTGAACTTTTATAGGGACGTCTGCCTGGATTTTTCCCAGAAGAGCCATCTCAAAAGAAAGGTATGTTATATCTAACTTATTCATATACTGCTACACAGACTAGCAGATGATTGTAATTTACGATATGTTTTTCATTGTTTCACTTGCTTCTTACAGATGGAACACGAGAAAATGACTGGGAATGCCCAAAATGTCAATTTCTCCTTCAGAACAGTCTGTAACATGAGGAAATGCAACTCACCTAAACCAGGTTCCAGTAAGTACTTCATGTATATGTATTTGGTTACTTGTAATTGTGACGTTTGAGTCTGAATCTTATTTATGTATCGTATTTTGTTTCAGAAGCAGATATGCCAGAAGGGAGCTGAAGTGTGACAAATGTAACAACATAAACTATCCTTTTAGGACCAAATGTAGCCGACAAAACAGCGGTGCAGACAAACTATTAGAATCCCAGAATTCCCCTACAGAAGAAGAAAACGATGATCAGGTCGAATTTTTACTTGGCAGTCTTTTAAAATAGATTGGAGCACTCACTCCCTAGTCGGCGACTTTCTTTTTGCTATTTATTGACTAATGCTGATACTATTAGAGTGCAAAACTGGTAAATCCATTTGGTTCAGTGCGTATTTGTTTTGGTATAGTCCAGTGAACCATGCTCATTTGGGCCATACAAGTCTTTGATGAGTAGTCTAAAGTTTGTGGTTAATTCATGGCATGGTCTTGTTTCGGAATAGATTACAGTCCTATATACCCAATACATTTGAACGAACTCTGACCGGGTGCGCTAACCTTTTTAATACGTAGTTTTAGCGAGTGTGTCTGGCTGAGGTGAAGCCGACATAATTTATGCAACTGGTTAAAGCATGTATTTTCGTCGTACATGAATGAATCTTTTCCTATATTTGCAACTTTTTTCATACAAATTTGCTCCAAAAAATGTTTGTTGGTACAATAGTATCTTTTTCTAGGATTCAGTTGGCCAAAAGGCTGTACATACTGACTAGGAAAGTTAAATTAAGGTAATCGGATGTGCCTAGCTTTTAAAGAGTAACTAGACGATTAACGTCGCATTGCGATGATAGTGTATAGTAGCGTTAATTTGTGTGTGATTTTATAGGTTTGGATTGAGTGAGAGTGAATAAAGTAATTTAAATTGTAATTAAGTATTTAATATTTAATAGATTGTGTTTCTTTTATAAGTAGGAGTATTTACAACATTACACTCATTTTTAGGAGTATTTACAACATTACACTCATTTTTTTTTTTTATGTTTTTAAGTTTTAACCAAGTGTTTAAACAAATAAAACTGTATCCTACTCTATAAGAACAACTGTAATGGAAGATTTACGAATAACCCTTTTACTGTTTAAAAAGTGACAAAAGCTTTGCTAATGACATTTTGTAAAATAGCTTGGTATATATCAAGCATTTACTAACAAATTACACAAGTCATTCTCATTAAATGAAGGCTAGTTGCGAAGGTTTGTTCATTTAGTGAGAATTACTTGTGTAATTTGTAATTAAACGCTTGTTATCACATCATCGTCAACTTTCTTTATGAATAACTTAGTGTAATAAGGCAACCACGGTAACTATCAAAACATAACTCATTGAAACACAAATACACCCTACAAAAATCATTTAATAAAAATATCCGCACACAAAAATATATCACATGACTAGATCGTTATATCGACCAGTCCTCCCAAATATCACTAGACGACGCATTCAATGGAAGGCGCCGTAATGGGGGAGACACGTCCTTTTTTACGGGTGACTGTACTTTACAACCATCCATTACATATGGTCTAAATATTCACATTTCCGACTCAAACAAATTCTAACAAATAAATTTGAATATATTAACTAAAAAAATATATTTATTTTTATGAATCTTTTATATTTGTGTATTAGACTTAAAAGTTTAAACTAAAGAGAAAAAAAATAAGAAAGAAAAAAAAAATACATAAATATGTCATTGATCCATGTGATACTATTCAGTAAGGGTAAGGGTGAGCATCGGTTCAAACCGGACTGGACCGAGACCGATTCGACCAAACCCTAGACCGAGGACCGGACCTAATGTGTTCGGTCCGGTCCAATCCGGTTCAAGAAGGCATAACGGTTGGTTTTTAAGTAAGAGCGGTTCAGACCGAACCGGATCGATACCGAAATAAGAAAAATGTTGGGATCGAGACCGGACCAATGGTCCTTTGGTTCGGTCGGTCCGGTCGGTTTTCTCGGTCTCGTCGATCTTGGGTCTGCGATGCTCAGCCCTACTATTCGGTATTCACAAACAACCCACAACCGTTATGATTAAATTCACCACTTTAAATCTCAACTGTTTATTCATTTCCTCTTCTCAATAAATAACCTCTAAAAGCTTCACTCATTCTCACACACTCTGTCACTTTTATCCCTTCTTCATATATTAATCAAAAAATGTTTCTAGTCTTAAGCACTGCCCAAGATCATCTATTATTTCTGCTTTTATTTTTTGATGCACAAACAAAAAATGTTTTCTCTCTTTGTTGAAATAGGTGATCTCAGAATATCAAGGTACCTAAAATCATCTCACTTTATCATTTACAATGGTAGTATTTTTCTGCTTAAAAGTCTGATATAAAGCTTCATGAACCAACAGCTGTGCTGCACAAGTCCACATTGGTTGTCCTTGCCAACTGGTTCCTCAAGATCGAAGCATTTCTAATGGATGCCGACTATTGTCATGGATGAAACGAGGGAATACCGTGAGAGTGAGAGTCTGGACGGTTTCAGCATTTGGAAAATAGAAGGAGAAAAATGCTCTTTCGATTTTAGAGTGAATTGGGTTAATTAAGTGCCGATAAGTTGGTAATTCGTTGATGCAAATAAAAGAAATATTCAAAAAACAAAGGGGATGATTTGATAGGTGGTGGTTGCTATGATGGAAACTATTTTGTAATGCAACCACACAAATTTTGAAAAGATAAGTTTATTTCAAATCCTTAGCACATACTATTACTCCGTATAATGTTCATGTAAAAGTTGTATTCAATTCCATTATATAGCATTTTTGCTACACTTGATGTATTTTAGCATTGGATTAAGACTTATGTATTTTACAGTATATTAAACGCACTTATGAGAACTCGACATTCAACTTGGGTGGTGCAAGTGGTGTTGATGACACATTCATCCGCAACATTTGATGTCGTTGAATCTATAAAAAGCAGCCACTAAACTCGGGTAATAATATTGAAAATCAACACTACAATATGTGTCGAGTGCTACATATCTGAACAGTGGTGGAGATAAAGGGAGTCCGAGGGGTCATGTGACCTCCCGGCGAAAAATATTGTAGTGTAAATTTTTGAAAATTTCCACTATAATGATGAACCTAACAAACTGATTTCAATACTCACAATGATGAACCAACAGTAATAAATCCACATACACCATATTCTTGAGTGTCCCGTTTCAACCACTACTAAAAGTGATACATTTCAACCTGATCCTGTTTTGACCCGTTACCCAACCATCCATGTTTCCATGCATTATGTTGTACAAACCTTTTCGATTGTGCGATATCAGTTCTTTTTCATCGTCATATAATTTGCATGAACTCGAATTACCTTTTTATACAAACCATTAAGTTATTGCATAAAGAAATTTAATCTTCGAGTCTCTTTTGCACCCACTTGGGCCTAATGAAGCAATATTTCAAACTATGGGACTGTCCAGATTCAACATATGAATATCAGACTAATAAAGTTAAAAGGCATGATAACTATCTTAATGGGTCCTATGTGGGAAAAATGAATATGTACTGCATATAATATTTAGCACGATAACAACTATAGGGGATTATAATAAAACTGGGCAAAAAACATTCCGGGCCAACCTGATCCTTACAAAAAATGTTCTCGTTTTGACCCGTTACACAAGCGCTAGACACGCCCATTTTCTCACCCTTACGAATATTTATTCAAAGAGCAGCCATACCATCCAAGATGTTGCAACATAAAGCTGAGGTCCGGTGCAATTGGCACGGCATCCGATTTCTAATACTTATGTATTCCTGACCCCTTAAGGTTTTGCAGCGAGTAAACTGTCATGAGCATATTGCTTTTCTGATGACGTCCCAATTCGACCCACATGATGTCGAGTAACTGAGAACTCACTTCTCGATCCTTTCGTAGAGCTTTCACTTGTAAGTAATGAGTGCTGCATCCATAATCTTCGTATTTGTTAATGAAAGGTTTTAATGGATATTTAAATAATAGTATGTCCGGATTCGAACTCGAGACTTCGGGATTGCACACATTACGTATGAGAATTGATGTACATAATTAATATAAATAAAACGTTATTGTTATTAATTATTAATCACTAAATAAAACATAACGATAGTTAAATAATTAACGAGGTTTGGTTAACGGTCGTTAAATATTAACTAGAAGGACTTAGAATGAAATTAGATGTCGAAAGTTCTAGAATCCTTTGGGATTGAATAGCCGATCGGTGGGGGTTTCAAACCCAATCCCACTCAAACTTGGTCACCAAGATATGTTACCTATAAATACAATTCATTGTATTCATTCATAACCTAATCTTGAATCACCAATAACCTAATTTCTTCTCCTTCTCCTCTCCTCTTTGTGTGGCGGTCGAAACTCCCTACCCCAAGGGATTTCGATTTTGTCTAACTCAAAGACACAAGTGTTTGGTTTATTTGTGATTCAAGGAACTAGCTTCTCCACATCAAATCGCTATTAGTGCGTGTATAAGAACGAAGAACAAGCACGTTTGAGCTTGTGATCTTGGTGGTCGATTTATTGTGGTGGTCGAATTGCTAAACCCTAAAGTTAGGGTTTTGGGTTTTTGTTCTAGTTCAAAGTTTGTTTGGTTTACTTGAATTGCTAAAAGGTACGCGTTTTCTTATTCGGTTAATTACTTACATATATTATTCTATTGTCTTCCGCTGCTTGCTTTGATGATGTATTTGTTTTATGTATAATTATTATGAGTATAAAATTCCAACAGTTAACACAGACAGGACTGAGATCATAAAATCAGACGTTAAATCTTCGTTTACACAAATAAATTCTTCACATGTTAATAGCAGTTTAGCGAGCAGTGTGTTGTTCAATGCTCCCAATATCCATAGTTGATACAGGTAGACATGTAGTTAAGAATGTTAAGTTTAGGTGGCGGATCCATGAACTCGAAATCAAGTAAATTGTCGATTTTTGACGACGTCAGAAGCAAAAGTACGTTCCCCAGATTCACCCTCTGGATTTCTAGGATGGGGTTATCGAAGCATTTCTTTTTTGTACGCGTTTTTTGTAAAAGGACGGTAACAGGTACCGGGCCTAATAGTAAACAAACTACAAATACCTAATAGTAATCTGAGTACAACTTTCAACAAAATTCAGTATGCAGATACGCCTAACAAAACAGTGAAACACCCATAATCTTCAAGTACATGTTTGACAGCCAGCATACTTTGCCCCCAATTTTTCAATTTTACAGAAATTGGATTGAGGAAAAATAAGCACACTTTTGATATATATGATAAGTCATCATGAGTGTAAATGCACTCTTACATCTCTTACGGTACTTATGCAACAAGAAAACTAAAACACAACATATTTGACAAAGTAACATTTATGTAATTACGACATGCACTGCTCCTTGCTGAAAGCGTTCAAAAATAAAACCAAGTTAGTGATTGTTTATTAACAAACTCATTTAAAATCATATTTTGCAAAAGGATAGAACAGGATGCCTTATATATTTTGAAGCACGTCGAGAATACGCTGCAACTCATTGACGACAATTTCTATTTTCATCCGTTGTGGTGGTGAATCTACAGAGCACGATACTCCCATCTTGATAGTTGCAGCCAAACATTCTTCCACTTTCTTTGCATTCGCTTCGGTACTTTGCAACACAATTGCATCATTATCAATAACATCGATTACTTGATCTGGTAATGCCATGTAAGCAAATTTATGAAGGCTAAGACCTTCAATAAACATGTCGATCTATCGGCTTTTCCCAATCATCACCTCTAGTAATAATATTCCAAAACTGTAGACGCCCCCACAACTTGTCATCTCGCTCCCGATACCATACTCTACAAATGAATAACAATTAATTAATTAACAAACTTTAACCTGTAAATAAATATAAGCATCATGGAATAAAATGGAATTACCAGGAGGTGCATAACCAATTGTTCCTTTAACCCCGTTGAGCTGTTTTGGTTTAAGTTTGTACCAAGTAGTCGAGCTAAACCAAAGTCTCCAACATGAGCCACCATATCATCATCAAGTAGAATGTTACTTGGCTTCAAGTCACCGTGAACAATCGTTGTTTGGCAGCGATTGTGAAGATAATCAAGTGCAGTGGCAACATCTCTAAGAATATTTATTCTTTGAAGAAGGTTCAGTTCGATGTATTTTCACTTGAATGAAGCCAATCGTGTACACTTCCATTCGGCATAAACTCATAAACAAGAGCTTTATAATCATTTCCTTGAAATCAGCACTTGAACATGAAGTTATTATCTTCAACAAATTACGGTGCGAATATTCCGCCAAGCTTCACATTCTGCTAGAAAACTTTGTGAGCTCCTGGATTTTCAAGACGTAGAACTTTGACTGCAACAATTTGCCATCATCGGAATCAAGGATCCTTTATAAACACAGCTGAATGCACCTTCTCCAATCAAATTTGCTGCAGAGAAGCCATCAGTAGCCTTGAGAAGTTGACTGTAAGAAACCTTAATGAACCGTTCACTACCTGATGACTCAGAAGGTTGACTATTGCGTTTCTTCTTACACAAAAGATATACACAGCATAATATTATGAGCAACATCGGTGCAATCACGATGCCTAATATGAAGAAAGGAAACCTTTTTTTCATACTACCCGTCTCCTTGCATTTGGGTAACTTAAGTGTAACCAAACCACCACAAAGCCTATCGTTCCCCAAAACTGAAAATGCACTTGTATTGGCAAACACTCCTACAACCGGTACTTCACCCTCAAAATCATTAAAGGATAGGTTCAAATACTCTAAGGATTTCCATTTCCCTAAAAATTGTGGAATTCTACCTGATAAATTATTTTCAGAAATGTCGAGTACCCCCAATCCTCCCAAGGAACTTAATGAAGATGGTATTACCCCTTGAAATCTGTTGCCTCTTAGGTTTAACGTTGTAAGGCTATTGCACTCACCAAGGCTACTAGTAATAGTGCCTGAAAAATTATTATAAGATAAATCGAGCTCACTCAAAATCTTGAGATCTTTAATCTTTGATGGAATTGAACCAGACATGCGGTTTTGAGAAAGATTTAAAAAAATAGTTAATGATGGAAGTTGAAGAAGCTGTTTGGGTATGCTTCCACTAAGTCTATTGTATGAAAGGTCTAACATATTAAGTTCTTTACAATTCCCAAGGCTTGATGGAATATGGCCTTCTAATTCGTTGGAAAATAAAAAAAGTTTATTCAACAGTGATAAGTTTCCAATGGTGTCAGGGATAGGCCCAGAAAATTGATTACTATATAGACCAAGAACTTGTAGCTTTTGTAGTTTACCAACGCTAGTGGGGATGTTTCCTTTGAATCGATTAGCTCCTAAACCTAAATTGGTCAAACCAACTAGACTACCTATACTTGAAGGGAGGCTTCCAAATAAGTGATTGTCTCTTAAATGTAGAAAGCTGAGTTGATTAGAAAGATTACCTATTGATATCGGAAGCACTCCTATAAGGTTGCAATTAGAAAGTTCCAAATGTACTAATCTGCTGCAGTTTTTCAGGGAATCGATAAACCTCATGTGATTAGCTTCTCCGCGTCCATGGAAGTTGTTATACTGTAATCTAATTGAATAAATATCTCTTAGTTTTGAAAAGTCGATAGTCAACTTCCCACTAAAACTGTTGTTGCTCATTTCAAGATATCCTAATTTAGAACAATTAGAAAGAGAAGGTGGAAGAACTCCGGTCAGTTCATTACCCCATAACTGAAGGAACTCAAGATTTGGGAGCTGATTACCAATTTCTGAAGGAAGACTACCACTGAGGTGATTTACAGCTAAGGAAAAATTAACTAGGAGTGAGAGGTTAAAAAGGGACTGAGGGATGCTTCCATATAAGTTGCACTCACCAGAGTAAAATGCCGTCAAGCTTTTCCATTGACCCAAGGTATCTGGAATGCTCCCACCCAACGGGTTTCCGCGAGCAGAGAAGGTTTCCATTGATGTAATATTCCCCAAGAAAGATGGGATTCCACCTGTTAACTTATTGTCGGCAATTACAAGATAAACAAGTTTCGAGAGTAAACTCATCTCCTTGGGTATGCTTCCACCTAGCTTATTTTGAGAGAGCCAAAGCTTTTCGAGACTAGAACAACCAGAAAAGTTTGTGGGAATGACTCCACTGAATTTGTTTATACTAAGATAAAGACAACGTAGCCTAAATAGACGACTAATTTCATGAGGAATGGTTCCTTGAAAGCTGTTGTTCCAGAGATAAAGGTGACAGAGGAAGCTGAGGTTTCCCACACGAGGAGACAACGATCCTTCTAAGCCTTTCGAAGACAGTTCTATGGCAGTCACTCGTTTGTGCCGCTTTCCACATGAAATACCACTCCAGTCACAGAAATGAAAGGAATGGTTCCACGAGGTTAGAACATTGTATGGATCATAGGTGATCTTTGACTTGAATGACAACAACGCGTGATAATCAGTCTCATTACTGCCGTAGGAAGCAGAGACAGTGGCGGAAGCAAGACATGTTATCATGAGACCGTAAAAGAGAAAAGAAATAAGAGAGGAAGATGATAAGTGAATGATTGCTTGTGGTGACTTCATTTTTTGAAATTTACTTAAAATTATAAGAACATGCAGTGGCTTTTTATACTTAGTTTTGCATATTAACGTTCATGACATGCAATGGTGAAATGAATGGATTCCACAAATTTCTTATCATCTTGAGCTTACTGGAAGCATACCCATCTAGAATGCCATCCACAAATTTGATTGATAATATCTATTTTATATGTAAGAGAAGACTTTTAAGAAGACTTGGGATTGGGAAGACTTTTAATTTTTTGAGTACACAGAGACAATTTGACAAAGTCAAGTACACACAGAGAAGACTTTTAATTTTTTGGTATTGCATTTCTTTATTCGAGTTCATTTGCATATTTTTAATCGTTTAAACAAGTCAGTTGTAATATGCACATAATCTGTTTTATAAAATGTCTCAATGAAATACTTAAAAGATAACTCATTTGAGCATAAATCCTTTTGGTTCTATGAATCTTGGTGACACTTGAAGGAATACGAACTTATAGGATTGGAGAACTTATTTGACAGCTTGATTAGATTCAAAATAACAATGAAATTGATATTTCAACATTATCTGATCTTAGGAAGCTAATAAGATTAACTTCCAGGTTAAACCTTGAGCAACAACACTTAAAAAGTTTAAACTGTTTTGCTATGATATGTATATAAGTGTTTTTGATAGTAACTATTTGTTGCTCTTTACTTAAAATTATAAGAACATGCATTGGGTTTTTATTCATAGTTTTGCATGTTAACGTTCGTGACATGCAATTGATGAAATGAATGGCTTCCAAAAATTCCTTATCATCTTACCAAGACTTTTAAGAGATTGTGATATTTTCAGATATTAATGTTTAACGTTCGCGACACACAAATTGTGAAGAGAATGCCATCCACAAATTCCTTATCAACTTGAGCAAAACAATATTTAATTTGATTGATAATAACTAGTTTGTATGTATACTCAGAGAAGTCTTTAAAGAAGACTTGGGGGGTTGGGAAGAGGACATTATGATTTCATTGTAACATATCAATCATGCAACCCAAGTAGCATCACCTATGGTCTATCATCCACACATTCCTTCTCAGCTTGACAAAGACACTCGGAGAAGACTTTTAAGAAGACTTGGGATATGAAAGACTACGTACACTTATATTGCATGTATCGTAGACAAGTAACTGTAAGTGAAATACAACGTATAACATTATAAAATGACACTCGACACTCTAAACATTTTATGAAGAAGAATTAATATATTTAAATGAAGAGTATGGAAAATTTTCATATTTTGTAAGAAAGTATAAATAACAGTTGCTTAGTTTGCTTAATTTTAGTATATATATTTTAGAAGGTTGAGGATAAAAATTATTAAAACAATACTTATGGTGTGATGACGACGACAGGACCGTGTTCACCAGAACATATGAACAATACTTTACCTTAATCCTGCCAAATGAATAAGGTTATATGGAATTGGATACGTTCTACTATCTGTTCTTTCTGTAATTGAAATCTGCTGGTGGTCTTGGGTACTAGTAATTTTGGTCTTGGTGCTTAGCTTGTTTGGTATTTATGGAATTGGATATGTTCTACTATCTGTTCTTTGTGGATAGAAATCTGGTGGTGGAATTGTATACTTAGTTTTTGCATTTTAACGTACGTGACATGCAACTGGTGAAATGAATGGATTCCAAAAATTCCTTATCATCTTATGGAGCAAGACTTAAGAAATTATGATATTTTCAAATATTAATGTTTAACGTTCACAACACGTAAATTGTGAAGAGAATGACATCCACAAATTCCTTATCGGCTTGAGCACGATTAGCAGACTTGGGATATGAAACCCAAGTAGCACGACTAGCATCACCAAGACTTGGGATATGAGACTTTTAAGAAGACTTATAACATTAATTACGCAACCCAAATTCCACAAATTCCTTATCATCTTAGTTTTGTGGAAGTGTCGTTCGTAGATGCACTTCATTGCGTACTTTTAATTTTCATTTACGTAATTGTAAATAGATCGTAGAACACCATCAAATAACACTCAAAAAACTAAACCTTATGAAGAATGATTTAATATATTTAAATGAAGAATATGGAAAAGTTTCATATTTTGTAAGAAAGTATAAATATGACAATTGCTTAATTTGCTTAATTTTATTATATATATTTTAGAAGGTTAAGGAGAAAATATTTATTAAAAAGAATAGAGTAAATTACAAAGATGGTTCATGTGGTTTGCGTTGACTCACGCTCTAAGTATCATTTGATCATATCATTTGATCATTTGATCTATGAATATATACACGAGTCCAAGATAGATGGATGGTGCTGTTGAAAATGGTTAAATGATACATATGTCATTATAAAAAAATAAGAGTATAATCATCATTTATATATCAATTAGGATTATCAAACATGTTTTAGCTATTAAATATATGTAAAATAATCATTTGGATATGTTTGACAATTTTAAGGCTTTAGAAGAACATATATGCAATTATGAGTTTTAGTTGGATATATATACAATTATGAGCATTTGGAGAGATATATGCAATTCTCCCTTACACGAAATATAAGTGATGATACAAAAATCACCGACATATGACTCTTGTAATCTTATATAAAAAGAATGTAGAGATGTAGTGCTATACTGTAAACACCAACCGCGGCGCAAACAATTTGTTATACTAAACGATATTGTATCAAATTTGTGATAATCATATAGATCATAAGACAACAATATTAATACAAGATCCTATTTAACCCAACAATATGCAAATCCGCAAAAGAACGTGAGACATTGTACTCAAAGAGGACTAATTACCGTATCCATACAAAACTCAAGTTTTTGATTAACCAAAACAAGTAAGCGAATTGAAATATGATAGGAAGATGATAAGTAACTTAATGCTTATGGTGACTTTATTTTTGGAAATTTACTTAAAATCATAAGGATAAGTAAAAGTATCGGCTTATCCTTAGTTTTGCATGTTAAGAGTTTGTGATAGACATGCAACTGGTGATATGAATGGCTTCCACAACTTCCTTATCATCTTGACCAAGACTTTAAAGAAGACATGGGATAGGGAAGACTATATGAAACCTATGGTCTATCATCCACATTCTTTCTCCTTGAACAAGAAAATTTGACTAATAATCACATGAGACCTAAAAGAAGACGTGGGATCTGGAAAACTACACTTATATTGCATATATCGTAGACAAGTAACTAACGAGGTTCGTTTGTAGCTGCACTTCGTTGCGTACTACTAATGTTCGTTTACATAATTGTAAGTGAAATAGATCATACAACATCATCAAATAACACTCAAAATTCTAAACATTTTATGAAGAATAATTAATATATTTAATTGAAGAATATGAAAAATTGTCATATTTTGTAAGAAAATATAAAAGAGAGTTGCTGCTTAATATATTACCTTTTATTATATATCTCTTCAAAGGTTAAGGAGAAAAATTATTAAAAAAAAAATACTTATGGTGTGATGACGACGGCACAACCTCTTCTGTCTGCTAGTTTCAAAGTGTTTGGTGGCTGCTGGGCTTTGGATTGGGGGTTTGGTTATTTCTTTGCTGGTAAACAAGTCAGTTGTAATATGCACATAAAAGATAACCCATTTTAGCATAAATCCTTTTGGTTCTATGAATCTTGGTGACACTTGAAGGAATACGAACTTATAGGATAGGAGAACTTATTTGACAGCTTGATTAGATTCAAAATAACAATGAAATTGATATTTCAACATTATCTGATCTTAGAAAGCTAATAAGATTAACTTCCAGGTTAAACCTTGAGCAACAACACTTAAAAATTTTAAACTGTTTTGCTATGATATGTATATAAGTGTTTTTGATAGTAACTATTTGTTGCTCTTTACTTAAAATTATAAGAACATGCATTGTCTTTTTATCCATAGTTTTGCATGTTAACGTTCGTGACATGCAATTGATGAAGTGATTGGCTTCCACAGATTCCTTATCCAAAGATTGTGATATTTTCAGATATTAATGTTTAACGTTCGCGACACGTAAATTGTGAATAGAATGCCATCCACAAACTTCTTATCGGCTTGATCTATTTTCTATGTATACTCAGAGAAGACTTTTAGGAAGACTTGGGATATGGAAGCTACACTTGCATTGCATATATCGTAGACAAGTAATTAATGAGTGTCGTTCGTAGCCGCACTTCGTTCCGTACTTCTAATGTTCGTTTACGTAATTGTAAGTGAAATAGATCGTAAAACACCATCAAATAACACTAAAAAGACTAAACTTTATGAAGAAAGATTTAATATATTTAAATGAAGAATATGGAAAATTTTCATCTTTTGTAAGAAAGTATAAATGAAAATTGTTTAATTTGCTTAATTTTATTATATATATTTTAGAAGGTTAAAGAGAAAATATTTATTAAAAAAAATAGAGTAAATTACAAAGATGGTCTCTGTGGTTTGCGTTGACTGACACTCTTAGTATTATTTGATCTATGAATATATACAGGAGTCCAAGTATAGATGGATGGTGCTGTTGAAAATGGTTAAAGGATACATATGTGTAGGACCTTAAATATCTCAACCTTATCACAAAACCACTTAACGAACACAAGTATACCCACGTGAAACCACGAACACAATATGCGTAAAGAAGAAAGATTAAGAAAGGAAAGATGGTGACTTGAATGATATATGAATCGTGTATGTTATGCGTATGAACATGATAGAAAGATGAAAACAATAAGATGTTATATTGCTCCAAAGAAAACACACACACACAGCACACCCCTCAAATGACCATTTGAGGGGTATTTATAGTACTAGTAACTAGATGCCCTAAGGCTTGGCCATGGGCCTTGTATGGGCTTCGAATGGATTGGATTGGACGTGGATTGTTATAAGGCTAGCTTAACTAAACTAATACCCATTTAGCTTAGCCCAATCCACGAGCCCTTTGACTATTCTAGCAAGATATCTAACACACGTTACAAAGTTCCTAAACGTGAATGACCATCACTTTTATTAAAAACTATTAAGGCTAACAATCTCCCCCTAAGGGGTGGTCATTCAAAAGATGCTCCACTTGAATAGGTCTTTACTTTTCTCGAGCTTGAACTTTGTGTGTAGATATAGAATAGTCTTAATTCTTTGTTCCTTCATTCTTTGTGATCGGTTAATGTGGTTGTCTGCCGTTGTCAACTTCGTTGGATAGGTGTCTCCACGCCTTTCTCCACCATGCTCACACTTCTATTTGTCTTTTGGTTACCAATGATGTAGTTCTCGAGTCTTTAAACTTTGTAGATTCTTTGACATTGACGAAGAATCATCTTTGACTTTGTTTTGCCTTTGATTTTGATGAGAACTTTCATGTGTTGTTGGTATGAGCATGTGGCAATTCTACACTATCAATCCGCTCCGGAGCTTCCATAAGAAGAAAACATAAAAACAGGTTAGTAATAAGCGGATTCCGCACTTACAAGTTTGAATTTCGAGGGTGTTATGACATAGTGTGAAAACACATCTCTAATTCTTACAAAGGCCGTTCTGAACTGAGTCCCACAAGTGAGATAACACGATGTACCGAGGTACACCCTACAGGTGAGATGAGTCGTGAGGTACATCAAGCATCACCCCATGTTGTAGACCGTTTGAGACACACTAAGTGTAATCCATGTGGAGTTACCAAGTGACTCGCCTCGTGGTCGCTTGATGTTGACCCTGGCAGAATTTCCATTCAATCATCAAGATCACGGATGTGAAACTTCTCATAAATGTTACGGCAGATTGCTAAGACTGCGTAGGACTCTAGAATGTATCACTTGTGCCTTATTGATGAACAACAAGCGATGTCATGTCAAGTGTTCCTATGAGATCTTTGATGAATCTCGTGGCTCTAGACTTAATAAGTGCATTTTGGTTTCCTAGCGGAGACTAAGGAGAGGTCTCCTTCTTCAATACCAACAATCTCTAAGAGAAAGTCAATAGATTATGTAGGGTTCAGTGAGAATGAAACAAATCCTTTTAAGAGGAATTGAGTGGCAAGAAGGTTTAGTGCAAGGCGCCCACTCGGGTCCATGACGTCTTTGTCTTCAATACGGTGTCATCTAGTGACAACCAAGAAGTATATGAATTGAACCGGTTTCGCCCTAAGGTTGATTATGGAGGGCTATTTCTTTTCACCCTTTCTTATACTTTTCTTTTAATTCTTCAACCCTTCTTTCTCCTTTCTCACATTACTCCTTTTTCAATCATACCTAAGGACTTCTAATACTAACTATTGGTGGTGTCCTTGGGTAGATCCCTCCGCTTTAGCGGATTATAGACGATTTACCTATCCTTAGTCACCTTATAACTCCATGACCGTCCCATGTTGCCATAAAACCATTTTTCTTGAAAATCTCTCGAGTGTTTATGATAGAAAACATGTTTGAAACACTTTGTGAGTTTTATATTTTCAGAAACACTCCCCCTTCATATGTGCTTATAAGTTTTGACAGAAATCGGCACATAGAGGGTAGAGTTCGCACTTTTTGAATTGATCAACTTTAAATTAGCTAGACCGATTCGAGACACGTTTACATCACTAGAGAACTAGCTTGAAATTATTACCCGTCCTGTTCAAGTCCATATAAAGTTTCTCGAGATGGTACATGATTCATCGTCAATTCAATGGTTGCATCTGAGTCGAGCTCATTTTGAGATTCAAACAACGATCATTAAACTTTTGATCACATTTTAATCACGTCTCCTCCCCCTCAAAAATAGCATATTCGTGATATTTTTAATATCAACGGATTAAACAATATTTTAGAATCTTTTGGGGAGACAAACGAATTTGATTTAAGCATGAATTTAGAACATTTTGTTTTATACTCCCCTTTAATAAAGCATAATCAATTAAAGGGTTTTAGAGGAGTTATCTTGATAACAAAGTATTTTGAAAGATTTTGAAAATCTTTTGAACAATCTTGAAAAGGTGCTCAAGATGATGATAATTCTCACCGTTTAAAAACACGAGTTTTGATTTGAAAAATAATCAAAAGTCATCATTTTTGTCCGGGTTTCGATCAAGTATATCGAAAGCCATTTTTGAAGAAATTTTGAGAAACGACATGTTTTAGAAAACATTAAAGAACTCTCGCTCAAGCATCTGTACATGCCCATATCATTGTTGAATGACATTTCTAGAGACGCATGAATATCGATTATACGAGAGACATGTCGTGAGAAGAATATTTTGGATTTTGATTTTTAATGTTTTGTATTTTGAAAGATTTTATATTTTTATATTTTACTTTTGTTGGTTTTCAAATTTTGTATTTTGTTTTCAAAAATATTTACAAATAAGCTTTTGGAAAATCATTTTCAAGAAGATTCGAGAAGACGTTCTAACTCCTCGGGGTTGGGCTTCAGATTCCAATTCGTCGAACTAATTCGTCAAACCTTTCTTTTGGAAGGGCTTTAGTAAATATATCGGCGAGTTGGTAACTGTCTTCACGAAAAATAATTCAACGAAGCCTTCTTCCATATGTTCTTTTATGAAGTGATAGCATACTCGATATGCTTAGTTTTTGAGTGATGAACAGATTGCATGATATGACTATGGCACTTTTCGAGTCACAATACATAGGTATTTTATCGAAAGTAAAGCCATAAGTGAGTTGTGTTCTCATCCATAGAACTTGAGCACAACACGCAGATAGAGACACATACTCGCTTCACGGTTGAAAGTGCGGTGCAATCTTGTTTCTTTGAAGACCAAACACTAACTTTTCACCCAAAATTGTGCTCCTCGATGTACTTTTGATGTAACTTGATCACCGAGTAGTCCGCATCCGAAAAGGCAATTAGATCAAATCCGGATTCCTTCGGATACCAAAGACCCTTGTGAATGGATGTCTTGGTGCACCGAAGATCCTTTAACCTCTTTGAGGTGCGGTTCGGTAGGCTTAGCACGAAACCGTGCTAATAAGCACACAAAGAAATGAATATCGGGTCGACTAGCGGTGAGGTACATGAGAGAACCAATCATGCTCCGATATTTTTCGGATCAATAGGTTTCCCAAACAAATCGGCTCCAATTTTTGGTGAAGTTACCATTGGTGTTCCAACCGAGTCACAATTGTCCATACCATGATTTTTCAAAATCTCATTGTATATTTAGCTTGATTAATAAAAATTCCACGTGGGACCGATGTATTTGTAAACCAAGAAAAACTTTAGTTCCCCATCATGGACATTTCAAATTTGCTCTTCATGAGATTTTCAAAATGTTTTGAAAGATTCGGATTAGTGGACCTAAAAATGATGTCGCCCACGAATCGAACAATCAAAATGTCGTTTTACATTTTGTGTAAACAAGGTAGGATCAACCATTCCTTTGGTGAAATTGTTTAGGATAAGGAAAGAGGACGATTTGTCATACCACGCTCTGAGCTTGCTTTAAACCATAGATTTCCTTTTGAGTTTGTAGACGTAGTCCGGATGTTCCATGTCTATGAAGCCTTTCGGTCGACTCACGAACTTCTTCTTTCGAGTTCCATTCAAAACGCGATCTTAATGTCTATCTCGATAAACCGTGATGTTTTGTGGCGGCATAGGCTAAGAAAATCTGACCGCCTCAAGTCTAGCTACCGCGAATGACTCTTCAAAGTCTATCCTTCTTCCTGTCTGTATCCTTTGGCCACAAGACGAGCTTTGTTGCGAATTGATCATCTCTTCATCCCTTTGTTCTTCCATAACCATTTGAGATCAATGATGTGAATGTCAATTGGTCTTGGAACCATATCCCAAGAGTCATGTAGACGGTATTGGAGAAGTTCCTCCCGCATCGCTTCTATCCATGCGGTTCCGCCATTGCCTCGCGAATGTTCTTTGGCTCTATATTGCTAATTGAGCGAAGGTAAATGCATAAGTCGCAATCGGTGGCAAGTTGGCTTTCGTCGAATTGGCCTTGACGGTTCACCAATAACTTATTCAAGCGGATGGTCTTTTGTCCACTTGAGTAGAAGGATACCGTAGATTATACGAAAAGCGAGTTAGATGGTTCTCGTAAGCTTGAAGATGATTCACCGATTCCGTAGCAAACGGGTTTTCAAATAAGTCTTCATCTAACGTTGCATCATTCTCGGTTTTGAGTAGGTTCTTCTTGAAATGATATGTTATGGTTTTGCTCATCAACCGCCGGTAAAACTGTTTGAAGAATTGGAGTTCTTGGAGTAGATGTAGATGATGTTGATGGAGTTGGTGCATTGGTTTCGACCGTTGTAGATGCATCTTATGTTGGTGGCGGTGGATGATTTTGAGCGGGTGCGGGAATGATGGTTTGATGCATTTGTCAAGTTCCACCATAATATTCATCGAACATTAACTCAAAGAATTTCTCCCATTCTTGTTCATGAGGAGTGCCGAAAAGTTGATGGAGCTCTTTGATGTACGAGTCTGAATCGATATGTCCGTAAGTCTTTGGTTTGGTGCGGGTTCTAGAGCGAGTCTCTCGAAGCCATTTGTGAAAGTTCATCAAATTCACATTCATCGCTCCATGATCCTCCTAGTTTTCTTTTATACTCACCGAATGCCCTCGAGCTATCTCGAATATCCAATGAAGATTCCAATATCACCTTTAGCTTTCGGTTTCCTAGATCTTCTCTGTCGTTTGTCGGATAATGAAAGCACCAAACACGTGAAAGTAAGAGATATCGGGTTTTCGTTGTTCACTATTTCATATGGGGTTTTATTGAATCTTGGATGGATTAGGGATCGGTTTGAGTGAAACAAGCGTTGGCAACAAGATCACCCATAGAAATAACGGTGCACAAGAATAAATTAGCATAGTGCGAGACTTCTACAAGAGTACGATTTCTTCTTTCAACTACCCCATTCGCTATGGAGTTCTAACAACCGATGTTTGATGAGTAATTCCAACATCTTCAAAATAAGCTCTTAACTCCCGATTAGTAAATTACGTGTCGTTGTCGCTCTTACTACTCTTATAGGAGCTTGAAGAAGTACTTGAATACGTTTCGGGAAGGTGATGACGATGCACGGTGCTTCGCCTTTTGATCTCAAAACCTAACCCATGTATATCTTGAATAATCATCGGCGATAACAAGAATATACTTTTTCCCATTAATCTTTCAACTCTCATTGGGCCACATAAGTCCATGCAACATATGCAACCTTGCTTCGAACTAGGTACATATTTGGGTTTATATGATGCTCTTTTGCTTTTACCTTGTTCTCATGTTGGACATAAGTGATCCTTGGTGTATTTGAACTTTGGAAGTCCGTTGACGATGTTGTCTTTGGCCAGTTTGTTGATGGTGTCGAAATATAGATGGGATAACCATCTATGCCACAACAACCAGGACTTTGTTCCAGATGCTCGTGTCATAAGACATATTGGTGATGAAGAGGCCATTTGGTTAATGTCGATAGCATACAAGTTTGTATCACGATTCCCGTTAAGAGATCAGTGCCATTCAAGTTTCTAACAAAGCAAGAATTTTTCCTAAAGCAACCTCTAAATGCATCACGAATCGCCTGATCGAAAACAAATTGTGTCCCAACCCTTCGACATAGTAAACCCGAGTGATCAAATAATTTCCAAAAGGTAGATCTCCATAACCCATGATAGTCGCTACATGATCATTTCCAAACGTACGGTTCCCATGAATTTCAAACAAAATTGATGAGCGACTTGATTCCGGTCATGTGCTTGGAGCAACCCGAGTCAATGATCCAAAGACATATTCGATAACCCGCCAATAATGAAGAAGAAGATTTTGGAAACCTTTTGATTTTGGTTCCTATGGGTTAGAGGTAAAATCCGATCACACTCATAGAAGTCATCTATTGGTAAGACGGGTTCATCACTCATTCTACCATTCCGAGTGTGAAAGTTCTACCCGTTGGTTTCAAATGTCATCCCTAAAGTAAACATGATGCTCCCTATCAGTAGTGTAAAGCCTAAGTCTCGCAACTAGTCTTCCTATTCGTTTAGCATAAGTTCTTTTGGGAACATTCTTCATAACAGGCTTAACAATCTCATTCTTAGAAACACAATCATCATGAACATTAGTTAAAGATTTCTTGCAAGTTAAACAAAGAGATTCAACACATTCATTAGACTTAGCAAGTTTCATAGGTTCATCACATTCAGATGAAATGTCTTTCTTATTACAAAGCAGTAAATTCCTAGGGTGTTCTTCTACTTTCTTCTCTTTATTCAAGCGACTACTCTTAGAGGCAAGCGAGACTCTATTGTTCCTTGTATTGCTCTTAGGCTTTAGTCTGCTGCTCCTAGAGGTGCTTTCTAGTCCTGTAGAAGGTAAGGCACACTCATTAGGATTCACATTTTTATCTAGAGAAGTGGTTTCAGCTTTCCTAGTCTCTTTGGAGTGCTTTTCTAAACTTATGCCGTTTGTTCCATATGTTTTAGATGTGGAGGCGACGATTAGTGGTACTCATCTTAAAAAGGTCGGGAGCTAAAACATTTGGTTTCTCAATAACCGCTTTTCCTTTATCAACATTTTGTGGCAAGGCGGTGGAGCGATCGCTTTTGATAAATTATTTTCTCATTGACTTTTGGAGGAGGCATTGAAATGACATTTTGGTTTTAAAACCGGTTTGGGAACATTTACTTTCTCCTCACCAACGGTTTTGAAATCTTAGTATCCACGCCTTTCCTTTTTGACATTCCAATGAGCCCTCAAAAGATCATTTTTCGCTCATTTCATTGTAGGCACGCTCATACGACGGTTGTCATACTTGCATTCCTCGTTTTTCGATCAAGTTGTTTAAAATATAAGACATTTTATTTTTCAAGTTTCTCAGTGCTTTTCATATTTTGAAACAATTTTGGAGGGTCGAGACTGAGTCTTTCATGATCTTCAACAGAATATGTTTGTAAAATAATGGACATAATATCGATGAGTCGAACATCTTCAAGAGAGAGTCATTTAAATTTTCCAAATATTTGATGTGTTCGACACGATCATTAGCTTGCTTTACGGATTTATGGTCCTTGACAAAGTCACTGTTTTTTCAAAACGCTTGTTCAAAATGAATTACCCTTGAGTTGATGTTATTCGGTGAGGGCAATTTGAGTTTCAAAATACTTTTATTTTCATTATCAAAACTATTAAACCAGATGTTTGTTGTAATATTGGTTTTAGTTTTAATAGTGTCTTGAAGATCTGCAATTCTAGTTTTCACATTTTCTAAAATACTTCTCGCATAACTTGTGTTAAAAGGATTGTTTGAAGACATTTGTTCAATGTTCGAAAGAGAATTTGAGACAACAACTGGTTTTGAAACAGATTTTGAAACAGATTTTGAAACATGTGTTGACACTTTGTTTGAAACACTTGGTGTGATGGAAAACTTTGACTTTTCTTTTTGATTAACAAAAGTAATTCCGTTAATTTTGTTCCATTTGTTATAATCAATTGGTTTGATTTCGGATTTTTTGTTTCATTTTGATCTACTCTCCTCGGATAGTTCTAACGTTTCAAGAGAATCACGAACAATGATGGGTTCATGTAAAACATTTCCATTGTTTAACACATTCCGAGGTTTCGAGCTTTCTTGAGGAATGAAGAAGGGTCGTTACCAAGTGCCATTCTATGATTAGTATGAAACGCGGATTTACTTGATTAGAAAGCATCTTGATTGTTTGAGCGAATGACCCGTTTAAGAAGCAAATTTTCCAAAGTTTGGATTTTTCATTTTATCAAGAATTTCATCAAGAAGAGAATCTTCTCGTTTTGAAAAATCGATAATCAATCGCTTCTTCTCTTTTCAAGATTTGAAAACATTTCTTTTTGTTTAGAAAGTTGGTCATTTAAATCGAAATTTCTTTGTTTAAAGATTTAATTTTTAAGTTCAAATTCACATCAGTGTGTTATACTTGATTTGCAATAGTTGTTCTTTAGAAACCAAATTTCGATAACCAATTTCTAATTCGATTCTTTGTTTTATGAAATTCAAAGGCTTTTGCGTTCTCCTTGTAACTCTCAAGCTCGTGGTCAATTTAGCATTCGCGCCTTAACTTCGCGATTGACCATTCTAACTTTCTCAATTTCAATGCCACGCTTATTGATTAATGATTCAAAATAAGCACGTGTTTCCTCATTAGTATCGTGATTTTGTGCCACACAACCTCCACTAGGATCCACATCCGGAGTTTCGAGTTAGTATTGCTACAACACGGATTGTCCGGTATGTATCATAAGTAGGTCTTGGTGTTACGTAACTTGTTCGTCATGAGTAAACACATCAAATATGACATTGTTATAGCATGGATCAATGATTGGTACCTCGACATCACTACAAGCGCCATAGATAGGAGGTGCGTCGAGTCGATGTCGATTTAGTCTCTCAAGATTTGCCATGAAGATGCGTTCGCATTGATTTCCTCGAGGTCTTCCAAATCATCCATAATAGCTAAAAATCATTTTCCTCCGCACTCAACCGCATCCTCGCTTCTTGCTGTAATAAAGATAGCTTTCGAAGAAACTCAACATTCTTCTTTTGTGGCTTAGTGGGACGGTTCCTTGCCATGTGACCCATTCCTTGACAGTTGTAACACTTAACTTGATTACCCGATTCACATTTCCATAATTCCCAACCCTTGGAGTCGCAACATTTCCATTCGATTACCCATCGCTCTATTCCCAACATTCATCCCATCGATTTCCAACATTCGACCCAACTGACACTCGATACGGAACCTTTGATTACCCATACGAAATCCAAGTAGCATATCCTCGTTGATTCCCAATAACTCCAACCATTTGTCCTTGATGATGTAACACCCCCAAAATTTCACAGCGGAAGCGTTCGGGTCATGGGGTGCTACTAAATCAATATACACAACACAAGGTAATAAAGAATGGAAATTTCTATTCCATTTTCAAAATATAGATTAATTCATGAAATAGTTGTACATCATTGTTTCAAAGTGCGGAAGTAAAGCCCATAAAATATATGTTGTCCCATTAAAAGTTGTATTAAAATGTTTAGAAACACTTCGGATGCCAGTCTTCAACGAATGCCTTTGCCAATGCCCACGCCAATAAGTAAACCTGAGAAAAACATGCTAAAATGTCAACACAAAGGTTGGTGAGTTCATAGGTTTAAGTTATCAAGTTTTCAAGTTGGACCACAGTTGCACATATAGCATCTCCGTGAATGACGCTATATGCAAAAAGGGCTATTACGCTAGTACCAAGTTCATGCGACCGAAACTACGACAGTGTGCATGCATCTAAAAGCATGATAAATAAAAGCCCAGCAAGTGTATTTCCAAAGACACTCAATCAATACGATATGATATACACCGACGCTTTCCTATCCGGTCAAACTCGAACGGGGTGTCATCCCAATAGATCTATTCATAACAATCGCGCCTCCCAAAGGGAACTAACGGTAGCATAGTGGGATTCAAGGTTGTTTCACGTAATAGTGTTTTCGTTTCAGTCCGAAAAGAGTTTTGCATGTTTCTCACCCCATAGTTTTATAAAGCAAGTAATAAGAGTAAAAGTAGGGCTATAAACTCACCTTAGCAGTTCGATGAATAAAGCACAAAGAGATTGAGTGACAAGTGGCTCCAACACGCAACCTAAATTAGTATGGGGATTCTTAGTTTACAGTTTTGCGTACTCACGACTCGAAGTGTGTGAATAAATTTAAGTGTTTTACAAGTGGTTGTGTTTAATGTTGCTTGTGTGGCGAGTTTATGTTTAAAATGTTTAGAAGGGCTTGTAAGTATTTTTATTAGTTTTGAAAACATATTAAAAGTTTAAGGAAAGTTTGCTAAAAGACATGAAGTGGAGGGTGAAATCACAATTGGTGAAACTTGTATCGAAAAGAAAATAAAAGAAACAGCCATTCATGGAATCGAACCTGTGACCCTTGTTTGATCGCCCACACCTCATCCAACCGAGCTAGGCCTTGCTTGTTGTTTTACTTTACAAATTACATATAGTTATCAAGTGTCTAACTGCTTATAATTTTTTTTTTGTTTAACTCTTTCTCGATGTGTCGTGTATGTATACATGCACATGTTGGTTTCTGAGAGTTTTCCAAAGTACATCTTCTAAATATTTCAAAATATGCTAGGTTTATGTTATAGCTTATTCATGAGCTTACTAGTAAAAGTATATATTAAGATTTTTCCACACAAGCTTTTACGATACATTTTGTTTGTTTAGTTCGATTTTATACGTGACATGTGTGAAATGAAACGAGTTTAGAAGTTTAAAGCACTTCAAATATTACAAAGAAATTAAGTATGAGACTCCAAGCTACTTAACGTATTGAAATAGATCGAGAACTTACGACACCAAAAGTGGTGGTGAGGAAAACGATTTGTAGGATTGAACGGGCCAAGTGAACTCGAACTCCAAGATGGTAACCAAACGCATTACTAAACCCGTAAGACTCTAGGAACTTGAAAACCAACCCAAAGACTTGCTTTCTCCTCTCCCTTTGTCCCTCGTTACACAGTAGTAGAAATGAAAGACAAGAGCTTGTGTTTGAGTTTGAGGTTGCAAAAAATGCTTAGGGTGGGTGGCTTTTTATAGCTAAACAAGAGCATGGTCTCTCCAATATTTTAAGTGTGACTTGCATGGTTTCAAGAATGAGATGGGTTGTGTTTGAGCTTGCACGACAAATCAGCCAAGAAGAAGGGGAAATGGCACGCTTTGTGTGGTGTCTTTGTCAAATGAATAAGATGATTCAAGCATGCTTGAGGTTGAGTCACTATCAAAGTAGGCATGGTAGTATTAGGTCCTTTAGGTTTCTAGGTTAAAGGTAAGTATAGTGTAGTTAGGGTGGCTTGCCTCTTCTTTTACACACATGCATAAAAACATTGTCCAAAGTGAGATTTTGAGTTGTTTGTTGTCTGGCTCGTTGGGTGCTCACAGAAACCAAGGAGTATACTCCAAAATGTTTGACTAATATACACATGATATACAAAGACCAAGGGTTGGGATTTGAGTTGTGTTGCTTTTGTTTTGTTTTATTTTTTTGTTATTGCTTTTGGTTGTACATGAAAGAAGCAATTTCAATATTACTTGGAAAAATAAAAAAAAGTAATGTTGGGCTTGAGAGATAAAAGGCTAGGCTCAAGGTTCATGTTGGTTACGAGAGTCCAAGAGAGTAAAATAAATTAGATTGGATCGGGTTTGGGTTAAGAGGCCCGGTGAAATATAAAAGTATAAAAGTTTATTATATATTTATTTTATAAAGTTTTTATTATCGAGGTCGAGGTGAAAAATATTCCTTGACTTGTCGTGTTCATAGATTGAAAGGGAAAAAAAATATAGTCGCGAAAATCGGTGGGGAAATTTACGAGTTGTTATAATGACCCATATTCACACCCGGCTGTTGCGAGTGTTTGATGAAATCCTTTGGTTGTTGTTAGTTGGTGTGGAATAGCGACCTCTGAATGCTTTACCCAAGAAAGAAAATGCCTGTAACAAAGCTTCTTCCTGTTCAATTTCAAGATCAGTGATTCCTTGTTCCTGGTAATGTTGTTGTTCTAGTGGATAGGTTTGTTGTTGATGGATAACAGCTTGTTATTGTGGAATGTATTGCTGCAAGTTGTTGTTAGTTGAAGATGATGAAGCTTGTTGTTGTGTATTCACTGGAGTTTGAGTCTTTGCAATGAGTGCCAATGGATCATGATTCTTTGCTAATCTTTCTTTCCTGACTTCATTCACTTCATCTTGGTTTTGTTTCAGAAAATCGTTGAGTTGATCAAAGTTCACTTGATGCAAGTCTTTTGTTTGGTTGACAATAGTGACATATCGTCCCCATTCTTCCGGTAGATTGTTCAGAACTTGATGTTGCTCACGATAGTTTTGGGTGTCAACTTGTTTCTAATCACTCATTCATTAAAGTGCGAACCTTCCATAGTAGGATTCAATGGATTCTCCGGAGTAGATGTAAACTTCTCCCATGCGTTAGCGACTTGTTCTCCGTATCTTGTTGACCAATTTGTTCCATGACAAAGCCGTCTAACACGCTCCCACATATCGAAAGCGGTTTCACAACCGCCACAAGAAGAAAGATGTCTCTTGGTAAACCCAGTTGGACAATATGAATTGCCATGTCATCCGCTTCGACTTGTTTCGATCCTCTTCATTGTATTCTGATTCCTTTTGAACACGAAAAAATGGTGGGACGGGAGGTGTTGCATCAGCATTTCCAGGGTCTTGGACTTGTCGAGGCATGAAGGGTCCATTCTTGATGGATTGAATCATCAATTTTCCATTAGGTTTTGTCTTGATGTAACGAAGCATTCGACTTGTCCATTGAAGATAACCACCTTTTTCCAACATAGGAGGACGGTTTTCGGCACCGGCTGCATGAATGTCTTGTTGAGTTGCCATTGATGAAGGTATGTTATGATAAAGTTGATGTAGGATCGATTCAACGATAAAGGAGTTGTGTTTGATGAAGATGAAGCTCAGTTGTTGTAGTGAAAATTTGGTCTAAAAACTTAAAAACCTCAATAACTTCTTTTCGGAGCGTTTTTAGGACATGAAGGTTAGTTCATTCAGCAGTCTATTCTCCTCGTTCTCACGGTCGTTTTGATGGGTAGATCGCTGAAAACGGAGTTACGGTTCAAAAGTTATAGCCGTTTGAAGTTTTGCTCAAAATCTTACTCGTAAACCTCGTTTTATGCGTAGAAATTAGTGCTTATGCGTAGGATTCTTATGCGTAGAAAGCTTAGGCGTAGGATTCCTTATCGTGAAATGATATCTACGCCAGAACCTTTAGGCTTAAGCGTAGCTATGCGTAAATGTAAATACTTAGTCGTAAAACCTTACGTGTAAATGATAACTAATGCTTAGAGTGCTTACTCGTAAGAGTTTATGCTTATGCGTAAACTTAGGTTTAAAACCAAAATCCTTTACACTATCACAACAGTAAAAGATATCCACATAAGTCAGTGTTCCACAAACTTATCCAAGTGTGGGAAGCAATCGAGTAACCGTTGTTGCACGAAGATGGTTCACCAAAAGTTATGCGAGAAAGCTAGGGTTTTGACTTTTTGACCTTTACGCGTAAAAATTACCAATGATTCAAATAATTTCTCTTGCACAAACAAATTTTAAAACACTTAAATAACACAAAAGTTTTGACCTTTTCACCCAAAGTGCTTAGATAGCTTATGCGAGAAACGCATAAACCAATACACACGAAGTTTAAAGCGATGAAAACACGTAAAGCTTGAACTTTTTTCCAAAACTAGACTCTTTAACACTATAAAAACCTTAAACCATAAGAATCTTGAAGATTTTAGTGCAAAAAGTAAAGCTTTAAGCAAGATAACTTTGAGAACGAGTCTACGCGTAACCACTACACAAAAAACTTCAACCAAACACTCCTAAACCATTGTTAGGCGATTGATACCAATTGTAGGACCTTAAATATCTCAACCTTATCACAAACCCACTTAACGAACACAAGTATACCCATGTGAAACCACAAACACAATATGCGTAAAGAAGAAAGATTAAGAAAGGAAAGATGGTGACTTGAATGATATATGAATCATGTATCTTATGCGTATGAACATGATAGAAAGATAAAAACAATAAGATATTGTATTGCTCCAAAGAAAACACACACACACACACACTCTCTTTCAAGCACACCCCTCAAATGACCATTTGAGGGGTATTTATAGTACTAGTAACTAGATGCCCTAAGGCTTGGCCATGGCCCTTGTATGGGCTTCGTATGGATTGGATTGGACATGGATTGTTATAAGGCTAGCTTAACTAAACTAATACCCATTTAGCTTAGCCCAATCCACGAGCCCTTTGACTATTCTAGCAAGATATCTAACACACATTACAAAGTTCCTAAACGTGAATGACCATCACTTTTATTAAAAACTATTAAGGCTAACAATAGGTCATAATAAAAAAAAATAAGAGTATAATCGTTATTTTATATATCAATTAGGATTATCAAACATGTTTAAGCTATTAAATATATGTAAATAATCATTTGAATATGTTTGACAATTTTAAGGCTTTAGAAGTACATATATGCAATTATAAGTTTTAGTTGGATGTAGATGCAATTATGTGCCTTTGGAGAGATATATGCAATTCTCCCTTACACGAAATATAAGTGATGATACAAACATCACCAACAAATGACTCTTGTAATCTTATATATAAAGAATGCAGAGATGTAGTGCTATATTATAAACACCAACCGCGACGCAAATAATTTTTTATACTAAACTTTATTGTATCAAATTTGCGATAATCATATAGATCATAAGACAACAATATTTAATACAAGATCCTATTTAACCCAACATTATGCAAATCCGTAAAATAACATGAAAAGTTATACTGAAAGAGCACTAATTACCGTACCCATTCAAAACTCAAGTTTTTGATTAACCAAAACCACGTAAGTGAATTGAAATATGATAGGAAGATGATAAGTAACTTAATGCTTGTGGTGACTTCATTTTTGGAAATTTTCTTAAAATCATAGGGATAAGTAAAAGTATTGGCTTATCCTTAGTTTTGCATGTTAACACTTTGTGATAGACATACAACTAGTGAAATAAATGGCTTCCACAAATTCCTTATCATCTTGACAAGGACTTTTAAGAGATTGTGATATTTTCAAATATTAATGTTTAACGTTCGTGACACGTAAATTGTGAAGAGAATGCCATCCACAAATTCCTTATCGGCTTGAGCAAAACAATATTTGATTGATAATATCTATTTTCAATGTAAGAGAAGACTTTTAAGAAGACTTGGGATTGGGAAGACGAAATTAAGATTTCATTGTAACATATCAATCATGCAACCCAAGTAGCACGACTAGCATCACCTATGGTCTGTTATCCACCCATTTCTTCTCAGCTTGACAAAGACGATTTATCTGATAAACAACTATTTTCTACGTGTACTCAGAGAAGACTTTTAAGAAGACTTGGGATATGGAATACTACGTACACTTATATTGCATATACCGTAGACAAGTAATTGTAAGTGAAATGCAACGTATAACATTATAAAATAACACTCAAAACACTAAACATTTTATGAAGAAGAATTAATATATTTGAATGAAGAGTATGGAAAATTTTCATATTTTGTAAGAAAGTATAAATAAGAGTTGCTTAGTTATTAAAAAAAATACTTCTGGTGTGATGGCGACGGCTCGACCGTGTTCGCCAGATGAATAAGGTTATATGGTATTGGATATGTTCTACTATTTGTTCTTTGGAGCTGAAGTTACTCATCCTCAGCCTGGAGAGGATTCCAGCCCTTCTATAGCTGCTGTTGGTTCAGTTGTTTTTGGGTACTTTATTTGTATTTTTAAAGGTTATTTGACCATTTGACTGAAATAAGCTTATTGGTTGATCTGGGTTGATTCAAGTAAATTTTGTAACTTAAATAAGCCTATTTTAGTGTTTGGATAGGCTTGTAAGCTTGGGCTTATCAGCTTATATAAGGGAATTTTCATAAGATCACTGCTTAGACAAACACTCCCTTTCAAAATGAGCCAAACGGGTCATAGTTTAGTGATGAAACTTCAAAGTTCCCAAAGTGCTCTATTGCAATATTAAGAGGATTATGTGATCAACCGGTCTTGTTATATAGTTTTATTCAAAATATGTTGATTAATATTGGTGTATCTTATCCCAAGCGGGTCAAACTGGTAACTGGGTAGGCCAGTTCAGACAGCTAAAAAAGTCCCCCATAATGTTTCTAAATATTTAACTATTGAAGGTAAAATAAGTTACACAAAAAGTTTGTTTGGCCAGCCTAACTGTTTAAACTTGTATCAGACTGACCCAATTTGACCCATTTGCCACTGTCACGTATTTTATAAGATCCGTGTACTGTTTAAGTTCTTAGAAGCTTGTTTTCTATTTTATATTATAGGTGGTTGCTTCAATGGACTGGCCACAAGTGACCAGGTACAAGGCAGGAGATCATCAAATCATCAATGATTTGTACACAACCTTAACTTATCTGAAAAAGAGGCGTCGTTCATGGAGGCTTGATTAGGGTAATCAGTTAAACTATTTAAAATGAATTTTGATTTGGTCTTAAATTAAGTTTATGACAACTGGATTCTTGTTTTACTCGTTTGTAGGGAACGTTTGATATCGTTTAAGAAGTCAACTGGCCATAAGCCCCACCGCGTAATATACTACAGGTGGCATTTCATTCCATATCCTATCCTATCTTAGTGATATATTCTAATTTTTTGTTGTGTTAAATCTAATAACCATATTGAATGTTACGGGTGTTGCTGAATAACATGGACAAGATCCGCAAGGTAGTTCTCCTTTCTACATTTATTATTATAAAACGCGTCAAAAGCACGTCTGTTCTCTTTTTTAACATATGCAGTTGGGTGATACAACCAGGCTTGTCTTTCACTGGAAGGAAACTACAGGCCACCAGTAACATTCATTGTAAATTTTTCAGGAACTATTGTGGACACTAAGATATGTCACCCAACCGAGTTTGATTTCTATTTGTGTAACAATATGATAACCAAGACAGACTCACGATTTCACATACTGGAAAAAATAAGTTAAACACATACGATAACCATATATAAATAACGAGTTTATTGGCCCGCGTGTTGCAGCGGATATGAAAACATTGGTGGGTTATGTTATCTGGGTTGCGTTTTATATAAAATCTAGTAAAGCTAGAAAGTGGATCACCCTTTTGATTTTGGGCTGTTTAGGGTATTTTCTCGTCTTATTTTCTCTCGATTTTGAAAGTGCAAGAATTTTTTTTCTCTGCGTTGAGAATGACGTTATTTATTATTTGGGAAAATGGTCTAAAAAGGCATCCAAGTTACCACTTTTTCCTTTTGTAGGCATCAAACCTTTAATTTTCCTATTGCGCTTAAGGCCTACAATAGGAAAATTAAGAAAGTTAGATGCTACAATAGGAAAATTAAAAGTTTGGATGCCTTTTTAGACCATTTTCCCTTATTAATTATCAATTTCAGATTATGTTGAGGTGCAACCATTGTGGCATCTCAATACAAGGTTTTGTTTATAATTACTGATGTTATTAAAAACTATAATTTGAAGGTATCGCGTTTCTTTATTCGAGTTCATTTGCATACGTTTATTCATTTAAACAAGTCAGTTGTAATATGCACATAAGCTGTTTGATAAAATGTCTCAATGAAATACTCACAGGATAACTCATTTTAGTGTAAATCCTTTGGTTCTATGAATCAAGGTGACACTTGAAGGAATACGAACTTATAGGATAGGAGAAGTTATTTGAGTGTATAACCATTAAAAGAATTTGAGATTCAAAATAACAATGAAACTGAGATTTCAACTTTATCTGAACTTAGAAAGCTAATAAGATTAACTTCCATGTTAAATCTTGAGCAACAACACAATAAAAGTTGGACTTTCTAAATTGATTAAACTGTTTTATGTGGACACTTTAATTTCAGTGTTGTAAACATACATGATGGGTGAAAGTGAGAAGGTGAGTAGTGATTTGGAGACCTAAATCACGTGCTTAAAGATATGATTAACTATATGCAGATCATCCCGATGGCACAAAGATTTAATTCCACTTTTTAAAACCATCAAGATCATGCCACACGTTTTTAGGCACATAATTAGGCTTCCCAATCATTTTCCTTTACTAAAATATGTATATGGGTCGGTTTGGTATTAATTTTGGAGGGAAGTGGTCAGGTGGTTGTTTGTCTATTTTGGCCTGTTAGATCGTGGGTGGCCTGGGTCAAAGGGAATATTGTGGGTTGGACGTATCCATTTGATTGTTAGCCATTTGATTTATAGCCAATGTTTTTTCTTTTGTAGCTATTGTTTTTTGTTTGTTAGCTAATATAAGTTGTTAAATAACTTTGAAATACAAAGTTATAGTTTATGAGAAAGAAAGCAAACAACTTTGTAAATCCATAACTTAATTTGGAATTTAGAACCGTTGCAAATTAAAATGAAACCTCTCAATAAGAAATCATGCGTTAAATCCATCACTTAAATTGGAACCTTGTTGTAAGAAACTACACATTCAAATGAAACATTGCAATAAGAAATTACACTCAATTTAACTGTCAATGTTTGGATTCCAAAAGTACAAAAGAAACATTCTAAATAAAGTCAAGATATAACTGCAACATCTAACAAAAACCCCTTTTAAGCACAAGTTACAATTGCATAATGCACACTACATGTTACATCTACTAAAACATGAATAAACTCGGGAGGAATAGTTGCAGGGTCGAGGTCTAGACAACCCTTTGGAGAGTTTGCAGATTCTTGACCCGTGAGCAAGTATGAAGGTATTTGATGCGATATTTTAAGAAAGTCTTTTTCAGGGATAACTTTTGTTTCTTTGCTGTGGAGATCTCGGTGAAACACTGTTTTAAATCCTGCAACTTTGACTAGTGGTGTGACGGTAACGCCTGTTTCTTCACTGGACTCGTCAACTTCCACAAGTTCGTAAGTATGTTTGATCGTATCCGGTGTGTAATCGTATTTGTACAGAGCACAAACACTTCCCTTTTTAGGGAAAACAAGAATGTTACTGTTTCTATGCTTTGTAAAGCTAGCTTTGTGTGAAAAATAGTTAGGAGAGGTAACGGTTTCGTGTTTTCCCGGTTGGAACTCACCGAATGCTTCCAGGAACCCGGGAAAAGGAAGTGGTTTCTTGTTAGGTTTTGAGCTAAGCCAGCATACTTTCATCTTAAACGGGCTCAAAGAAATTACTTTGTGAACTATGGCATAGTTCCGAGGCATCCCGTCACGATCATCATAAGCAGCCCAGAGTTGACCTTCTTTGAAACACTTTTCGCTTCTTTCTATATCGAAATCATGAATTATGGATCTGGGACGTCAGCCTCGTTACTCTTTGAGTAGCCGTTTGCCATTTCAGCAACTTTTTCGGCTTCTGAGCTCCATTCGTCCAGTTTCTTCTTTATTTCCGTAGTCGTCTTCTTTATATGTTGATTCTTTATACGCCCTGTTTCCTTAATTGCATCAAACCCCTTAATGTCTTGCTTTGTTTTAACAGATTTGACTTTCTTAGATGCAGATTTAGCTTCTTTTTTAGTGATCTTATTTCTCAAAGCTTCCTCTATATTAGTGTCTAGTTGGGCTTCTTCTCGATCCCTTTCCCCGCTGGGAGCTTGTACCATTACCAGCCTCAATACCTGTTATCTTGCATGTTTCTGGGGCTGAATGCTAGTTCCCATTCCTTGAGAAATTCCCGCAACCACTGAAGAAGCATTGATATTTGGTGGCGGAATCTCGGTCGCGTGAAACGGTCCAAAACGTCTTATGCTTCATCAGTTTAGTAACCGGTAAAGGAATAGAAGTGGGACCCGTCTTGGTCGTCCCGTTAACTTTATCCTTTTCTTGACAAGTTTTAACCTCTGTTAAACAAGGCCCAGACGATTCAGGAGCACAAGTGGGACCGACTTGGTAGTCCCGTTAACTTTATTCTTATTTCGAGAAGTTTTGACCTTTGACGTCTCAGGCACCATCTGTTCATTAGACGATGCAGGAGCAGTAGTGGGACCCGTCTTGGTACTCCCATTAACTTTATTCTTTTTTCAAGAAGTTTTGAACTTTGACGTCTCAGACGCCATTTGTTCACTGGAGGATGAAGGAGCAGAAGTGGGAACCGTCTTGGTAGTCCCATTAGTCTCATCCTTTTGACTCTTCATTTTTTTTCTTTGTCTGCACATCTGCACCAGCTGTCCGGGCAGCTGCACTCTTCGTGAGATTGTGAAAACCGTTCTGTGTTGGAGGTATATGCACACGTGAAAACTGAGCATGCCTTTTATGATCATATGCCAATCTTTTGTCTTTATCGAATAACAGATTCCATGCTTGAGAAACGAGTTGGAATGCCCCTTCTGCACCTATAGACTTGTTCTTATCAGGATGAAGTGATAAAGCTAGTTTTCTATAATGTTTCTTCACAGTATCATCATCTGCTAATGGGTTCACACCAAGTATCACATAATAATCCGATTCACCACTTACTTTGTTTTCGGCAGCAACATGCACATCCAGAACTGCTAATAGTTGGGAAATACCCTCAATACCAGGAAACAAATTTGGCGCCTTTAAAGCAAATTTATTTGCGCCCTTTACATCCTTTGAAGAAAACTTACTTTCAGCGATTTCTTTCGCCCTTGTTGCTTCATCTTTATTGTATTCCATCGTTCACTAGTTCACGTAAGCAGTCATACTTCCGGCCCGATAATGCTTAACCAAGCTTCTACTTTTGACAGCGATTCTCAAACCTGATACAGATATACGAAGTTGATAAATTAAGCATAATGCACATGTATCCACATAATTATTTCTCACAGAAGTAGAAGCTAATATCTATATCCGTTTACTGTAATCTATATCAGCTAAAGAAGAGTGACACTTGCGAAAGGAAAAGGAAGGTTCGATACTGTTAACATAGATAGTTATTCTTCTAACAATAAATAGCCTAATTATCCTCAAGATATTCAGAAGAATGATGATTATTAGTAACAGCTATCCAAATAACTATGTTTGAGGTAAATTAACATTGGTTAATTTCCCTCATTTTACTATCTGTGTCAGGCTGCGTCCATTAATGATACAATTTATACAAAATCTGTGCATTAAAGTAAGCGATGTTATAAGAGAATCAATCAAATATTTCGCTTTGAATTCGGTAAATGTTAAAGAGTTCTGTTCTTTGACTTCTTTCAAAGAACTGAAGTAACAAACTTTGTTGCTGAAAATAATTGTGATAGAAAACATGCACAAATGTAAAGTGTAAAGGTGGGATTGTTCTAATTCGAGCTCAAACGCATGTAAAATGACTAATATACCCTCGTATTCTTCCCCACCCAGCACCACCACCCTCTAAAACCACACAACCACCACCACCACACAACCACCACCACCAAATCCCCTCAATACTACTGTGGTCTAAAAGAAACTTGACCAACTCAAAAGGTTTCACCACCACCATCAGTCAAATTAATATAAGATACTTTCCTCAATATGATTAAACATACTCTCCATGACTCTCAACCATACCCGCTTGATATTTTTCCTGTTAAACCCAGTCCAGAAATAACAATGAATTATTTCAATATTTAACAGTGAACTACTAAACATGGCTAGTCGTAAAGAGGTATGCATACTTCCAATATGTTCACATGACTGACTTATCATTAACCCCGTTTCGACTCAACCACCTGAACCTCACTTTAGCCTGACAACCAGCCCCATTTGACTCACCTACCTCATCCGGCTAGCCTACCCAGTTTACCCGGTTAAACCGTTTTTCCCAGCAGACCCATCTAACCTACTTGACCTGCTCACAATTGTTTGAGTGTAAGGTCATATTTTGCAAAACCAGAACCCGATAACCTAACTCAATAACACCCCTACCTATATTAAATTTAGATTAAACTAAATTTGCTAGTAGTATTCAATCCTTAAGGTCAAACTTATATTAATACTACTATACAGAAATACCTTTAAATGAGAACTAAAACTTTAAAATTAGCCATACAATCAATTATACATGGTCAAAATCAGCACGATAGTATACTCATATAAACCCCAAATAAAAATACCTTAAAATGAACAAATTAGCTCAGAATCTCAAATCAGAAGATAATTTTAGATAAATACTTAAAATTTATACACATAAGTACAACTAGTAAAATACAAAAATAATTACCCAACAACGGACGAACCATGAAAACTCATCTACATTCTGTAACTTTTCACAAAGCACCTAACGAAACATATAACACTCATCTCGAAACCAAATTCCATATTAACATACCAGTATCCACCTCTAAGTAAAACTCTTAATAATATTATAGATCAATAACCGCCACACCGCGTCTATGAATCTTAAGCCTTAACTAGTACTTATAACAGAAGTTCCATCCAGAAGTACCTAACCATTTAATTTCACTTTTTCTCAAAGACGGGGTTATAAAAAAAATCAAATAAAATTAATTATAAATTAAATTAAATTATAAATTATAAATTTATACACACAGTCGCCACACTTGATGGGTAAATGCCAAGCTTGCACTAAAATCCCATTTCATAATTAGGTTGTATTATTACTTTTATAACTTTATGATGTAATTTCGATCCGTTTATTTTGAGCTTGGGGAGGGGTTTTACCCGGGTTTGAGTCTCGCAAGTGACAATGAAAATCCGGATTTTCCTCTTAGTGCGAAGCCGTGAGCTGTAGGGGTTTCCCTTCGCGGGTCTCTCCTAGTGGTTTGGGTCCCAGGGCTTAGGGCCTGCCTATTTTGATGGTTTAATTAGGGGGTCGGATTTTAAGTGTGGTATCATTCTAAAAAAAAATTATTTTGAAAAGGGTTGGTTTTGTTGATCTTTCATTTCTAACGGATCAAAAGTAAAAAAGCTGAAAAGTAAATTGTTACACAAATTCACTAAATGATTTTTTACCACAAACTTATATTTTATTCACTTTCTGAAACAGTTTCAAACCACGAACACCAACCAAACACCCATCAAACAGTAACCCTTTAATAAATTCCCTCAATTTAAACAAAATCTCCAAACTTTATAAAAATTAAAAACCCAAACCCTATAATTTGAAGAAATTAGAGATTGGTGTGATGTTGGAAATCGTTATTAGGTGAGGACTTATGTTTATTACAATGGGATGATGTATTTGCCTTTTTTTGGACTATTATGTGATATAGTAAGAAAGCTAAATTAAGCTAAATCGTTATTAGGGGGTGTTTGGGTAAGCTTGTTTAAAGTAGCTTAATAGGTTATTGGGTTCATAAAAGATATTCCAATAATCTATATAGCTTGAAAATGATTTTGTACCATGTTTCAAAATATATAAGAATGACCCGAACTCCTTTTGACCCAATAACAAAACCAAACCTACCCATATGTTTAAAAACATTAGCCGACCCGTACATGTGAAAAATTTAGGGTATGTTTGGAATATGGGTTTAAGAATTGTGAATGAGAATAAAATTAATAATTGAAGTTTGTTTTATAGATATGGGTTTTAAATAAGGCTTAGCCCAAACCTATCTATCTTGGTGGGTATAAAAAGTCATACCCATTCCATTCACTATGTTATCAAACCCAAACCTATAGTGATTCACTTCTACAAACCAAACACACCCTTAATGTGTCAAAGATTGCAAAAAGAAAACAATGAACTTTACAAACAATACATGAGTTGGTGTATTTCCTATCACCAGGCTGGCAATCCCATCCAAACACACTCATCTCAACAATTCACCAAAACCATCACTCTCCATTTTTTGTTCATTTCACAGCAGCTATCATTTATCAATATTTTCCCTTACTGTACTTTTATATTATGTTTCTTTTGTGAGCTCCTCAATTTTGAAGACATAGAACTTTGATTGCAACAAATTTGTCATCATCGGAATCGAGGATCCCTTTATAAACACAGCTGAACGCATCTTCTCCAATCAAATTTGCTACAGAGAAGCCATCAGTAGCCTTGAGAAGTTGATTGTAAGAAACTTTCATGAACTGTTCATTCCCTGGTGATTGAGATGGTTGACTGTTGCGCTTCTTCTTACACAAAAGATACAAACAAAAAAATACGATGAGCAATGCAAACTGAAAAGAAAATGGAAAAAGAAGAATACGAGGGTATTTTAGTCATTTGATGTTTATCAGGACCAAAATGCAACAAAAACATCAAAATGAAGACAATTGTTGCACTTTCAAATCCTTAGGAACCAAACCTGCAATTTAGAGAAGCCTTAGGGACCAAAAATGCAATCTACTCTACTAACAAAATACAGTAACTAATACACCAAACCCTTCAACCTCTTTCCTCATTATCCATTTTCTGAAACAATTTCTAACAACCACCACTGCACTGCGTAAACAAGAACCCTTTAATAAATTCCCCCAATTTAAACAAAATCCCCAAATTTTATAAAAATTAAAAACCCTAACCCTCTAATTTGAAGAATGAGAGATTGATGTTGGAAATTACTATGGTCCTATAAACATGTCATACATATAATTTCAAAACTTGTACATAAAAATTCAAACACCCCCAGGTACTCCTCGCCTAGGCCACTTACTCGTTGCCGCCTAGGGAGATTTGCAACCTTAATTTCATCTTTTTCAGAACCCAATAATCCAAACACCCCCTAAATCTCGTACACGATATTACTATAACACATAATAATCCAAAAAAAGCAAATGCATCATCCCAATGTAATAAACATAAGGTTATCCTGATACATTACATCATTGATCATATTAGTATCCTTTGGTCATGATTGAAGCCAATATAATGTATGTAGCCTTGTTCTGCCTCGAGATAAGAACCACATATCTAAAGGCGTTATCTTTGTTAAGTTTGGTTTTAAAAGCTGCAAGGATTAGTTTCTCTGAAATTCTTTGTCCCAAATTAAGTTTGAATAGCAGTTATTTTTAAAAGAGTGTTTGGGTTTGAAGATTGGTGAGATGGCTATGTGCCTTGGTACTGAAATTATTTGACTCATAAACTCTCGTTTCTCACACTACTACAAAAGCCCCCTAATAGAGCCCTGTTAATAGGAAAAAAGAGCTCTACCGTCAAAACAAAGGCATAAATCCCAATTATGAAGTGCAAAAACCGGGGTCTAATTCGGCTACAAAATGGAGCCCTGTGTTAACTTTTCGCTTTCGAGCGGATTTCTCCCCCTTCTCTTTTCCACTTTGCTTTCTTATTTCTTTTCACCTAGACCACATAAACATAAACCCTTAAATAACTTTTTACATGTTTCCAATTGACGGCTCGAGTTCAAAAATCTTCAACCACCAGGTATGCAAACTATCTCTGACATCCATTTAATCAAAAAATTCCAACTGTTGATTGTTCAATTACGCCGTCGTTAGTGGCTGTTTAAAGCTCGATTCCACATAAAATCCTTTCCAGCCTTGTTCATATGACCTCAAACTAGCAGCTTATTGGTAAAGCTTTTGTATTTGGGTTCATGTTTGCATTTCTTGTAAGATTAGATATGTTAGCTGTATGAAATAAATGTTAAAATTCAAATTATGTGTTTGTAGTAGAAGATCTACTAGGCATTTCATCTCTGAACACTTGCCATTTTCATTGATATCACAGAACATGAGGGCTTGGAGATAAGGTGGACCAAAGAGAACATGAAAGCCTACAGGTTATCTTTATATATATTCACTGAATACAAGGGTACTTGTCAAATTACGGCTCGATTTTTTGTCACTATAGATTCAGGTTTACATCGGTATCACTGTCACACGTTTCTTATAAATAAAGACATGGATATAGAAACTTGTTATTTTTCATTTGGACATGAGACTTAGATACATGAAATGTGTTGGTGGAATTACAGATTCGTAGAAGAATGACTGCACATAAACTAAAATACCCTGATGAACAAATGATATAACTGAGCCCATTCCAGAAGTTATTACTTCAGGTCCACAAGAAAATTATGTGTTTAAAACATTATTGATATGTTTGACTTTTGTTGCAAGATCCTCAATTTTGCTACTGTAAATGGTTGTTTTTGACATAGACTCGTTAACATTGTGAACCATATATATATGACACTTCAGTCCTAACCCGTTGGTATTCCCATTTATTTGTATTGCAGAAAAGCATTGGCTACTGCTTTATCAGTCACACCGTAGATGTGGACCCTTGGAAATGCAGGCTTGGGAGCCTTACAGGTAACACATGATCTAAACTAGAGATGTTCCATAACGGGCAGCTAGTCAGGTTGGGAAACAAGTCAAGCTGGTAAATTTTAGTCTGGACTGGATCAGGTTGACCTGCAAACGTGGTATGTCCTTTTCTTAAACTTGTTTAAAAATAATGATTAATGAATGTTTTCAGCCTGTTGAACCCATTAAATATAACGTAACGTAAATTGATCCATTTATAAGTAAAATGCTTGAAATTGTGACCTCTGTATTCGACAGTTAGTTTCTTAATAACGTAAATATTTTCTTCCCTTTGAAAGATCAACAAAATACTGGAATGGGCTCAGTGATATCACCAATGCCAAGGCTTAAAATTTACTGCCATTCATATGTTTGAAGCTCGAAAGAATGATAAGGTGTGTTTGTTTTAGTTTGTGCAGGTGGTCAATGTGGTGTATTGCTAGGTACTAGTGTTATTTGGAGCTTGTACTTGGATGGATAAAGTCAAGATTTATTATGTATTCGTCATATGGCGGATTCTAAAGGCGGATTGGAGACGACATCAGCTTCATCAAACCCATCTGTTTTTCTCGAGTTATGCAAAGGCAGTGATGATAACGATACTTACAGTGACGTCTATGTTGTATGTTTAGATGTGATGTTTGCAAGAGTAGTCATACAGTAGGCAAGCTCAATGTATCAAACTATCAACTCGTTTGTAATGTCAATGGATCTTCTTTATTTGAATCAATACTATGTTCATTTTGGAAAAGAAGAGCAACAAATTCATTCATGGCTGAAATTATCTCAGAAACTGTAGTGGTTGCCTTGTAGGTTTAACATTGTAAGGCTAATGCACTGAACAAGGCTACTAGTAATGGTAGCTGATAAATTATTATAAGATAAATTGAGATGGTTCAACATCTTGAGGTTGAACTTCATGTACAAGGTTGGAACCTTTCTTGAAATCTTAGCCATATCAGACAAATCATCCTTTAAACCATTATGGGTTATGCTTGTTTTGTAAACACAGTCATCTGTTAGTGTTAACAGGTTCCGATGGCAGTCAGTACAGCAACTAACCACCACTAGTTCAGATGGCTATTTCGACCCATTTTAGTTATGAGTGGTAAATAAAAATTAACTTGGAGAAAAAAAAATGGTGCCCAGTACATAGAACCTCCCAAATCAAATAATTTTAATGACACCAGATATATTGAACTTTTGTACTAATAATTAACATACTGACTACTTATCAACAGAGAGTACCAAAAAAATTATATAACCTTTTTCTTTATTTTATAGAGCTGCAACAAGCCCATTGGAGCTGTTTTCTGGCTACATCGACCCGTATATGATGGTTCAGTTCAGGTTATGTTAAAAGATACTAGTATAAACATATCTTAAAAACAGGTTCAACTTGTTGGCTCTGGTCTTTAAAACTCATAGCTTAAAAATTCAGGTCCTACATGTTGGTTCGGCTATGTAATTAAAAGATATAAAAATTAAAAATAGCTTAAAACAGGTCATTTTGGGTCATTTCTTTAAAAAAGTAAATATGGCATATTAATCATTTTGTAAAACTTGATGACAAAAACCTTCAGAATACCCAAACGGTACATACCATGCATCATCCTGTTTCTCTTTTCTATTCTATGACGAGATGATGGGCGACGATCATCCTAAAACATATATCCAAGTATGAAAATAACATTAGAAGTCGAAAATAAACAATTATATAATAATAATGCACTGAATGCAACTATATTGTTTGGTTTCAACCTTAAACACTTAAACGTACATAATAACTCTCTCTTTTCAAGCTAACACATCTTGTGTTATGTAATTCAGCTTGAAAGTGAAGTACCTATAAATTGCATGATGCCACATTAAGAACGAGTACTTTTTGGAGCTGATCTATATACTCTTTAACGGTAGCAGAACTTGGCAGGGGATTGATATGTTGGGTCAATTTACTAGATCGGCATTTCCTCCCGGAATTTCCAAATAATTTTTTTGCCATTTTTGATACTTTAGGCTTATGTGGTTCAACATCATATTTAGCATTGTACGAGAGATATTAGCATCCGGAAAATCACTTAAAACACGAAGAATATAAAATTGCTGGTGTAAGTCGGTATTTGGGTTGCATAAAATTGGTGGGAAGACTCTTTGGTTTATGTTGCCAGTTGCTTAGGACTAAAACCTATTCGAACACCTAGCGTTTATTTACGATACGCACAACTATATCACATTCTAAGACCTTGAGTTTCTTTGAGACATCTTCTCGAACACTACTGTGCATTTATCAATATGCACAACTATATCACATTCTAAGACTTTGAGTTTCTCTGAGGGAAATTAAACCACACATTGCTTAAGTAGTATTGATCATAAAGACGTTTGACACACCAAAGAGACTAAAAATGTACATCAGCCGAGATATTCAGGAGCTGCTATATGACTGTATAATTCAAAAGGTGTCACTCCACCCCCGAAACTTCTTTACCTGCATCATAATTTTTTTAAGAATACAAATGAAACACATTCCTTTCATAAATTATGTTGCTGTCTACAATACATTCCTTCCATTCATAAACATAATAAATAAATGAGACTCTAAATAAATTTGTAGACATCAACCAATGTGTATGTGGCCCTCTTTATAGTTTGCTAATTTGTTACATTTCTCAGACAAGTACTTGTTAGAAACAATGGGACTAGAGAAGCGAAAGAGTATATCTTTTTGGTATGATTTCATAGAGCCGAAGGTCTACCCAACTGGAATACTCTAAGCAATTTGGTCTCATAATCAATTCACCAAGCAGGTGGTGGCAGATTAAGATATGCATATGGCAAACAATGTTACTTGAAACCAACTACAACCTGATACTTTTAGTTTCCTCTAAATTACTGAATTGCTATTTAAGGTCAAAACATTGATACATCCTTGCCAGTGACCAAATAAATTTATTACAAAATCCTAAAACACACGAATTCAGAAGCTTATATATGACTGCACAATTCAAAAGTCCCAGCTCCACCCCAAACTCCTATACCTGCATCACAAATTGTTTTAGAGCAAGAAAATTTATAGAACATGGCATTTTGCACAATTTGATAAAATAAGAAATCATGTGAAAAGCATAGCTTTCATTATCTAACGTCATTTCCGATATATACAGGTCTTCTTCTTCAAGACCAAACTCTCTGCTGCATCAGCAATTGCATTAAACCACTTGACTTTTCTTGTAGACAACATTAGATATCCCATCACCAATCTGACTAATGTTCCACATCCGTATCCCAACATCACCACTTTCCATGTAAATCCAATCTCGTCCGACTCCTCCTCATCTCCATCCCCATAAACGTGTAAGGAACTTAGATGCTCACACTTGTTGGACAGCGGAAACCCACAAAGTCCCAAATTCCCTCCATATGAGGTCACGTCAAATGTGTTGAATTGCTTTCCTTGCGGAATACGTCCCTCGAGATGATTTTGTGAAAGATTTAAGACTGAAAGACCGATTATGTCTGCAAGGCTTTGAGGGATCTCTCCGATGAGTTGGTTCCAAGATAGGTCTAACGATTCAATCCCCAACATATTTCCTAGAGCATTTGGGATGCCACCATTGAGGTTGTTGTGGGATAAGTTGAGCACTTTCAATGAGTTGAGGCTACCTATGGTGTTTGGAATTTCCCCTTCAAAGTTGTTGTTGGATAGATCAACAATTGTGTACTCAATCAAAACTTTGGTGAATGTCATATTGGAATGGCCAACATTTCCTCTTGACAGATAGGTGCTTCTAGGCCAAATGGTATCATTGAATTTGTGGTTGTATGTCATAGTTTGCAGTGAATTGTTCTAGAAATATAAGTGCAGTTTTGTTTGTGGATATTGTATGCAAATAGAAATGTGCAGGCAAAATATGGAGGGAAAAATGTAATGCATAAAAGTAACTGTTATTGATTTAGTATAGACGAAATTTACAAGTCCTATTTATAGTGTATGAAGGGGTATGTCCAAAAGTTGTGTTGGTTCAAGAACCAAAACAGTTATGTCTTATAACAACATTAACTGCCACATAACTACCCTTCAATAACTGTCTTAAAAGACCAACATATGTGGTCTATGTCATACCTAAAGTGGCTCTAGCCACATCTATACTAGGCTGCAGTCACATGATTAATTTGATCATGGCTGCAAACATTGTCTTAAACTTAATAATACAAATAAGTAAATGAACCATTGTCTTTACATAAACATAAATGTATAAATCCAGTATTTGGACTTAAGTAATATCCAACATTCCTCCCTAAGGACAAATGCTGGTTCTTCTCTCCTTCTCTTCTAGTTTTGATTAGATGATGATTGTGAAATCATCACTGTCATAATCTCCATAGGTCTTGGAGCTTCCTGTCCCTTCCTTCTCTTCCAATCTGTTGCTTGATTCTGTATTGCTGTTGAGATCTTCCAGTATCACACCGAAATGCTTCCACTTGGTGTCTTCCTGCTTGTTCTTGGGCTCTTCTTTTGGAATCCCTCCAATGCATTTTCCCATGCTCCCTGAAACAAGTCCTCAGTCCTTGAGGCCCTTGCAGTTCTGTAACAAGATATAAAAACATCCAAATATGTGTTGTAGCATGTTTTAATCTCTTGGCCATTTTTCTTTTCTAGGCCAAATATTTCAGCAATAAAATCAAACTCTTGTGTGAATATCACACTGAGGTATCCCCCAAGTGTGTCCACAATTTTATAAAGGTCCAATAAGTGGATCTCTTTATCTTGTATTTTTGGTGGAATAGGGCTGGTATATCCCTATTTAAGTAGATAGTAAAAAACCATATGTATGCTTTGTTAAAGGCTTCTCTAAATCTGTCCCATTCTTGGCTAATTAGATTGTCAATTTGAATTAAGTCAAGAAATTAAACAAGATCTTTAAAAGAGGAAATGGTAATAGGATAATTTACACCTTTGACACAGATGTATTCATCTTGTTTTGATGTGGTGTTCATATGATCCTCCTCTTTCTTCTCCATAGAACTTTCTGCAAGCAATTTGTAGAAGTTCTCCATATACATGTTCTGTCTATGGTTCATTTTGTTTGGATCAAAATAGGAGTCTTCTGGATGTTTAACATGGGGATGGGTCTGCATCTGTTGTCCTTGAAAGTGAGTTCCAATCCTTGCAACTCCAGTTGTTTGGCAGACAAGATACATCGGCGTGCAGCACACCGGTATGATGAGAATATCCTTCTTGATTCGAATCGAACTTCTCCTACCCATGGATAAACATAAGTTTATGTTGTTCATGCATTTTTCAAATGAAAATCTTTCCTTGATCTTGGCAAACAGATTTAGATTTGAGCAGACATGCTTGTCCAATCTGTTGCTAATGTACCGGATATCACTCCAACCTTGTTCATCGATGGATTCCACCATGAAACTGTGGAAAGATGAATATATTCGGGTGAGTAATCTTGACATCTGTATCTTCGTCTTTTCCTTCTCCCTTGGTTTCGCATCATGCTTGTTCTCTTCTTTCTTTGGACAATTTGCGAGATGTGTCCTCTCACACCACACCCAAAGCATATATATCTTTTATGCTTCTATGTGTTGGGTATATGTGGCTTTAGCGATTGCCTTGTTATGGGCTTCAATGTCCATTAATTTCTTCATAAGCATGGTTTTGCATTCATGAGACAGTTGTCTCATGCATCTTCCAATCCTTGTACTGCTTTCCCTTTCAATCTGTCTTGCTATAAAATCTCTTTGGAATTTTGTTGGCAAGTTTCTCCCAGTGCTATTGCTCTGATGCCATTTATTGGAATGGCCAACATTTCCTCTTGACAGATAGGTGCTTCTAGGCCAAATGGTATCATTGAATCTGTGGTTGTATGCCATAGTTTGCAGTGAATTGTTCTAGAAATATAAGTGCAGTTTTGTTTGTGGATATTGTATGCAAATAGAAATGTGCAGGGAAAATATGGAGGGAAAAATGTAATTCATAAAAGTAACTGTTATTGATTTAGTATAAACGAAATTTACAAGTCATATTTATAGTTTATGAAGGGGTATGTCCAAAAGTTGTGTTGGTTCAAGAACCAAAACAGTTATGTCTTATAACAACGTTAACTGCCACATAACTACCCTTCAATAATCATCTTAAACGACCAACATATGTGGTCTATGTCATACCTAAAGTGGCTCTTGCCACATCTATACTAGGCTGCAGTCACATGATTAATTTGATCATGGCTGCAAATATTGTTTTAAACTTAATAATACAAATAAGTAAATGAACCATTGTCTTTACATAAACATAAATGTATAAATCCAGTATTTGGACTTAAGTAATATCCAACATGTCAGTTGCACATCTTTCACCACGACAATCATAGAGTAATAGTTGCCCCCCATGTCCAAATATCTTGGTTCGGTGCTATTGCTTACCATTTTCTTCATTGCTTTGAAATTTTGAAAATATTTTACATGTAGTTTGCCAACAAACCTATTATAGGATAAGTCAAGGACATGTAAAGTAGAAGCAAGTTCCATTGCAGTGGAGGTTTCAATGGGACCATGAAATTTGTTTGATCTAAGTATAAGAACCTGGAGCCCTAAACGGCCTAACCATTCAGGGAATGTGCCATTTAGATGGTTGTTTCCAATATCTAGTACATTCAAAGACACAAAATTGGACAAGAAATGTGGCACCTCCCCTTCTAATTGGTTTCCATTCAATATTAGCCCCGCTAATCCTCCCAAGGAACTGAATGAAGATGGTATTACGCCTTGAAATCTGTTGCCACTTAGGTTTAACAGTATAAGGCTAATACACTCACCAAGGCTACTAGTAATGGTACCTGAGAAATTATTATGCGATAAATCGAGCTCGCTCAACAAATTGAGATCTTTAATCTCTGGTGGAATGGAACCAGACAGACTGTTGTATGAAAGATCTAAAAAATTAGTTAGTGATGGAAGTTGAAGAAGTTGCTTGGTTATTTTACCACTTAGTCTATTGTCTGCCAGGTTTAACCCAATAAGTCTTTTACAATTCCCAAGGCTTGATGGAATATGGCCTTCTAATTTGTTGGACTCTAAATAAAGTAGAGTCAACAATGATAGGTTCCCAATGGCATCAGGGATAGGCCCTGAAAATTGATTGCTATCTAGATCTAGAACTTGTAGCTTTTGTAGTTTACCAACGCTAGTGGGAATTCTTCCTTTGAATCTATTATTTCCAAAAACTAAAGTGGTCAAGCCAACTAGACTACCTATACTTGAAGGGAGGCTTCCAAATAAGTGATTGTCTCCTAAACTTAGAAAGCTGAGTTGATGAGAGAGATAACCTATTGATATCGGAAGCTCTCCTATTAAGTTGCAATTAGTAAGAACCAACTGTACTAATCTGGTGCAGTTTTTCAAAGAATCAATAAACCTCATGTCATCAGCTTCTCTGCGTCAATGGAAGTTGTTATCCGTTAATAAAATTGTATTAATATCTCTTAGTTTTGAAAAATCGATTTTCAACTTCCCACTAAAAGTGTTGTTACTCATTTCAATAAGTCCTAATTTAGAACAATTAGAAAGAGAAGGTGGAAGAACTCCGGTCAGTTCGTTATCCCTTAACTGAAGGAACTCAAGATTTGGGAGCTGATTACCAATTTCTGAAGGAAGACTACCAGTGACGTGATTATCACTTAAGGAAAAATTAACTAGGAGTGAGAGGTTGAAAATGGAACTTGGGATGCTTCCATATAAGTTGCAGTCACCAGAGTAAAATTCCTTCAAGCTTTTCCAATTACCCAAGGTATCTGGAATGCTCCCACCAAACGGGTTTCCGCGAGCAGAGAACGCTTCCATTGATGTAATATTCCCCAAGAAAGGTGGGATTCCACCAGTTAACTTATTGTCATTAATTACAAGATCAATAAGATTCGAAAGTAAACCCACCTCATTGGGTATGCTTCCAACTAGCTTATTTCGAGAGAGCCAAAGCTCTTCGAGGTTAAAACAACCGGACAAGTTTGTTGGAATGACTCCACTGAATTTGTTTCTTTTAAGATATAGATAACATAGCCTAGATAAACGACCAAGTTCATGAGGAATGGTTCCTTGAAAGCTGTTGTTACTGAGATAAATCTCACGGAGGAAGCTGAGGTTTCCTACATGAGGAGACAACGAGCCTTCTAAGCCTTTCGAATTCAGTCGTAAAGCAGTCACTCGTTTGTGCCGCTTTCCACATGAAATACCACCCAGTCACAGAAAGGAGACGAATGGTTCCACGAGGTCAGAACTTTGTATGGATCGTGGGTGATCCTTGACTTGAATGACAACAATGTGAGATAATCAGTCTCATTACCGCCATAGGAAGTGGAGACAGTGGCGGAAGTAAGACATATTATCACGAGACCATAAAAGAGAAAAGAAATGCAAAAGGAAGATGGTAAGTGAATTATTGCTTGTGGTGAATTCATTTTTGGAAATTTACTTGATTTCATAAGAATAAGTATTGGCTTTTTATAGTCGGGTTGAGCAAGACAATTTTCAACGTATAATCATATCAGGAATGACTGTAAAGAAGAGTTGGGGTAGGGAAGACTGCACTTATAGCATAAGAATAACCTATTTTCTATCCTCCACTTATAACTTTAATCATGCCATCCACTAACATAAGCTTTAATTGTGGTTCTAATTTCAGTTATCATCTAATGAACTAACTAATATCAATTTTCTTAAGTGATAACGAATAGTCTTAGGTTTTGTTACACTTCTTAATGTTAAATTGGCTGCACCTAATGTTTGATGAAATGTGTAACATAATTAATGGGCAAAGGGAACATTGCTACTTATGATTTGGAGCGTTGTTTGTGTTGAGTTTATAATACATGACATACAATAAAACATGTAGACATCAAGAGTACACAGCGGAAGACTTAGATCATAACAAATAAATAATTAACTGAATTAAAAGCGTAACATACCTCTTGCGAATGTCAGATCTCTTGAACAAAATAGAAGAAGTGGTTTAAAGAGTTGTCCTCACTGCGTTTACAACTCAAACCAATTAGGTGTAAGAATAGTGTCTTACTACCATAGTTTTGTACACACGAATTAACCAACGAATCAAGAGATTGCTAGATCTAACACAAGTCCTTGTTTTATGGAAAAACAAAACCGAAACACCCCTTGGAGGAGGGCTTGGCCGAACAAGAGCAAGAGAGGAAAAGGGAGAGATCTAGGGTTAATTCAATGCACAAAGTAATCAGAAACCCTAAACCCTAGCCTCTGTATATATAGTGAATAGAAATCTTTGGGAACAAGTTAGGGTTTGGGCTTGTAGAAGCCCCCCTATGGCCGGCCATGTGAAGCCCCCAAAGGGATTCCCATATCTTTTCCATTTTAAGATTTTACACTACAAGTCCTTCTCTTTACAGTTAACGGTCATTAGTTATTTTCCGTTAAATACTTAACGGTCGTTAAATGGACTTTATGTTCAATAATAAATCGTAAACATTAACATTAATTATTTAACTTTAATTCTCATTCGCTAATGTGTGCAATCCCGTTGTCACGAGTTCGAATCCGGACATTTACGTATTTGTAAATATATACATTTCCAACAGTTTGACCATGTGGTAGTACTTTTTAGCTTTTTCCTCGAAAGTATGTAAAAATCCAGAAAAATGAGTTTGTAATCAGCCAAGGAGTTATGTATACAGATGCTTTATGTGATGTTAAAATGCTCTTTGATCTTTGGCTTACATATTTATGTTTTCTTATTTTTGACAGATTTGAGATCATGAACAGGCGAGACAGCCCACTTTTGAGCCTATGTATATTGATGAAACCAATATACAGGTATATATGACTAATGTTTGATACTTGTGATCACATACTCGTTGCATCTATGAACTGCTAATACCTTGGGTTATGGAAAGGTAAAGCCCTTTGTTGTCACTTACCCACTTTTTTGGGTAAAGGGGAGTAATCTGCACTCGGTAAATATATTAACCAAATAAGCGTTTAAGAACAATGGATATGGTGAAATCCCATATCTCACCCGTTACATAGGCATAAAGCTTACATAACAAGATACTTCCTATTTTCTAAACAAGAAAACAAACCACTACTCAAATGATAACATAGGACAAAACGAAATAAAATTACTTCCAAGGACCTTGAAACTTTGTGCCATACATGGCATTAAAGGCATCCAAATTCCCTGGAAGATCTCGAACCTGTTTCGCATAGCCATCGAAGTCATAGTCATCATACTCATCTTCAAACTCTTGGCCACCCCCAAATATATTAGCAGACTCATCAAATGGGTTAGCAACCACCTCATCTTCAGAATCAGACACCACGATCTCTCCCACTTTAGAAAAAGGGTTAACTCTCTTAGTAGAAGAGGCAGGCGGTATACAAGAATCACTAGTTTTTTTTGGGTAAAGGAGAGTAAGCAAGAATCACTAGTTTGAGGAGCCACTCCCGACTCCATCTCTTTCAAATCACTCACAAGGGGTTCTTGTGATGCAGTACCTGTCTTAGCAGACTTATCTTCATTAACTTCCATTGTACGACCAGAATCCACATCCTTGTTAGTGTCATTAGAAGGAGTACCAGACGCATCCAAATTAAGAGCATCAAACTGGTTAGATGTAGCAATCTTTGTTCCACTCGAACTAGCCACATCAGAAGCATTCTTCTTAGTGACTTCCACTTTTTAGGTTCAGGAGGAGTCTTTTTAGGTTGGTATTGAAACTGTTTACCCACAACAGGTTTGAAAAACCCTCCTTGACCCGGGATAGAAGACCCACCTTGCTTTCCCTTCTTCTTGTTATTAACCGTCTTGAAACCATCATTAGCACGCTTAGTAGGCTGAGCAGGAGGTTCAACAACTTTAGGACAGTCAATAGGAGTATGACCAAAAATCTTACATTTATCACAATGCGGTGGTTTCCACTCATATTCAACCCGTATCGTCTCGATAGTCGAACCTGACCCATCAAGTAACGGAATCTCAATAGTAAGGCTGTCCTTAAGTACCTCATCTGACTTTACTTCAATCATGCATCTAGCAAAACTACTACGTCCCCACGAGTCCTTGCACATCTGGCTAGTGAAAGCATCTAACCTTTTGGGCGTGCCTATCAATGTGGCAAGGAGACTAAGGCCATCATCAGAAAACATAGCAAGAGGAACATCATGGAATTTAACCCACACCGGGATATTGGTCAAATCCTCTTTAAGTAAGTTGGTGTTCAATGTCCATGGTTTAAGAATAATAGGTACATTTCTAATCAACCAAGGACCGTTTTCAATAACATCATCAACACCTTTCTTCGAATTAAACTTAAAAAAGAAGAACCCCTTTGCATTCATCATTACCTTTTGTATACCAAACTTAGCCCACGCATTGCGTACAAAGTAATCAACAACAGGAAAAGCAAGGCGTTGACCAAGGAAATACCCATACAAAGTATTCTCAAACCTAGTGTTCACCTCTTCAACCACTTTTATCGGGACAGAAAGATCCACACCATTTGCTTTCTTACTACATTCCAACCTACGAAAGTTAGATGTGTGTTTCTTTGGTTCAGTAGAAGTAACACCAGCATACGATGAAGAAGGTTGTTTCAAAGCACCAACCTTCTCAATACCAACTGCCCCATGTGCATACGTATCAACCTTATCATTAGCTTTAGTAGGACTACTAGTAGCATTAACATTAGAAGCCATAGGACCACTCGTATCAGGCGGAGATTTTGAATAATAACCAATAGCAGTAAGCATCTCATCTAGCTCCTTCTGTGACTGCGGCACCTTAAGATTCTTAAATGGATTAGTCCCAATAGAAGTAGTAGCATCCACTATCACAGCTGGTTTTAATGGTTGCCCATCATCACCCACAAAAACAAGTTTTCCCTCAAAAATTTGTTTCTCAATAGCACGAATTTTTAATAAAGTATCATGACTCTCAGGCTCGTCATGGCTAGGTGCATCATGACTAGGGGTCGAACCAAGTGAAACCGGCTCCACTTGTCCATCAGTACCAACAAGAATAGACGAAGGTGTACCTTTGTCCGACGCAGCACAACTATCAGAATCCATACCACCAATAATACCAGTAGACTGCGCAACCTTCTCCACATTCTGAGAAAATCCGTCGTTTCCCAGTTCAGAACCCTCCATAACACAGAAAAATCAAACCCTAAATCACTGTAACCTAAAGAACACAATCGAAACAAGAAAAAAAAACAACCAGTACCAAACCACGTAATCGTTACGTATTAATTAAACCCTAGTAATAAACTAGGGCTTATAATCATAATCGGCCATAGATCAACCCATGAATAACAACTAAAGTCGATTCAGTAATAAGGATGAAATTAAAGGTATACGAATCAACAAAAGCCCAAACTAGCGATCAAAGAAACCCTTTATAAAGGTTTAATATTGAATCGCAGATCGCTGAGGAGGTTTGAGGCAGAATCCACGATTGATTATAATATTAAGCTAATAAGATCAGATGCAATCGTAAATCAAATAGTCGTCACAAGGATTATAATATTTAGAATGAGTATACCATGCAACAATCCTAACCAATACAAAGGAATCTCACCGTCCCACTAAAGAAACCAAGAATATACAAAATATTAAAGGTTTGGAAGTGAGAATCGATTTGTAAGGGATCTCTTTTCGCCAATAAGAGAATCGTATTTAGGGTTAACTCGAGAGAATCGTCACTTACCCACTTTGTTGAGTCCTATCCATGTAGGTTCATGTTTGATAGATTTTTGGTCAAACTCGGTTGTTAGGTCTTAGGAGGAAACGCTAGTTGTTATTAAAGTTGGTTGATAGCAGAGTTATATGGAATGAAGTGTATGATGTGCTAACTCAGAAATAAGGAAGTATTTCAGAGACATAATCTATTTAGAGAAGGTAATATAATTGAGTCTACAAGTTCATGTATAATCACCTATATTCTATCATCCACTAATTCCTTGACTAATAATAGTAACTATCTTCTATGTATAATCACAGAAGACTTTAAGAAGACTTGGGAGTGGGAAGACTAGACTTATACTGCATCATAACTTTAATCATGCCAACGATACTACGATAGCACCACTAGCATCACCTATTACGTAAGGGATAATGGTCCAAGATGTAAGCATAAACATTCAATCTTGCATTTTATAATTACGAGCAGCTCTTTCAATGTGTGAACTGACTCTCGCTTATTAGACAATTGAAAAAACTTATCAAAGAAACAATAGTTCGCCAATTAAGTTGTTTTGTTTGTGTTTGATTAAATGCGTGACTGAAAAACCTCGACCGAGTAGGTCATTTTTTAATAAAGTTTACACATTAAGGTTGTTATGCTTCATACCCCTTTTTGGATTGATCAAGGGGTTTGTGTTCATGTTTTTTATGGAGTGGGTTTTTTTTTTTTTTTTTTTTTTTTTTTGCTTTATATCAAATCTTCTATATATACTATTAAAACAAGGTTTTGCTTAAGTTATCTTCGACTAGGTGGAGCCTTTTTATTAAAATACCTTCTATGCGAGTCTTATTTTCCTGCGTGATACTAACTTTGTTTTTCAACCCACGAATTACCTTGGTTCTTAGCTTCCAGTGATTGGTGGTGCTATATATTATTTATCAGTTTCAGATTATGTTGAGGTGCAAATGTGTTTGATGCTGCAGCAACCATTGTGACATCACATTACAAGATTTGACTTCATTTGCTTTCATTTGCATATGTTTAATCCAGTTGTAATATGCACATAAACCGTTGGTTTTTATGAATCTTGGTGACACTTGAAGGAATACGTATTATAGGATAGGTATTTGAGTGTATACCCATTAAAAGAATTTGGGAAGAAAAGAAAAAAGCAGTTTTTTGAACAATGAAATTGAGATTTCAACATTATCTGATCTTATAAAGCTTCTCATTTTCACCCCCTTAAACTGTATTCTGTCGACTTGAGCCCTCAAGTTAAAATTTTGATTCACTTTTTGAAGAAGTACCATATGCTCAATCACTACTCACTACACGTTTTTTCTGTTTAATCCGGGCCGTTTTGTGCTTTTGACTTGTGATACCAACCTTTTTTTTTATGATTTCATGTTCTATTCCAGCCTTTTATTTCCTACTAATACTCATTTTGTTGGCAATTAGCTAGGCGAACATAATGTCCAATGCCTCAATTTCAAGGTGTTTATTTCATACTTTGGTTGATGCTGCATATACATTCTTTGTAGCTTTTTACGTTAAAGTATACTAATAATGTGGCAAGTTTTATATATGCGATGAAACAAAATAAGGACACGTTCAGTTAAAGATTATTTTTTGAGTCTACCCATTTGACCCATTTTAGTTTTTGCTATTCTTTGGTTTATTTCACAAGAGTGGGCGTACAGTTCCATGTTTAACCCATTTTCTTATTACAGTAAGCTACATGTTTCCACATTAAGTAGCAACATTGAAACTTTAGAGTTGTACTATCCAAAATTTTCAACTCTCAACTCTCAACTCTCAAGTTTCAAGTCTCTAATTTTCTGAATTTGTATGTTCATTGGCATAATAAATGATCTGGTATTTTTACGGATCTTTCTGGATTCCTTATATAATTTACGCAATTAGTAATTATTAGTCTGCATTAATGTTAGATTTGTAAAAAAAGTAACTAACTGGTGATTCTCGGTGGTGTCCTACATAATAATGTTTAAGAAATTAGTAATAGCTTCACTACAACAATCGGTTGGACGGGCGAGGAGACTTTCGCCGGGGACACAAAGTCCCCGGCGAAAGTCACTAAACGACAAAATTGAATCTGACGTGGCACATGAATTTGCTGACCTGTTGAGGAAAATTCAACACATACTTTCCGCGGGGACATGTCCCCGGCAAAAGTAAGTTGAATTTTAACAAAATTTGACCGGATAGTCAAAATTCAACGGGAACTTTCTCCGGGGATTTGTCCCCGCCGAAAGTGTATTTCACTTTCCCAAAATTTGACCATAGTCAAAAGCATGCTAATTGTTCGCGGGAAATTTCCCGCCATAACTTTCCCCGGGGACATGTCCCCGGCAAAACAGGCTGCATATAGAAATTACACCTTATTGCAACTATTAATACATAACTAAAACCCCGATGCGTGGATAGTCTTTTCATTACGTAAAAACCCTAAACTATTTTAAAATTAAAACGGCATATCTTTAGTTCCATCGTCTGTCGTTACAAAATATCTGGTCAAAAGAAACGAAGACTTGAAATTTGAGCAGCTGAGTTGTATCTCCAGGTTATCCAACGCTTGTGCTTTGATTTATAAAAATACTTGACAGATACATACTAAAAGAACAACAACAACATCAACAACTACAAGAACAACTACTACTTTGATCAACAACAACAACAACAACGACAACAACAACAACAACAACAACTACTTACGAAGATTTTCCATGTCACCTAACAGTTCACGAAGTAATGCATCTGACTGACATGCGTGGTCGTCAGGAATCCTTGCCATTTCAAGTCTTGTCTCTAGCACATGTTTTTGTGATTCCAGCAAGTTTATCCTAAGATCTTTTTCATGGCAGCTCGAGCACTCTGTTGGTGAAGATGCAGAACCTTGAGAAGAGATTGTTCTTAAGTACTCGTCAAATGCATCCTTCCACATAAAATATCCGCAACCATTATCTTTTTTGGGCTATTACATAATAAGAAAATTATAAGAGATTACAACCCAATTATTTGTATATTTACATAAATAAGAAATGTATGATTGTTCACCTTTGTGAGGACATGCATAATATTGTTGTCGAGATGAATATTTTCTATGTGATGTTCTTAATTTTATATTTCCTGCTCCATAAGAACACATAAAAGGATTAAATGGCTTCATCTTAGGTTTTGAAATTTTTGTGAAGATAAGAGGTTGTCACGTTGAGTGGTTTTGAGGATAAGATCTCGTAGCTTTTGGTGGGAACTTTTCCCGCCAGTATTTTTGGAAGGAAGTTTTGGCGCCATAATTTTGGTGGGAAGTTGAAACCGAGAGACAATGAAACAATTTGGACCTATGTAATAATAATAATAATAATAATAATAATAATAATAATAATAATAATAATAATAATAATAATAATAATAATAATAATAATAATAATAATAATAATAATAATAATAATAATAATAATAATAATAATAATAATAATAATAATAATAATAATTTGTCGTTTAACGTAATACGTATACCGTAGCACCTATACTTGGTCGTTTAACATGATACGAATACCATAGCACCTATACTTGGTCGTTTAACATGATACGTATACCAATGCACCTATACTTGGTTGTTTAATATGATACGTATACCAATGCACCTATACTTGGTCGTTTAACATGATACGTATACCATAGCACCTATACTTGGTCGTTTAACATGATACGTATACCATAGCACCTATACTTGGTCGTTTAACACGATACATATACCAATGCACCTATACTTGGTCGCTTAACATGATACGTATACCAATGCACCTATACTTGGTCGTTTAATATGATACGTATACCATAGCACCTATACTTGGTCGTTTAACATGATATGTATACCAATGCACCTATACTTGGTCGTTTAACATGATACGTATACCAATGCACCTATACTTGGTCGTTTAACATGATACGTATACCATAGCACCTATACTTGGTCGTTTAACATGATACGTATACCATAGCACCTATACTTGGTCGTTTAACATGATACGTATACCAATGCACCTATACTTGGTCGTTTAACATGATACGTATACCAATACACCTATACTTGGTCGCTTAAGATGATACTTATATTATAACACCTATACTTGGTCGTTTAACATGATACGTATACCATAGCACCTGTGCTTGGTCGCTAACATGATCGATACCATAGCACCTATACTTGGTCGCTTAACATGGTACGTATACCAATGCACCTATACTTGGTCGTTTAACATGATACGTATACCAATGCACCTATACTTGGTCGCTTAACATGATACGTATACCATAGCACCTGTACTTGGTCGCTTAACATGATACGTATACCATAGCACCTATACTTGGTTGCTTAACATGATACGTATACCAATGCACCTATACTTGGTCGTTTAACATGATACGTATACCAATGCACCTATACTTGGTCGCTTAACATGATACGTTAAATTTAAATTGATTTAGTATTAATTTTAATAGTTTAATATGATAATAAAGTGTTTTTTTAAAAAGGAAAATTGAATTATTCTATCTTTTCCCGGGGACATGTCCTCTGGGAAAGATTTGGCAAAAATTTTCATTTTCCTTCCCCACTTTTACTTCATCCCGCCATCACTTTCCCCGGGGACTTGTTCTCGGCAAAAGTGTCACTAGAAGACAAATAAAACTTTCACCGGGACATGTCACGGCAAAGTTGAAAGGAAATATTAACCTCAATTATTGATGATCTTGTCATACTCGGGAAAAAAAAAAAAAACGAAAAACATCTCGTCTTCCTCCTCTCAAGTCACCCCGCAACACCACAAGACCACCACTCCCTCACCACAAATTCTTCACCACCACCTCCATTGCTACTCTCAGCACTAATACTTCACCACCACCACTGCGTTGTCTTTGCCACACTCGCACCACTTTGTACGATGCTTCTCAACCCCTCAGATTGTTTAATTCTTTCCTCAAACTCTCTCATTGTTTGATTCTTTCTCTTCTCTTCTCATTTCTTACTCTCGACAGTGGTACCACATTACATCCGAGGTTAATTTTTAATTTTTGTTAACTGTTTTTAATTTTTGTTGATTTGTGTTAATTTTTTCAATTGTTTATAGATTTTTTCAATTGTTTTGTGTTAATTGTTTTTAGTTTTTGATTTTTTATTAATTTTTTTGTTAATTTTGTTTTTTGCTATAGTTACTGCTGAGAACTAAAGCCGTTACCTGAAGCCGATACCCGAAGCCGAGAACTGAAGCCGAGACCACAACGAACCTGCTCTCGAGACCTCACAACCGAGGTATCTTTTTTGTGTTTATGTTTGTAGCGGGGACATGTCCCCGGCGAAAGTTTATAGTCATTAATTTGTGTTTATGTTTTTTTAGAAATAGGTTGGGGATGAGCTACAATATCATACTAATTTAGTTTGGACAATAAGTTTAGAAGTAGATTTAATGAAACTAATTATCAAAGTGTTTTGCATCTTATTTCTGATTTTGATTAGTAGACTACATAAACTAGGTTTCGTGTGCTTGGTTGATTTGCTTGTCAGTTTCTTTGTTATGGCTACAATAGTATATCATGTTGAGCAGCCTTACTTTGAGCTCATTGTCTTCCCTGTAAGCTTGTTGAACATCAGTTTATGTCACTCTCGTTAGGTTGAAACTTTTGCTTAAGGTAGTCCTTTTTATAGGTCTTAGTCAATGTATGTACATGCATGTCTTATTATGGCATATGCTGATATGCATCCGTAGAAAAATAAGTGTCCTAGGTTTAACGATCGACATAACAAATCTAGCTTATGTCATTACAGATCATTTAGTCCCTATATAGCCTGTTTGAACAGCCCATAATAAGCTTATACAAGCTCCCTCTATCTTCAATTTAGTTTTTAGGATTTTAATACATTGAACTTTAGACGTCTAAGCTTGTTTTGGAATTTTAAGATGGTTTAACTGCTTATTTTTAAGCTTAAACAAGCCCAATTGGACTGTTTTGGACTGCTTTTTTTTTTTTTGGTAAAGGGAGTAATCCCGCACACGGTAAATATATTAACCAAATAAATGTTTAAGTACAATGGATATGAGTGAATTCGCATATCTCACCCGTTACATAGGCATAAAGCTTACATAACAAGATACTTCCTATTCTCTAAACAAGAAAACAAACCACTACTCAAATGATAACATATGACACAACAAAATAAAATTACTTCCTAGGACCTTGAAACTTTGTGCCATACATGGCATTAAAGGAATCAAATTCCACGGAAGATCACGAACTGTTTAGCATAGTCGTCAAGTCATAGTCATCATATTCATCTTCAAACTCGTGGCCACCACAAAAATATTAACAGACTCATCAAATGGGTTAGCAACAACCTCATCTTCAGAATCAGACACCACAATCTCTCCCACATTAGAAAAAGGGTTGACTCTCTTAGTAGAAGAGGTAGACGGAATAGGTTGACCATCATCATCCACAAGAGTAGCTTTCCCATCAATAATTAGCTTTTCAAGCTTACCAATTTTCTAAGCTATGGGAGTAGAACCAACATCCATTGATCCCATTAAATCACTCACAAGCTTGGCAGCAGAAGAAGTCCCATTCTCCGGAGGTTTAGACGCCTCACCAAGGTCCTTCCCCCGAGAGCCATCAATACCTGCTTCCTTAGTAGTACCAGAAGACTTCCCAGTCTTCACCGTTTTAGTAGAAGAATCAGCCACAATACTTGGGATGCCCGAGTCATCTTCCACCTCAAGAGTCCCAAAAGAGTTTGACGTAGTAATTGGTGTATCTTTAGCAATACCACTAGCAGCTGCCGGTGTCTTCGTCTTTGCAACATATACCTGCTTCCTAGGTGCAAATCTAGGACCCTTACCCATATTAATACCACCAGTCATCTTCGTACATTTAGGTTTGGCTTTCCGATTCTGCACCACCTTAAAACCATCATCAGGTTCATCCACATTAGAGGTGGGGGGAACATCATTGTTCTCCATAATACTCTTAGGACAACAAGCTGTATCATGCCCAAACACTTTACATTCCGAACAGTGTGGCGGCTTCCATTCATATTCCACCTTTATACTTGCCGTAGTAAAACCACTATCATCCTTGTTAGGGATCGCCATAGTCACCACATGTGTAAGCTCAAAATCTGATGATAATTCCACAAGAGCACGTGCAAAACTAATACGACCCCATGAATCAACACACATGGAACTTGTAAAAGCATCTAACATAATCGGCTTACCCACTTGAGTAGCTATTAAGCTCAACCCATCTTACGAATATGCAAGTAATGGAACATTATGCAATTTAATCCAAACGGAACTCTAGTTACCTCACTTTTAGACAATAGCACATCGAGTCCATCTAGTGAGAATGAGAGGAGAATTGTGAATAATCCAAGGGCCCCATTGAAGAACATTCTCAACACCCTCTTTAGAATCGAATTTAAAGAGGAAAACACCATCATCATTCTTCATTAGTTTCTGAAAACCAAACTTACCCCACGTGTTGGAGACGTAGTTCTTAACCAAATGAAAAGCAACATTCTTGCCAACAAAGAAGCCAACAAGTGTATTTTCATACCGGTTGAATACACCCTCCATAGCAGCCTTCGGAAGCACCGTATCATGATTATCGATGCGCGTCTCATTCACCAAGGCACGAAAGTTAACTTTCCTAGAGACACGTTCCGGGTTTAACACATTAGCAAATGACCTCACTTCGTTAGTTACACTACCAATCACGTTAGGACCTGAATTAGAAATCCCCACCCTAGGTTCCGCCCATGGGTCAGTTTGGTCCAAGTTAGACGTGCCAGAAACCGTATCAACCGTAACAGTAAAACCAGAATTAGAAGCATTGACCACGTTAGGGGCAAGATCCTCCTTAGAAATATTCTATTTACCATGGCTATTGCTCCCAATGTTCGAATCCAACATACCAAAATCGTATCCCCGCAACTTGTGTTATCCAGTTGGTGGTACCCATACAGACTCAAACGAATTCTCCATACCCAGTTACCATCTTGATTGCTAGGGTTTCGCAAAACCCTATCAGCTATCGTGGTTCGACAACAGTAGGATCAACATCACATCCATGTTGATCTTTAAGGCGTTTAAACCTAGCTTCCAAGGCATTAATATCCACGCCAACTTGATCGGCCAAGTTGGTGGCTGTAGAGGCAGCTTTAGGCGACCTACTTTCGCTCTCTTTTCCATCCACGTTGGTGGCTTTAGAATTAGCCTTACTCGAAGAACCATCTTTGTTAAAAAACCCTCTCTCCATCACAAGAAACCCACAAACAATGAATCAATAGGCACGCAAAGCAATTACACCAGCAGCAACCATATAATCGAACCAAGCAAAAGATAAAACCCTAACTGAAAGTTAGGGTTTATCATCATCCCAATAAACTAACCAACCTCCATCGTATAGTGATAAGGTTTGTTATTGTAGCTAATTAACGCCCAAGATAGCTTATGATCGAAACCCAAGAATGAATTTATTATTAGTATAACGTTAAGCACCAACAAGAATGAATAAATTCAAAACAAACCAAACAATTGCTCAATATGAAAAAGAAACCACCGAACCACTATAATAAATGGACCAATAGAGAACAAGATATTAGATTGAGCAAAATAGCAACCACAATGACCAGCGAATGGTTTAGATATATTTAATTATGGCCAAAGTCGGTTGAAACCAGAAAGCGATTCCTTAATAAAACGATTTATCAAAGAACCTTCAAGAATTAACACAAAGGATTATTCAGATTTTATGAAAACCGATTAGAAAATTAAGGGATAGGGAAATCGCCAAAGAGAGAATATTTTAGGGTTTTGAAAAAAATACTGTTTTGGACTGTTGTCCAACAGCAGCCTTGATGTTGTGTTTTGAGCTTATTAATCTTATATTTTTAGCTTATTAGGTATTCTTTAGTACTTAAAAGTAGTCTAGATTAGGATTTTTAGACTTTTAGCTTATTTAGGTGCTTATTGGAAGTTTATAGTCTGCTATAGGGGTGTTTGGAAGTGGCTTTTAAGCTATAGCTGGTAGTGTCTAACTGCAGCCCCAAAAGCCACCTTGACAGCTTATGTATAAGCTTTCAAGGGACTCCCCTTGCCCCACCTTTTGATTCTTTGGAATCTCAGTAGTGTAAATTTTATTACATGCTTTTTGAAGCTTATACTCCCTTTGGCAGCCATGATCCAAACAGCCCCTTAGCATCCCACAAGGGGTGTTTGGTTTATGTTGTAATTTTGATTTTTTATTAATAATTTTGTTTTTTATTAATAAATTTGATTTTTTTACAGCCGAGAGCCGAGACCAGTCGAGACCAGCCGATAGTCGAGAGCCGAGAGTCGAGAGCCGAGACCAGCTAGCCGAGAGCCAAGACCACAATCGGTATGTTACGTGAAATGACAAAAATACAAAACGTGTAGTTTTGCTAAGTTGTTCACTTAATACATGTGAAATGTCGTTTATAATCTTGTTTTGTATTTGCAACTATTTGAGATACATTTGTTTGTCAATATCGATATCACACCTGCTAATATTTCATAAGCTTCAATTTTCCGGCTTATTTGGAGACTTGTGGGCTTATATAAGTATATTATGATATAATAAACTTATATAAGCTCACAAGTCTCCAAATAAGCCGGAAAATTGAGTCTTGTGATATATAAGCTGAAATTGACAGTGTGAATAAGTTAGTATTGTATGGTATTTGATTGTGTTGAACTGTTGTAAATGATTTTAGGACTTTAGTGATTAATTTCGGAAATTCCCCGTCCGAATTTAATCATCCCATAGAAAACCCGTTCGAAATTAATGTATTAGACATTAATTTCGGAAAGTCCCCTGTTTGGGACTGCTTTTTGAATGTTTTGTCTCATTTAGGATACGAATGTGTATAATTGATTTACTATTTGTGAAAATTTCAACAGTGTTTCCCCTTTACTCCTACTAATATGTCTTTACTGCACATATTTGGGGAGTTGAAGGGAAATGCTGCCGAAATTTTCTCAAATAGTAAATTCTATTATACGCATTCATATATAAGATGATACATTCAAAGAGTGGGTTAGGATTGCCTTCCATAGTTGGATTAGGTGAACAAAACGCACAACTGGTAATTCCACCTTTATGTGTTTACGTGTAGATTTTTTGTGAACATTTTAAGTCTATATAATTGTTTATTGCTTCATTAAAAAGCAGTTATGCCAATTGATAAAAGTTGGGTCTCACTAGCACGTACCGGTAGAGAATTTTTAGTTGGTCTTAAAGCTTTCTGCAACTATTGCAAGCCCTTGGTGAATATTGATGGGAATATAAAATGTCCTTGTGGTCGTTGTTTAATCATAAACTGGATAAAGCACGAATTTTTTTTTGACCACATGCACACAAATGGCTGGGACCATAGTTATACGAAATGGTATAATCATGGTGACCCGGATGCCCGAACAGTCGTACACAACACAAGACACCCTGGGATGAGTGACATGGCTGAGTTCCTTCATGATATTGGTCCGAATAATGAACCAGCTGATCCAACTCAAGGAAGTATTGGTGAGACAAGTAACGACGCAATTCCTCAACGTAATGAGTATGAGGAGTTACTTGCCACTGCCAACGAAAAACTATACCCAGCTTGTGAGTGGATGTCTTCATTAGACTTTATGGCAAAGATACGCACATCAAGGTCAAAGGTAAAGTGAGTGACACCACATTTAATGAGTTCCTAACTTTATTCAAGGAAGTTTTCCCGCCCATTCTAGGATACAACATGCCATCGTCATACTATGAAATAAAGAAGACATTTAAAACTATCGGGTTAGGATATGAATCGATACATGCTTGTGTAAGTGATTGCTTTTCATATCGGGGGTGGGTAACGAAGATTTGCAGACTTGTCCGATCTGCGGTGCTAGTAGATGGAAAGAAAAGAGCACACTGGGGAAGAAAGTTCCTAACAAGGTGTTGCGTTACTTTCCTATCATTCCTAGACTACAACGTTTGTACAAGTCTAAACACACTGCGAAACATATGACTTGGCATGCGTCAAGGGATGCAACACCCGGTTGATGGTCAAGCATGGAAGAAATTTGACATGAAGTATTCGAAGGAATTTGCTGAAGAAAAAAGAAACGTCCGGTTAGGGTTGGCTGCTAATGGTTTCAATCCGTACGGCAACCTTAGTCGATCATACTGACATGTGGCGATCATATTAACCACATACAATACGCTTCCATAGATATGTATGAGAGAGACTTCTCTTATGTTGACATTGTTAATTCCGGGCCCCAAATCACGTGGAAGGATATTGATATTTACCTGAGGCCTTTGATTGATGACCTAAAGACTTTATGGAAAGATGGAGTCATGACTAAGGATGTCGTTACAGGCACCGAATTCAGTATGAAAGCGGCGCTTTTATGGACTATCAATGACTTTCCCACTCAAGTAGTTTGTCCGGTTGGAGTGGGCAAGGTTACACGGCATTTCCGACATGTAATGTAGACACTCCACTATGCGCGTGTTAAACAAAAGCGCTTATGTTGGTCATGAAGATTCTTAAGCACGACCAATAAATGACGGAAGAACGAAGGGCATTCTATACAGAGGTAGATGATCTGACCCTCCTAGAAAATTTACCAGTGATGACATCTTGGATCAACTAAGAAGATTGCCTAAACGTCTCCCGGGGAAACATCCAAGATATGGGGGTGCAAACAAAAAACGTGATCCTAATCGCGCAGACAATTGGACAAAAAAATTTGTTTTCTACGAGCTAGAGTATTGGTCTTTTCTTACACTAAAACACAATTTAGATGTCATGCATATCGAAAATAATGTGTGTGAGAATGTGTTGGGTACTTTTTTAATGAATGACAAATCAAAAGACACCAACAAGGCAAGACAAGACTTACAAAATTTGAATATTCGTACTGACTTGTGGCTCGTCAACAAAAGAAACGGGAAGTGCTCTAAGCCTCATCCTACATACTCTTTCACAACCAAAGAAAGAAAACTTTTTTGTCAATTCATTAAAGGTACGCGTTTTATTTGAAAATTTCTTTGTTCGAATTAATTCGCGTATTAATTTCGACAACTTATTCTAATATCCTGATTTTTTTTCTTAATTCATCAAAGGTGTTAAACTACCTGATGGGTTTGGATCTAACTTCAAGCATAAAGTGACCGACCAGGCTTGAAGGCTCATGACTGTCACATAATGATGCAACGGTTGCTTCCTGCTGGACTTCAAAATTACTTGAAGGACCAAACCACCGCAACACCAATAATCGAGCTTTGTTCATTCTTCAAACAAATATGCACTCGAACTTTGATGGTGGATGACATGTTGAAAGCTAGAGAACAAATGATCAATATTTTGTGCAGTTTTGAGCAAATTCATCCTCCAGCTTTTTTTTGACATTATGATTCACTTGGTTATTCATCTACCGGAAGAGGCTATTGAAGGCGGTCCTGTTTACATGAGGTGGATGTATCCATTTGAAAGATACATGAAAAAGCTCAAAAATTATGTCAGAGATAAAGCTAAGCCTGAAGGTTCAATAGCGGAGGGTTATTTTGCTGATGAAGCCTTAACTTTCTGTTCGCATTATATTCGGGGTGTTGAGACGAGATTTAATTGTCCTGACCGGAATGAGGACGGTCCAAGGCCAACAAGTCGATTTGAGGTGTTTCGATCAGTCTGCAAAAAGAATGGTAAAGTATCATTAGTTCTGTTTAAAGCAGACACAATGAAGCAAGTAGTATGGTACGTACTAAACAACAGTCATGAAATCGACCCGTACATGAACGAGTACAAGAGGTACGCATTTTATTAAAAAATTTGTTTTACGTAAGTTGTTATTCGACGACTTATTCTAATATCATGAACATTTACAAGGCATTTCCTGGCAGAGACTTGGAAGAAGGATTTCCTCGCTGGTTTGAGATAAAGGTAGACTTATTGTATGTATTACCCTGTAAAAATAACGACTATTACTCATCTTTATCTATTCTTAACTTTTTCATAGATTCGTGAATTAAAAGTACAGAAGGACCCAAGTTGTACCGCCGAGTTATTCGCTTTGGCTTGTGACCGATCGTGTAAAAACAACATTACGCAAATTATGACCGATCTTGTATCGTTTCAAAATGAACCATTCATTCTTGCAACGCAAGCAACACAAGTCTTTTACCTTGATTTCCCGGGTAAACGTGGTAATTGGAAGGCCATCCAAGATTCTTATCATCGAAAGATTTGGAACCCGGATATCATTGTGGTAGAAGACAATCAGGGTGTTGTACATGACAACAACTCATCACATATCACACTCTCTCCTGAGTTGGATCACTTGGATTATAACATTATAAATATAGATGTTCAACCAGCGGAAGTTGAGGCACCACCACCAATTATCACTATTGTGGAAGAAGAAGATGATATTGATTATGATGATCACGTTCCTCATGATTTAGCATCTGATGATGATGATGATGACCACGAGAATGAAGATGATGAAGATGACAGTACTAATAATGTTGAATTTTATGATTATGATGTGGGAGATTAAACTCGAATTGTAATTTGTAGAACAACACTTAATTATTTGAATGAAATTGTTATCGTGTGGTTAAATGTGGTTATTTGTTTGTTTATTTATTTATTTAATTTTTATAATTATCTTGTTGATATATACTGTTAAATGTGTTTATTTGTTTGTTTGTTTATTTATTTATTTATTTAATTATATATATATATATATATATATATATATATATATATATATATATATATATATATATATATATATATGTTTCTTCACTAATTTCTATGTTCGTTTAACATATGGCGATGTTGTAGCTAGGTCTCACGGTGGCGATGGAGGTAATTCGCCACTCGTGGTCCTCGAGGAGGATAGGCACCAATTGCCAGCGTAAGAATTTCTGAAATATTTTTCACTAAACTGTATTTGATTACATGTTATTTTAAATTGATAAACTGTTATTTTATATCATCATCACTTGAATTTGATTACTTGCAGGCTCTAGATCCAAAGCTGCCAACCCAAACGCCAAAATTGGGAAAGGCGGGAAGGTGGTGCGTGGTCCCACTAAGAACACGACACTTAAGGCGAGGAGGGCATTGGATGGTCGTCCTGTGTCGATCAATTTTCGGGTCAACGAGGAGGGGTTTTATACACACGTGGGCCCTCACGCTTCTTGGTTCTCCAACTATGTTGGGGAGGTGTTACGGGACTCGATTCCCATGTTTTGCGATTCATGGGCTAAGGTTCCCGAAACGAACAAGGCCCATATCCATGATAATCTACACGTAAGTTTTTTTAACCTTTATTTTTTTAATTATTGTGTTTATTTATTCAAACTTGTTTGTTTATTTAAATTTGTATATTTGTTTATTTATATTTTATTGCAGCACTACTTTGATCTCGACCCACACATTACTGGCCCAAATGGAGAGCAGATTATTGACAGTATCGAGTATTATCTCCAAAAACGATACGATGATAACATATATAGGTACAAAAAAGATAACTTTACGGCAGTAGGTGGGGTGGAGAAAATTGAGGAGATCAAAAGAAAGCGTCCAACGAACAAGACGCAAGAGGATTGGGATGCGTTGGTAAATTGCTGGATCGACACTTTATGATAATAATAATTATCATTATCATTATCATTGTTATTTTTTTTATTTTTTTTTATAAAAACATCACTTCATTAGAAAATCATAGGAAATTACAAGAAATTAGTGGGGAGCCGAGAAACTAACTGGGCTCCCACTCCTCTAGCAATAGCAAAACAAACCCTGCTAAAAATATAGTTAGCACCACGCGCGCCAATATCTTGAGTGACCGAGAACTTTCGGATTCGCTTGAGCAAGGTCACCGCCTCCTTCTCGAGTTCACCAAAGGAAGAGAATGAGAAGGGGATGAACCCATATCCAATATCAGTGCATTTGGTTTCGTACTTGACACGTTTGGGTGCATGCGGCTTCAATCACGCACGCCCGCCACAAAGTCATCATACCGGTTTGCGTCAAGGCGATGACCCAAGAAGATCAACACATACATCAAGGCCACTCTCCCACGAGTAAAGTAACAAGTCGGTGGGCGTAAGTGTTTATCCCTCTCGCAGAGCCCAATATCAACTTCTTTACGAGCCGAAACCCCTACCGGGAGCGGATATATCGTGAGTATCACGCACCACATTATGTCGATGTTTAATACCAATAATACTGCGCATGATACAGCATGGTCCCCATAGATATCACTGTAAAACCTTGGAACAAGCGGACCACGGCATCGAGTGGAGAAAAGAGGAACACCTAGACGATAGCATAAAACACACCGGTAGGTTTGAGCGTTCATAGACTGCCCCAACCCAACAATCGGGACTACTCTGAGCCAGTCTGAAGTATGGTCTTCCATTTGCGATCTCTATAGGGCCATCATCTAGCGAGATAAGCAGAAGGTAGATTCACCTCTTTTGTGACATGTGTTAAATATAAATCGCCAATTTCTTCATGAGTTTGGGGCGACAATCTCACAAGAGCTACCCAAAAGGTCGGTCTCCATTTTCTCGTTAAAAACATGCGGGGCATCATCAAAGGAAGATCCAAGAGCACCAACACCGGATCGCCAAGAAGTTCATCAGAGGGTGGCCGATTGGAGTCTAGAAGCAAGGAAGGCATATTTCAAAACATCGCCATGCGTATACACTAAGCCCCCAAATTCAAAGGGAAGAGTGGCGGTCTCCATTGCCAATTTCAAACCCGGCCCAGAGGCGGTGACAATTCGCCCAAAGAGGAGCGAAGTGCTTCATCGAATGAAATCGAGCATGTTCAAAGACACAGGGGAACATGCGCATAGAGAAATACAACTTGGAGATGCCAAAGACATGCACGAAGAAGCAAAGAACTCACATTGGGGATCATTAAGCTTGCAGCAGCGTCCATAAGTTCAATGGTTTTAGAAACTCGTTTCAAAATGAGCTTCTTGCTAAACTCAAGGTCTACACCAACAGCCCACCCAACAATTTTACAACATGCGGGGCGGGCAATATTAGGAGGAAAACACCTTGAGTCTCGCTTCTAGGATCTTCCTTGGCCAAAAACCTCGGTTTATCGACATTGAGGTGCAAACCATAGCGAGGTCCATCTGTCATAATGAGCTCCAAGGCCTTCCCAACAAACAGAGTATCTCCAATGATCGTACCATCATCTAGGTACCAAGCTTGAAAGGGTAGAGAAAATGAGTCTTTGATCTTGCGAGCCAAAGGATGTAGCACCAACACAAAAAGGAGAGGTCCAAGAGGATCACCTTGCTGCACGCCTTGGTGTGGCCATAAAGTGTGTTCCCCATAATATAATCTGGCTGGGCTGGAGTAGCAAAATTCAACCCAACGTAATATGGCAGGACAATGGAGGCGAACCTCTTGTAACATAACCTCACGGTCCACCAGATTGAAGGCGTTTTTGAAATCCACCAACAACATCGAAAGACCCACATCATCACCACGGTCTTCAACAAGCAGATTCACGGCATGGAGAATGGCCTCCTCTCCTCCAGAAACCACAACTCTGAATTGTAGATCATTCAAGTATCCATCTAAAGAGTGGCCAATCATAGAAGCTCCAACCTTGGAGACTAAACGCCTCCAAACAGTCCCCACCGCAATAGGACGGATACCACCACCTGGTTTGATCAGCGGTGTGAGAGGAGCACTGGCAATATACTCGCCCAAAGCCTTAGGACACTTACCATCAAGAAAAATATTTACGACCTGCGTGATGGAGTTGATTAACTCATCAGATATAGCCACATCAGCATCGCTAAAACAATCCAATAGGTGTTGGGCACGTAAACCATCTCGACCACAAGATGTACCCCGGGGGAACTCTTAATCATGTCAAGAACCACAGCAGGAGATGTAATGAGGTTATGATGATCAATAGGTATATCAGGCAGTGAAGGAGCAGACTTGAAGGGATGCTTAGCCTTAAGGTCCTCAAGGGTAATATCATTATAAGGAGCCACACCTGAAGAAGAAAGAACTCTGACAGCAGCAGTATAATGACCATCACAAATCTTCCTCCTACATTGCTTGACATTACGCTCACCCAACTCCAGGTTTTCCTCCTCAATATTAGACCAAGTATGGGAGGGTTCAGCTAAAACCTCTCTAACAAGCTGCAAACTACCACCAGATGAACCCCAAGACCGAATGGCATTAGCGATATATTCTTCTTGACGTTGGCGCTTAGTAGCAGACCTACACTCCATGTTACTCCTCGGGCTAAAGGTTTTAAGGAGACAAAGAGGCAAGGCTAGCAGGCTAACCCAACAAGAAATTTCTTCAGGTGTGCAGATCACCTTATCAAGAGCTCCTTTCAAAACACGAGAGAATCCCAAACGGCACTTTGGAGGGATGGATTTGATAGTGTGCAACCCTTTGGCGAGCAAGGTGTCAAGTAAGTGTAAATCAAAACTAGAGTGCTCTTCCAAAACCAAATCTTCAACGCAAGCGAGCTGAACAGAAGAGGGAACTTGGGGCTTAGCGAGATCAAATAACACAAATCTAACAACACCATCACCGCAATCGAGGGGTGGCACAAAATCAGATCCATGCCGACATTTAGAGCGAAGAGTATGCGTCTTAAAACAAACTCCACACAACCAAAGACCCATACGTTTCAACGTAATCTCAGCAGCCTAAAAAACAACCAGATTAGTGGCCAAAGAAAGTTTGGTGGTGGCTAGCGCATCCTCATTGAAATGACGATCACGAAGATGAGAAATCAACGAGGTTTTGGTAAGCCCATTTCCACTACCGTCTTAACAACCACATAAACCAGCAAAGGGACAATGAAACCGAATAATAGCCATAGAGATTTTTTTATTTTTTTTAAGCCTGCAAGAAAATAACCTAAGACTAAATTAAATGAAATTAAAACAAAGTGCAAACATGTGTGGTCCTACCAAAGGAATAAAAGAAAAAGCCACAGCCTGGCCCCCACCAAATGAAACAAACAAGCGCTGCCAAAATTATTAAACCAACTCGCTACCAAAATTGTTAAGCCAACAAACCGTTACCTAAAGCAAACCGCTAGCCAACAAAACACTTCCATGAAAGTGCTAGCGGACAAACAAACCCAGAATCCAACTCGCTTCCTGAAAATGGCAATGAACCAGCAGATGGTCACCACCGGCTAGCAACGGCAGCAAATGGAGATGGGAAAGCTTCCACAAGGATGGAACACACGACACGAAATCAAGATAGATCACCCCAAGCAAATTGTGGTATCAACGAAAGAAAGGGAAGGAAAAAAAACAGAGCACCCGCACGTCAACAAAGACGTTGAAACAGTAAAAACAACAAGGATGATCGAGGTTATTATTAAATAATAATAATAATAATAATAATAATAATAATAATAATAATAATAATAATAATAATAATAATAATAATAATAATAATAATAATAATAATAATAATAATAATAATTCATTTATATAATATTTTTTATAATTTAAAATACGCAGATGAACCTGTGGACAGACCCCAAGAAGCAAAAGATATCAGAGGTCAACCGACAAAACCGCATGGCGAACACGAGTTCTAGCCTTCACGGATCTCAGTCGTATGCTGCTATTCGCCATAACTTTGTAAGAAAATATTTAATCATTTTATTTATATATATATACATGGTGTTGGGTGTGTCGTTATTGATTTTATTTCTAAACATTTGACCAGCGAGAATGAGGCGACGGTCGGAGAAGACTTGATAGAGCTTTACTGTCGGAACCATACGAGGGGCTATGTCTTTGAGTCCCTGTTATCTGAGGCTAGATATGTAAGTATAATTTATTTTCAAAGTCACCCATTTTGATGAAATATAATGCATCATGACTTATATATTACTTTTCTTGTTTTTTTTTTAACTAAACAGAACGAGATGTTGCGGATGAGGGAAGAGAGCACCTCCGATGGGACCCGCATGACTGACCGCGAGATTCTGCATACCGTGATTGGTGGTAAGCAGCGCGGTCATATTACAGGTGTAGGTCGTCTTACGGCGGTGGAGTGAAGAAGACCTTTAGCGCCTCCGACGTCGTGATGAAGCGGACGTGTCCTCACTGCGGAAAGCGGTGGAGAAATAGACCAAGGAGCTCGCTACGGAGGAGTCGGATGGAGGAGGTCATGCGGTTTGTGAGGTCATTCCGGGTTGGCGGGGCGACTACGATCCGCCCCGGATCAGTGCTACTCCACAAAGTGGGTGGGATCCGTGCTACTCGAGAGGTTGGGTCGGGATCTGGTGCTACTCCATCCGGTGAGTCTAGAGATATCGGGGACGATAGTGGGGGTAATGGGGTTTGAGATGCGGATTTATGTTACTTTAACATGTTTTGGATATGTTTGTAGACAATAACATGGATTAGTATGTCGTTTATGTGCATTATGTGCTAGGATTCCCGTAAATGGATTATACGTATAGTTTTGGACCATTTGCGGATAGGTACCTTATGTATAGTTTTGTAGATGATCATGCGTTAACGGTTTAGGAACCGTTTTGGCGATTTTGGAAAAAGATAACTATGTTAGCGATTGATGGGTATATATGATATTATGTTTAGCGAATTTGTGTTGTTGTTGCATAAAACAGGTTCTGAAAAAACAGGTTGTGACATTGTAGATTTTTTTCGGAAAATTTCCGGAAAAAATCTGGAAATTACCCATTTTGCAGCAATATTCTGCAAGATGGGTCAGATCCTTTCCCTGGGGACATGTGCTTGGCGAAAGTATAAAAGCTAATTTCATATAATTACATTCCCCGAGGATAAGTCCCCGGCAAAAGGGAAAATGCAACAGTAGCATACAGTTTTTGTAGGGGACAAGTCCCCGACGAAAAGGTTTATCTCAACAGTGGTATCCTATTTCGCTGGTGACATGTCGCCGGCAAAATGGAAAACGCAACAGTAGCGTACAGTTTCTTAGGGGACAAGTCCCCGGCAAAAAGGTTTATCTCAACAGTGGTATCCTATTTCGCCAGGGACATGTCCCCGGCAAAACGTGTGCCACGTCGGACTAAGAACGTAATTAGGGTGCTTAAATTAATGTTCAAAAATAGTTTTCCTGGGGACGCATCCCCGGCAAAAATGGATGCCACGTTGGACATGTTTGACCGGTGACAATTGGTTGCGGGACCCACATGTTCCCGGGAAAGGTGGTAAACAGTTCCAGGGGAAAAGTATCCCCGAGAGGGTATTGCCGGGTGACTTTCGCCGGGGACATGTCCCGGGGAAAGGTATCACAGGGGACATGTTCCCGGCGAAAGCCCTGAAATTTCGCCTGCGAAAGCGACGATTGTTGTAGTGCTTAACTTGTTTTAAATCTGCCATTATAAGTTCGCAATAAGAAAAATTTGGGAACCACAAACAAGAGTAGCACAATAACATTGCGTATCTCATTGTACTTTGTTTTTTTTTATATAAATGCCTTTTGACATTCTATATTGGTTACTCTAAAGATTCCTTATTTTGATTAATTGATTTTGGGTAAAAGGTCAAATGACCCGGTAAATATATTACTCCAAAAAAAGGTTGAAGTACAAAGGCCCGTTACATAGGCGAAAAGCTTACATAACAAGATACTTCCTATTTTCTAAAAAATAAAATAAACCACTACTCTAAATATAACATCAAACTCCTATGAAGATAACATTTACTTCCTACCAATGCATTGGAGCTTGATACAATATGTGTCGTAATAGGCATCCAAATTACCTGGAAGATCGTAAACCTGATCCGCATTGTTATCATAACCATAGTCATCAAAGTCATCTTCTCGATCATGGCCACCACCAAATAAGTTACTCGACTCATCAAAGGTGTTTACAACCTCCTCATCATCACTGTCGGAGACAACAATCTCTCCCACCTTAATGTGATTGATACTGTTTTAGGGTTTTAGGGTACTGTTGCATATAAGTTTGAAGTGTGGAAATGGCACAAGCTGATTCATAATACTTTTTGAAGATAGGTGTGAAACAAAAAGAGATATTCCCAGTAGTTTTAACTTTCCCTTCAATGGCTTTATAACAAGCTCAAACTGACTTTGGACCGGCCCAACAGGGTTGTAAGCTATGCATCAATGCGATGCAAGATATAGAGCCCGAGAGGTTTCATTTGATTTATGTTATTTGTGTTCCTTGGTTGTTTGTACATAGTGTATTTCTTCTCATGCTTGGTGTATTCCGCTTATGCAGCACTAGCTTACTTCATGTGTATATTTATACTTAGCTCATGAATTTTAAGATGAAGCTCTTGAAGTAAGCAATTTAATAAATTATTAATACAAGCGAATGACGAAATTTTCAGAATTTCATTGTTGAGGTATACAACTATTGATTTAGTGACTACTATGTAAAGGGGCCGGATTTACCCAACAAGAATCCTCTGTCATTGTTAACAGGTCCAGATACAACAAATAACCAACAATAATAGTTGAGATGGTTATTTCGCCCCATTTTTGGTGTAGGGGAGACTGCACTTATATTGCATTATAACATATTTTTTGACTAATAGTAACTGATTTCTATGTATAATCATATCATAAAAGACCTTGAATTAAACTTAGGAGTGGGAAGACTAGACTTATATTGCAATATTATAACTTTAATCATGCCATCAAAGTAGCACGACTAGCATCACCTATAATGTAAGGGATAATGGTCCAACTACTTTTAGGATGCAACTTGTAAACATTCAATCATGCTTTTGGTGCAGAATTAGCATGCAGTATAAAAATCAAGGAAAAATGACAAAAGATGTTCACAACTTCCAGTGATGTTAAATCAATGACTTGTTTGATAGTCAATAAGATGCAATTGATTCGTTGGAAATAACATAAGTGCTGGATGTTAAATCCACGCTTAGAGGTTGACTATTAAATGGCATTATCTGTTCAATCAAAGAATTTGTTCTTTTTTGAAGACATCCACTAAATATTTGGAAATGCGTATATTCATAAGGGTATGCTAATGCAAACGTCATTCGACCCATTTTAATAACTCAGTGGGTCAGACTGGTTTCCTCTTATCACATGTGATGTATAATTGTATAAGATACATATACAAATGAGCATCTCTGAGTAAGGAATTCCAATTAGTCCTTATAAACACTTTCAATAGAATCCAAACAGTTAGAAATCTTTTGAGTATATTATTGCTCAAAGCATCAATCATAATCGATGAAGATAATCATCGATAAACGTGAAAGCTATAGTATAAGAACCAAATTACCTAATGTAATGCACATGTAGCCATGTAAGGGGTTTGTAAAACTAATAAATTTGTTGTAGAAAATACTAATTATATTTTGCACCTATTAAAATGCATATTTGTAGAATATGCTGCGTAAGGATCCTCATAACCCAAAGCTAAAATTTGCAATAAATTCTCCAAACCTGGAAGTGTTCTATTATCATTTATCAACACGATCTTGCTTGTTTCAAAGATTCCAGTCAGTAATCCATGGTTGCATTAGTATATAAGAGAAATTATATAACATTCATATGAAAGAAAAACAAAGAGACAGAAATGAAAGTGGACCTTGATAACTGTCATATAATCGTAACGGCAAGAGTTCAAGTAAAAAAACCTTTTAAACCAAAAAAGGTAGGATAAGATGATAACCGTTAGATCAACTGACTTTGAGTTAATCTAAGGTCCAAAACTTACATGGCAATGCGGGTAGTTTTTCAATTTTGTGCAGCAAGAAAACGGATTTTATTTCTCCTCTTCAAATATTATCTATTTCTCTCTTTTAAGATATTAACTGCATTATCTTTTTCTTTTTTTTTGGGTAAAAGGTCAAAGACCCGGTAAATATATTACTCAAAAAAACGTTTAAGTACAAAGGACATGGGTGAATCCCATATCTCAGCCCGTTACATAGGCGGAAAAGCTTACATAACAAGGTACTTCCTATTCTCTAAACAAGAAAATAAACAACTACTCAAAAGATAACCTTAGACTCCTATGAAAAACAAATTACTTCCTACCAAGGCCTTGGAGCTTGAAGTCATCATACTCATAGTCATCATAATCATCTTCGCGATAATGACCACCACCAAATAGGTTTATTGTCTCATCAAAAGTGTCCACAACCTCCTCTTCATCAGTATCGGAGTCAAGAATCTCTCCCACCTTAGAGAATGGGTTAACCCTTCTAGTAGAAGAACAAGGCGGAAAATCCTTTTTATTACCTGGATAATCAACCTTTTTAATAGGATGACCATCATCATCCACAAGAGTAGCTCTCCCATCAATAAGAAGTTTTTCAAACTCCCCAATTTTCTCAACAATAGGGGTATGACCAACCTCGTTAGCTTCCATAGAATCACTCACAAGCGGTTGAGGCAATGTTTTACTAGTCTTCATAGACTCATTCTTCTTTTCTTCCATTGTACTACCCACATCCACATCCTTATTCACTTCCTTACTAGGAATATCAGTATCATCCATACTATTGACTTTTTTGAAGCTTATTATTCCGTTACCATCATTGGTTTAAGTTTCGAAAAGGATGATTTTGAGGAAGATGATCGATGCATGATATTGTAATTGTTGATACTAATTTTGAAATGAAAGTGAATTTGACGATAATGATGTTCGGTCGTGATGATGTTAAAATTAATGATGATGTTCGATGATAATGATGATGCTATAATCGATGATGGAGATGTTAAAAGTCGATCATGATGATGCTGAAAACGATGCGATGATGATCATGATCGATGATGATGATGATGCATGATGATGAAGATGATGATGATGATGATGATGCCAAAAGATAACGATAGATTAGGATGATACTGAAGACGATGTAGAATAGTTGTTATTTCTATATTTTGTTGTTGCATGATTTTTTATGATGCAAAAAACATCATCTTAGATGCACAAATGAAGAAAATGCAATCTGAGAATGCCTAATCATCATGAACATTTTGATGCGTAAATACAATTTGATGCAAACATTAATTTAAATACGAATATACTGATTCATAAGTTATGTGAATTACGTAGGATGCAAAAAAGTCACGATGCAGAATTAATTTATATATAATGTTAATTTGTTATGATATAGTAATGATTAAATAGAATGAAAAAATAGGCTGTAAAAAATAAATAAAGAAAGTTTTTTGAAAAGAACGGTAGGAAGATGCAAACCTTAACGGTCAATGCAATCAAACATAGTTTTTTAATATGTCTATTTTACCCTTAGAAGCCTGTACACGTGGCATCATTTTATGGTGTCTTACCTTTTGTAGTTTAAGATGGTGTTTTACAAGAACTCTTCCCGTGACTGTTTCAAGATCATCTAAGTCTCGTCGGGATAGTATTTTGTTCGTGTGGGTTTTTGGTTCGAAGGACTCAAGGCTATCTTGGATCCCTTTTGCTCGTACCACAACTCTTCGTGTCTCTTCACCACCCTGTTGGGTGTCGTAAGCTTCTTTAACTCACTTCAATTCAATCTTATCGTTTTCACTTCTCATGTCACACGCCAAAAGGGAGTCGACCATAACAAATAACAACAACTTTTGATAATTTTAAAGTGGTTATTGGAAGAATTTAGCTTGTTAAAGTTTTCTTGGGTTTATTAAGGTTCTTCATAAAATCAAAGGTGGCAACACAGTTTCGAAAACAAAACAATACAAACACAAAAGCATGCATGAAACTAAGAATTATGATACAAAAATTAACACAGTTGGAAAACCTGTTAAATACAAAATGTTTGTAAGACTAACAAAAGTGAGCCTTTAGCTTAACTCGTTGAAGCACTGAGCCTCTTGTGTCGCTTTGAGGATTTGTTTTTTTTTTAAACACATAAGCCATTTTCAAACAGTCTAAAACGTGTTAAGTATAAACCTGATGCAATAATTAACAAAAAGAGCCACTGGCTCAGTTGGGATGGGCGTATGCCTTCATCCACAAGGTCTTGAGTTCAAATCATTGCACTGGCAGTTTTGCCATATTTTTTTTAGTGATTTTTACAAGTTCCACTCTTTGACAAATTTTGCCCTCCAAATTTAAATGAGTTGTTACTTTTCCTAAAACCTATAAAAGTTTATAACTTATATAACTCTTTCCACTTCTAACCCCTCATGTTTAATACTTGACATTTTTTTGTATACTTTTACGTTCGAACAACTATTTTTGGACCCCTAACTTATATATTTTTATAACTAATAATAAAATGTCAAAACAATTTATTCCTGACACATTTCGTTCGTAATTTCGTCAAATTAATATATTTAGTTTTAATACTAAGACCCGACTAAAAGACAAGAGAATATTTAAAACAAAAGTAATATAAATTACCGACACATATCGAAGTAAATAAACAAAAATCTCGGTTACATCACCATATTTATAGATCAACACTAATACCACTCTATTGACTTGTATATCCAATATTCTCTCCTTTTGGTCGTAAACCAAACATTTATCATTATTGAGTCATGCCATCTCGTTCTTAGGTTCCGGTAGGAGCATTGTTGTATCACACTCGATCTCTTTGTGCATATTCATCGAATTGCTAAGGTGAGTTTATAGCCCCACTTTTACTTTTATTACTTGCTTTATAAAACTATGGGGTGAGAAAACATGCAAAACTCTTTTCGGACCTGAAACTGAAAATACTATTACGTGAAACAACCTTGAATCCCAACTATGCTACCATTAGTTCCCTTTGGGGAGGCGCGACTGTTATGGATAAATATATTGGGGATGACACCCCATTCAAGTTTGGCCGGATAGGCAAACGTCGGGCGTATATCATATCGTATTGATTGAGTGTACTGGAAATACACTTGTTGGGATTTTATTTATCATGCTTCTAGATGCATGCACACTGTCGTAGTTTCGGTCGCATGAACTTGGTATTAGCGTAATAGGCTTTTTGCATATAGTGTCATTCACGGAGATGCTATATGTGCAAGCGTGGTCTAACTTGATTTCTTTAACTTAAACCTATGAACTCACCAACCTTTGTGTTGACATTTTGCATGTTTTCTCATGTTTATTTCTTAGCGTGGGCATTGACAAAGGTATTCGTTGAAGGCGGCATCCAAGTGTTTTCAAGCAAATCTAATACAACTTTTAATGGGACAACATATATTTTTATGGGCTTATTTCGCACTATGAAACAATATTGTAAAACTATCTCTTAAATTAATCTATCTTTCGATAATGGAATAAATTTTCCATTCTTTATTACCTTGTGTTATGATTATTGATTTAGTAGCACCCATGACCCAACGCTTCCGCTATGAAATTTTGGGGTGTTACATTCTCCTAACCCTTAAGGGCTCGGGACCTGTTCGGAGTAGTGATTTAGTTTAAGGAAGTACTCTCGATGTGCGTTCTATTATGGCCTCCTATTCTTGAGGGAGTGATCGAATTAAGCAGCGTGGTGATAATCAAAAAAAACAAATGACTATTTGATTCCCTTTTAGGCGGGCCTTCGTACTCAATCCGTGCGAAGAGAATTATTCAAGACACTAAAATCGAGTGGATCGCTTACATATTCATGAAAAGCCGAGGTTAAAACTTGTTATGAAACTAAGAAAACAATTATTACTAATAATAAGAAAGAGTTAAGCGCCTCAAGGCCTACAAATAGAAGCTTCTTTCAGGTCTATATTTTCACCGAGAATAAGTACTCATTTCTATTTAGTTGTTTTCTTACGCTATCCGGCTATTGAACCCGGTTTCCTCTATATATGGTAATAGAGAGTTAGGCGACAGAGAGCTCCTCAAAGGGCTAGTTCTCACTCTGTTTTGGGGACGAAGTTAAGAGATTTAAATTTGGAAATAATCAAGCTCGAGCTCGAGTTTCGAGCTCGAGTTTGAGATGACGAGCCGAGCTCGAGGCTGAAATCCAAAGCTCGGCCTAGATCGAATCGAGTTTTGAGCTCGAGTTTTAGTAATCGTTTCGGGTTCGAGCTTGACATTACTCGGCTTGACTCTTACTCTGCTCGTTTACACCCCTATAGTCATGAGTAATCCACAGTGATAACTATTCATGAGAGATATGATGCTCTTGAATTTTATTAATTTGAAATAGAAGTGATCACGAATTGCATATGTTTATATATTACAACTACTTTTTCAGTAATTACTTATATAACCCGTGTATTACACGGGCCATGAGCTAGTGAGTTACTATAGGAGATATGCTTAGAGTTGTTTATTAACTATTTTTATGAATTTATTGGAAATTACATAATTATAGGGAGATTTAGTTCGGATATTAAAAGAGACTGAAATTTGAAAACTTACTAATTCTAGTTTGATGGGACACTTGATTTATTATTTATTCATTTATTTATTTATTGGAGATTTTTTGTGGCTAAGAATAGTAATAACATTTGTGTTTTACCTAAGGGTTGATTGGTGTTTAGATAATAACATGTATATTTTATAACTAGTCGGATACCCGCGCACAACGGCGGCGATAAGTATAGTTATATGTGTTTGCTTACCCATTTAGTGAATTCATTTCACAACACTTCGAATGTATATGTGTTAGTTGTATGTGTTTGCTTGGGTTACCCGTAGCTTTCCCGTGACATCATTATTCCCGCATATAGAAATACCCTCGCAATCTCTTACACGTCAAACACTCCCTCCAAAGTATATGATTTTGACGAATCAAAATTGTATTGATTGAATAAAGGTTAAAGTTGTAAAAATTTGAATTAAAAAAAATAAACCCACTAAAAATATAAACACTCAAAACTCATAAAAATATATGAAAATGGATGTTGAATTAAATAGCATAAAATTTTAGAAAATATGGTGAAATAAGATTATAAAAAAAATAGATAAAAAGATATTTCAATTTGAAAATAAAGATTAATTTTTAGTTGAGAAGTGACACATGTCAATTTATAATTGGAGCTCTTTATCTTACTTTTTAGTGGTTAGGAGTTAGGCTTGGAGTTTATTAAGTGACACATGTCATCTCATGATTGGAGCTCGTTATCTTAATTATTGGTTAGAAGTTAGGCTTGTAATGAGGTTTGGCTTTTACATGCATTATAATATAGTATAGATAAATTACCCAAATGAATATGCTAGAATGGCCTTGGTTTACCAAAATAGACATTTGAGCTTCACATCAAATATAAGATTTGACATAAACTATTTTTAACGTTCTTTTTTAACCTATCCAATATAACAATCAAGCGATAAACACATTCCTCATCCTCATCTCTCTTCTATCTCCAAACTTTCCACACCACAACACGAAAGCTTAAAAACGATGCCTAACCATCAAATCTCGACGCTACCATAAAAATTTAGGAAGTCAAAGAGCTTCAAAATCTCATCCATTGGGTTGGAATAAAAGCGATCAAAGAGCTTAAATTCTTGAAACCGACTCTTGGCGAAGTTATTAGTCTGGCGGTTTGTGGGGATCAATGACACAATAATTGAAAGGAAAAATAAATAAACAGTTAAAAAATAAAGAATAAAAAATACATGAAAAGACAACAAAAATATTAAACAGATACATGAAAGGAAAAAAAAATGAAAAGACAAATCTAGATTACAACAAATTTGTCTTTTCTTTGCACTTTATAAACCGTGAAATATTTTAAAGATGTTGACACTTAAGAATGTGAATAATTGTTTCAAAAAAGTCACACTTAAAAATTGTGAAATGGTTTAGTTAGACCTTACCTTTCATTTCACTCCATAACAACAAGCTAAAGTGACCTCTACGCTTCGTCCCTAGTGATCTTTATTTTTTGTTCGATGAGCAGATCATTCAATCCTCATACATAAAAGTGTGAAGAATTACTTCAAACTCAAAATCATAATATTTAAAGGCGAGAAGAATTATTTCAAAGTCAAATCATCACTCTTAAAAGTGTGAAGAATTGTTTTAAAACCCTCACTCTTAAAAGTGTGAATAATATTCATAAATCTTCTCACATAGTGTGAAAATATTTGCTATACCCAATTGGTTCACCCGCACACTAGTGTGAATTTTTTTATTATTCTCACTTTAAAATGTCTAAACATACTTAATAAGTTCAAGTATGTTACTATTTTGTAATAGTGCTACCCTCGTGTGTCAAGCATGTGACGGAAGATAACGATCAAATACTAACGTCATTAGCAAATTAGACCAGCGGCGATCAATTTTGGCAAAGATATGGAGCAACGGTGAAACTTTTCGAATTCAAACAAAAAGTGAGAGATTCGTTGTAGGTTTGGTCCAATTTTAACACGCACGATGGTGTTTGTGTTTGTTTCTCGAAATTGAGGTGTGTTTTGTTGGAAATTTTGTTGCCGCGTCGAATTTAACTGTTGTTGTTGCTAGGGTGTCAAATTAAGTGTGCTAGGGTTAGGGTGTGGGTTTGAAAAAGATCTGACGTTAAGGTTAGGGAAAAGATTTCCAAAACCCATTAAGTTAAAAAAAAACTCTCGTCACGTCACGTCCCGACATTGTTTTTCTTTTACTTTTTTTCTTTTTTTATTTTTGTAAGAATAGAAGTATATGAATTATCTTTTGAAGTGAGAATACAAGTATAGTGAAGTGAGTATATATAAGGGTTTAAAAAAATGTCACTTTTTGAAATCTTACCGTTTGTAAACGGTTTGATTTATATAAAAATAAATTGATAAATAAATAAACTAAAAAGAAAAAAAAAATGCAACTAGCTGTTACTCCTAAATATGAGGGGCTGAATTGAACTTTTTTTACCTTTTTTTTTTCATCTTGCGTTTCAACACAAGTTGCTAAACCAACGCCCTGTTTAACGCCTTTGTAACGCAATGAACCTCGGAGTAGAAAACGTAAGCCAACACTTGGAACTAGGCCATAACACCCGTTCCACGTTATGACTCCTTACCCTCTTATATAAAATTAAAAAGCACCCTAAATTAAATATGGTCTATAATTAAAAACATCTGCTATACCAATCAATTCATAGGGTTTTAATTCAGTTAAGAGTTAACTGCATTTTTTTATCGTTGTAGTTTGTTGGATATTTCACTTTTGGTCTAATTCAATACGTTATCCATTTTTATACGTTTTCGTCCGTTTTTCTTACTTTTTTATTCGTTTTTATATGTTTTCATCATTTTATATTTTTATCCAATTGTATACGTTTTCGTCCGTTTTATCTGTTTTACGGTTGTATTCGCTTTTATCGTTTTCATCCATTTTATACGTTTCGTTCGTTTTCTTACATTTTATCCGTTTTATGCGCTTTATCCATTCTTATACGTTTTAATTTTGTCGTTTTATCCATTTTTAAACGTTTTAAATCACTTGTATATGATTTTATCTGTTTTAGTCAGATTGATACGGACAAAAACTGAAAAAACATATAAAAACGGTCAAAACAGGTAAAAATGGATGAAAACAAATAAAACCAGATGAAAAATGGAGAAAAACGTATAAATATGTACAAAAATGTATAAAAACGGGCAAAAACAGAATAATGATGGACGAAAACGTATAAAAACGGATGAAAACGTAAGAAAAGCGAATGAAAATGTAAGAAAAATGGATGAAAACGTATAAAAACGGATGAAAACTGACAAAAACAGAAAAAAAAAAAGGGTCGCGCACAGGAGACGATCCTAGAAAAAAAAATCTAAGGACTAAATCCGTTAAACCCGACAACCACAAAGACCATTTAGTAACTTTTTACCTGCTATTATAAGTTGTAATATATGGAGTAACCTAAACAACCAGTCACGTAAACAATGGTAACCTCGTTGAAAAAAAAAAAAAAAAAACTATAGTAACTTAGGTCAAATTTTAGTAATTTTTTTTTAGTACTAACCCATTTTAATATGCACCTTGACTATGTTGACCGTTAATTAAGGGGTACTTTGATACTAACAAAATATAGTAAACTAATACACCGAACCTTCAGCCTCTTTCCTCATTATCCATTTTCTGAAACAATTTCTAACAACCATCGCCATCTCCGGCAGCCACCACCAAACACCAACGAAACAGTAAACCTTTAATAGATTCCCTCAATTTAAACAAAATCCCCAAATTTTATAAAAATTAAAAACCCTAACCCTCTAATTCAACTTCAAAACTGTTTGGTAGTCAAAGTTTGAAGAAATGAGAGATTTGGTGACACGGGTTTTTGGTTAATAAGCTATTGGGTTTAAAAAAGGTACAAAGTTTATACATTGTGATGTATTTGTATTCTTCCTAATTATCATGTGTAAAGCAGCGTGGGTTTGTGAATAGTGAGAGAGATAACTGTCATGGGGATATGGGATTTAGGGGTTGTTTGGTTAAGCTTATATAAAGAACTTATATAGGCTGGGCAAGCTTATGCCAAAGTGCTTATTAGTTATTTGGGGGAAGCCTCGAGCTTTCTATAAAATTGAACCATACACTGCTCGAAACCAGAAGAGGGGGAAGCCTCGAGCTTTCTCATTCAGATATTCAAGAAAAAGTCAAATTTATGAAATTGAAAGTCAAAGAACACGAATAACATTAGGTTGTTCATTAAGGAATCGAACACCAAGTAAAACTAAAGTAGAATTCAATACCACAAATTGGATTCATGGAAATTAAACCACAGTGACAAACATGCTTGATACATATGATACGTCACCAGGAATGTAAATGTACTCTTATGTCTCGTACACTTATGCAACAAGAAAATTGAACCATAATTACGAACATCTTTAACAATTTAACATTTATTTAACTACGACATGCACCGCTCCTTGTTATAGTTACTCTCAACTTCACCATACAAGCTTGATGATAGAACTGAAAGAGTTCAAAAATAAAACCATCTTAGTGATGATTTATTAACAAACTCATGTAAAATCAGATTCTACAAAATGGGAGAACATAGTACCTTATATATTGTCAAGCACATCGAGAATGTGCTGCAACTCGTTGACAACAATTTCAATTTTCATCCGTTTTGGTGGGGAATCCACAGAGCACGATACTCCAATCTTGATAACTGCAACCAAACATTCTTCCACTTTCTTTGCATTCGCTTCCGTACTTTGCAACACAATTGCATCATCATCAATAACATCAACTACATGATCTGATAATGCCACGTGAGCAAATTTATGAAGGCTAAGACCTTCATTAAATATGTCGTCCGTTGGCTTTTTCCCGGTCATCACTTCTAGTAAAAATATTCCAAAACTGTAGACGTCCCCACAACTTGTCATCTCGCTCCCGATACCATACTCTGGAAATTACAATGATCAGTTAGTTTACAAAACTATAATCTGCAAGTACAAATATAAGCATCATGGAATACAAGAATCATATATTACCTGGAGGTGCATAACCAATTGTTCCTTTAACCCCGGTTGAGCTGTTTTGGTTTAAGTCAGTACCAAGTAGCCGAGCTAAACCAAAGTCTCCAACATGAGCCACCATATCATCATCAAGTAGAATGTTACTTGGCTTCAAGTCACCGTGAACAATCGTTGTTTGGCAGTGATTGTGAAGATAATCAAGTGCGATGGCAACATCTCTGAGAATATTTATTCTTTGAAGAAGGTTGAGTTTGGATGTATTTGCACTTGAATGAAGCCAATCATGTACACTTCCGTTAGGCATAAACTCATAAACCAAAGCTTCAAAATCATTTCCTTGAAAATCAACACTTGAACATGAAGTTATTATCTTCAACAGATTACGGTGTCTAATATTACGCCATGCCTCACATTCTGCTATAAAGCTTTTGTGTGCACCTCGACTTTGAAGATGTAGAACTTTAACTGCAACAGATTTATCATCACTTGAATCGAGGATTCCCTTATAAACAGTGCTGTGCCCACCCTCGCCAATCAAATTTTCTGTAGAGAACCCATCAGTAGCCTTGAGAAGTTGATGGTATGAAACTTTCATGAACCGTTCACTCCCTGATGATTGAGATGGTTGACTGTTGCGTTTCTTCTTACACAAAAGATACACACACCATAATACGACGAGCAACGTGACTGCAATCACGATGACTAATATGAAGAAAGGAAACCTTTTTTTCTTACTACCCGTCTCCTTGCATTTGGGTAACTTAAGTGTAACCAAACCACAACAAAGCCTATCGTTCCCCAAAACTGAAAATGCACTTGTATTAGCAAACACTCCTACAACCGGTACTTCACCCTCAAAATCATTAAAGGATAGGTTCAAATACTCTAAGGATTTCCATTTCCCTAAAAACTGTGGAATTCTACCTGATAAATTATTTTCAGAAATGTCGAGTACCCCCAATCCTCCCAAGGAACTTAATGAAGATGGTATTGTGCCTTCAAATCTATTGCCACCAAGGTATAAGTCTGTAAGGCTAATACACTCACCAAGGCTATTAGTAATGGGACCTGATAAATTATTATAAGCTAAACTGAGATAGCTCAACATCTTGAGATCTTTAATCTCTGATGGAATGAAACCAGACAGGTTGTTGTATGAAAGACTTAAAAAATATGTTAGTGATGGAAGTTGTAGAAGTTGCTTGGGTATTTTACCACTGAGCCTATTGTATGCAAGGTTTAACCCATTAAGTTCTTTACAATTCCCAAGACTTGATGGAATATGGCCTTCTAATTTGTTGATTCCTAAATATAGTACAGTCAACATTGATAAGTTCCCAATGGCATCAGGTATAGGACCTGAAAATTGATTGTTAGATAGTTCAAAAATTTGTAGCTTTTGAAGTTTACCGATGGTAGTGGGGATTTTTCCTTTGAATTGATTAGCTCCTAAACCTAAAGCGGTCAAACCAACTAGACTACCTATACTTGAAGGGAGGCTTCCAAATAAGTGATTGTCTCCTAAACTTAGAAAGCTGAGTTGATGAGAGAGATTACCTATTGACATAGGAAGCACTCCTACAAAGTCGCAATTTGAAAGACTCAACCTTACTAATCTGGTGCAGTTTTTCAAAGAATCAACAAACCTCATGTCATCAGCTTCTCCGCGTCCATGGAAGTTGTTATTCTGTAATCTAATTATATTAATATCTCCTAGTTTTGAAAAGTCAACAGTCAACTTCCCACTAAAACTGTTGTAACTCATTTCAAGAAATCTTAATTTAGAACAATTAGAAAGAGAAGGTGGAAGAACTCCTGTCAATTCATTATCCCGTAACTGAAGCCACTCAAGATTTGGGAGCTGATTACCAATTTCTGAAGGAAGACTACCAGTGAGGTGATTACCAGGTAAGGAAAAGTTAGCTAGTAGTGAAAGGTTGAAAATGGAATGAGGGATGTTTCCATATAAGTTGCACCCAGCAGATTCAAATGTAGTCAAGCTTTTCCAAAGACCCAAGGTATCTGGAATGCTCCCACCCAACGGGTTCCCACCAGCATAGAACTTTTCCATAGATGTGATATTCCCCAAGAAAGGTGAGATTCCACCTGTTAAGTTATTTTTGTCAATTTCAAGAGTAGCAAGTTTCGAGAGTAAATTTATCTCCTTGGGTATGCTTCCAGTTAGCTCATTTTGATAGAGCCAAAGGTCTTCGAGGTTAGAACAACCAGACAAGTTTGTTGGAATGACTCCTCTGAATTTGTTTCTGTTAAGATAAAGACGACGTAGCCTAGATAGCCGACCAAGTTCATGAGGAATGGTTCCTTGAAAGCTGTTGTTACTGAGAGAAAGGTGACGGAGGAAGCTGAGGTTTCCCACACGAGGAGACAACGAGCCTTCTAAACCTTTCGAAGACAGTTCTACAACAGTCACTCGTTTGTGCCGCTTCCCACATGAAATACCACTCCAGTCACAGAAATGAAAGGAATGGTTCCACGAGGTTAGAACTTGGTATGGATCATGGGTGATCTTTGATTTAAATGAAAACAATGCGTGATAATCAGTCTCGTTACCGCCATAGGAAGCAGTGACAGTGGCGGAAGTAAGACATGTTATCGCGAGACCGTAAAAAAGAAAAGAAATAAGAGAGGAAGATGATAAGTGAATTATTGCTTGTGGTGAATTCATTTTTGGAAATTTACTTGATTTCATAAGAATAAGTATTGGGTTTTTATAGTCGGGTTGAGCAAGACAATTTCTACGTATAATCATATCAGGAATGACTTTAAAGAAGAATTGGGGTAGGGAAGACTGCACTTATAACATAAGAATAACCTATTTTCTATCCTCCACTTATAACTTTAATCATGCCATCCACTAACATAAGCTTTAATTGTGGTTCAGATTTTATCATGTGTTAACTAATATCAATTTTATTATGTGATAACGAATAGCCTTAGGTTTTGTTACACTTCTTAATGCTAAATTGGATGCACCTAAGGTGTTTGATGAAATGTCTAACATAACTAATGGGCAAAGGTAACGTTGCTACATATGACTTGGAGCGTTGTTTTGACCATGTGGTAATGCTTTTCACCTTTTGCCTCGAAAGTATGTAAATATCCAGAAAAATGAGTTTGTAATCTGCCAAAGGAGTTAACATAAGCCTTTGAGATGTTATATATACAGGTGCTTTATGTGATGTTAAAATGCTCCTTGATTTTTGGCTTACATATTTCTGTATTCTTATTTTCGACAGATTTGAGATCATGAACGGGCGGAACAGCCCACTTTTGAGCCTATGTATATTGGTGAAACCACTGGCTGAAACCATTCTGGTATAGATGATTAATGTTTGATACTTGTGATCACATACTCGTTGCATCTATGAACTGCTATTACCTTGGGTTTTGGAAAGGTAAAGCCCTTTGTTGTCACTTATTTGCTTTGTTGAGTCCTATCCTATCTATGTAGGTTCATGTTTGATAGATTTTTGGTCAAACTGGCTTGTTAGGTCTTAGGAGAAAACGCTAGTTGTTAATTAGTTGTTAGCAGAGCTATATGGAACGAAGTGTATGATGTGCTAACTTTTGCTCATATGTTATAAATTTCGTGAACTTGAGATTTTGGATAGGTCTGTCATTAGTCATATTTATTTTACCATTGTCTTACACTCTTACGGTTACTTGGAATTTTCAAAATTAATTTTTTGTTTCAGACGTAAACAAGGTTTGAAGTCCAGAACTCAGAAATAAGGAAGTATTTCAGAGACATAATCTATTTGTAGAAGGTAATATAATTGAGTTTACAAGTCACTGACAAAACAAAGTATCATCACAGTTTATTTATTTGAATTTTACATGTATTTACAATAAGCCCTTGTTCACACCGCGTGTGTAAAGGGTAAAGCAGTTGGGAGTGGAAGTACGAAAAGGAAGGTCCTACAAGCTTACAATTTTACTAGCAACACCTATATTCTATCATCCGCTAATTCCTTGGCTAATAATAGTAACTATATTGTATGTATAATCACAGAAGACTTTAAGAAGACATGGGAGTGGGAAGACTTGACTTATAGTGGATTATAACTTTAATCATGCAAACAATAGCACCACTAGCATCACCTATAATGTAAGGGATAATGGTCCAAGATGTAAGCAACTTGTAAACATTCAATCATGCATTTGATAATTACGAGCAGCACTTTCAATGAACTAACTCTCGCTTATTAGACAATGGAAGAAACTTACCAAAGAAACAACAGTTCGCCAATTAAGTTGTTTTGTTTGTGTTTGATTAAATGTGTGAATGAAAAGACTCAACCGATTAGGTCATTTTTTTTTTAATAATTTTACACATTTAGGCTGTTACGGTTGTTATGCTTGATACCCCTTTTTGGATTGAACAAGGGGTTTGTGTTCATTTTTTTATGGAGTGGGTGTTTTTGTTCTTATTGCGTTTTATATCAAATCTTCCATTAGGTGGAACCTTTTTATGCATAGATTAGGTGGAACGTTTCTAATGTGAATGTATGTGTGTTGGACCAATTCAATTTTCTGAATTCGTATGTTCATTGGTATAATAAATGTTCTGGTATTTTTACGGATCTTTATTGATTCCTAATGTAATTTAAGCAATTACTAGTAGTAATTATTAGTCTGCATTAATGTTAGATTTGTAACAAAGTAACTAACTGGTGATTCTCAGTGGTGTCCTGCAAATTTATGTTTAAGAAATTAGTAATAGCTTAACTTGTTTTAATCTGCAATTATGATTTCGGAATAGGCAAAATTTGGGAACGACAAACAAGAGTAACACAACAACATTGCATACCTCATTTTACTTTGTTTTTTTTAGATAAATGTCTTTTGACATTCTATATTGGTCACTCTAAAGATTCCTTATTTTGATTAATTGATTGTTATAGGTCTTAAGAAGGGTACGTTGAATATAAGTTTGAAGTGTGGAAATGGCACAAGCTTGTTCATAATACTTTCTGAAGATCAGGTGTGAGACAAAAAGAGATATTCCTAATAGTTTTACTTTTCCCTCCAATGGCTTTATAACATATGCTCAAACTGAATTTGGACCGGTCCATCAGGGTTGTAAGCTATGCATCAATGCTATGCAAGATATAGAGCCTGAGAGGTTTCGTTTGATTTATATTATTTGCATTCCTTGGTTGTTTGTACATAGTGTATTTCATTTCATGGATGGTGTATTCTGCTTATGAAACACTAGCTTACTTCATGTGTATATTTGTACTTAGCTCATGAATTTTAAGATGAAGCTCTTGAAGTAAGCACTTTGATAAATTACGACTACAATCGAATGTCGAAACTTTCAGAATTTCATTGTCGAGTTATACAACTATTGATTTAGTGACTACTATGTAAAGGGGCCGGATTTACCCAACAAGAATCCTCGGTCATTGTTAACAGTTCCAGATACAACAAATAACCAACAATAGTACAGATGGTTATTTCGCCCCATTTTTGGGGTAGGGGAGACTGCACTTATATTGCATTATAACATATTTTTTTACTGATAGTAACTGATTTCTATGTATAATCATATCATAAAAGACTTTGAAGTAAACTTAGGAGTGGGAAGACTAGACTTATATTGCAATATTATAACTTTAATCATGCCATCAAAGTAGCACGACTAACATCACCTATAATGTAAGGGATAATGGTCCAAGATGTTAGCAACTTGACATGCACCTTCCTTTTGTCAGTGTACCTTGGGAGTGGGAAGACTAGACTTATATTGCATTATAACATTAAGGGATAATGGTCCAACTACTTTTAGGATGCAACTTGTAAACATTCAATCATGCTTTTGGTGCAGAATTAACATGCAGTATAAAAATCAAGGAAAAATGACAAAAGATGTTCACAACTTCCAGTGATGTTAAATCAATGACTCGTTTGATAAATAAGATGCAATTGATTCGTTGGAAAAAACATTAGTGCTGGATGTTAAATCCACGCTTAGAGGTTGACTGTTAAATGGCATTATCTGTTCAATCAAAGAATTTGTTCTTCTTTTTTGAAGACATCCACTAAATATTTGGAAGTGCGTATATTCATAAGGGTATGCTAATGCAAACGTCATTCGACCCATTTTAATAACTCAGTGGGTCAGACTAGTTTCCTCTTATCACATGTGATGTATAACTGTATAAGATACATATACAAATGAGCATCTCTGAGAAAAGAATTCCAATCAGGCCTTATAAGCATTTTCAATAGAATCTCAAACAGTAAGAAATATTTTGAGTATATTATTGCTCAAAGCATCAATCATATAGTATAAGAACTAAATTACCTAATGTAATGCACATGTAGCCATGTAAGGGGTTTGTAGAACTAATGAATTTCTTGTAGAAAAAACTAATTATACTTTGCACCTATTAAAATGCAAAATTGTAGAATATGTTGCGTAAGGATCCTCATTACCCAAAGCTTAAATTTGCAATAAATTCTCCAAACCTGGAAGTGTTCTAGCATCATTTATCAACACGATCTTGCTTGTTTCAAAGATTCCAGTCAGTAATCCATGGTTGCATTAGTATATAAGACAAATTATATAACATTCATATGAAAGACAAAAACAAAGAAGACTGAAATGAAAGTGGACCTTTATAACTGTCATATAATTGTAACAATCCTACTCTAGTCAAAATACGAGTATGTTTGGCAAAAATAGATTGTACTGGTGTTGATGTTGTTGCTGTTGGTGAAAAAGATTATAAAAAAAGATTATTTTTATAAGATACATGAAGTAACCTTTTATTTTCAGAAATAATAGAAAATTATTTTATAAGTTCTATCTGCCAAACAAAGATTATTTTTTAGGTAGCTTATTTTTTGAAAAATAAGCATGATCTCTCTATAATCTCATGTGCCAAACATAGCCTACTTATGGTGAAATTGTAAGATTTGTATTATAAAAGCCTGGCTTCGTGAATGATTTTTCTTTTAATCTCAACGAGTCAAGTTTCTGTCTGATTGTTCCAAGTTTTTATGTATTTTTTTATGCGCGCCATGTGTGTGTGGAAACACCTGAGTGAAAAACCGTATCTTTTTAATAGTAGTTTAGTTGTTTGGCTAAGCTATGTTGTAAGTAGATAGTTAAGTATTCTCTAATTAGTTGTTTAATTGTCTCTTTTAGAGTTTTAGGACCACGGGGGGTTGTTTGAACAAGTCTTTGACCAAGTAAAATAACGGAGTGTTAATTGTTTTGTAAGCTTTAGTACCATTACTCTTTTCTGCTTACGACTCAATATAACATTTTCTTTGAAATTTAGGAAATCATGTGCCATGCTACCTATTAAGGAATTTTGAAATTTATTATCCATTTGATTCAACAGAATTGCCACCTCAATGCAACTGTTACCATTTTTCTTATTGGATAACTATCTCTATCTTAAATGAAGTCATATGAAGAGGAACTATATCAGTGATTTAGATATGGGTGGTTAAAATATGAAAAAACTAATCATTCATTTAGTAATTGGTACTATATCAAAACAAATCTAATAAAATAGTACTTTTCTTTTAGTTTGTTGTTGATAACTTGATATGATTTTGATTGCAAGAAGCAGTAAACGTGAAGACAAAGGACACACTACTATTACAATTTACAACCAAACACAATTGTCGTTTAAAATGCATTTTTGTGAAGATGGGGTAGCTGATCTCCATTGTTTTTTTACTGAGAATTTGAATGCCTAAGAGTTGTTGTGGCAGTAGAAGTAGTTGATACAAATATTAAGTGGAAAGCACCCTGCACTCCTCTTGGTGGCTCAGTATCGATGTATGTGGTATCTCTTTGATTCTATGATTTGAAGTGGCAGGGGTGCATGCGTAAGAACTTCTCTATTCCTTTAGAAAAGCTATGTTTATTGGAACCCGAGGTGATGGTATAGCAACGGAATTGATATTCATGTCCGCAATTCTCAAAAGGTGAACAAGAAGCGGTTGTTTGCATTGCATTTTCAAAGCGATTATTTAACTATTTCATTTTCAAGTTGCGGATGTTCAGTATCTATCGTCTGGGTATATGGTCATATACCAAGGATTGATAGAACACTTGTGACTGTTTTTCTATTTGTACTTAGCTGGTGGTAATGACTACTGAGCATTTAAGCTGTAATGAATATATTAAAGTACAACTTGAGGGAGTTCTTTAAAGTACAAGCTTTTGCATATATACGTTATATGCTATATTCATTTTTATGGTTTTGTTGTATTACTAGGTAGTGTTTCGGCCGTGCATATGCACGGCCCATGAGGGTGAATGCCTAGCTTTTTAGCAATACACCTCTCCCACTCCTCCCATAGTCGCTTATTAGTAGTATCTTTGCAAGTACATTTATTCAATATAATTATCATTTTTTTGACAAAATTTATTACTTGTAGTTTTTTAGTATCCATTTTAAACACATAATTTATTTCTATATTTATACACACAAACACAAACAGGAAAAAAAAAAAAAAAAAAAAAAAAAAAAAAACTTATTGAATATCCAAATAAGTTCAATGAATTTCAACTCTTAACAAAACTATTGACTAAGAATTACGTAGCAAACTACAATTACAATTACAATTTTTCACAATATAATTCAATATAATTCGTATATATTATCTACTAACATCCAAAACGTAAACCAAGTCCCAAGTTAAAGTATAAATGGATTATATAAAACAATTATTTTTAGTGACTTAAAACTTCACAATGTAATTAAATATGTACAAACTACCAATCATAGTTTACTTACCAACTTAGCTACAAAAAACTTAACACACTGAAATTACTCATTGATGACCATGCAAATAGCTCTTAAAAAGGAACAAAGTTATATACATTGCCTATCATATCATGCTCACAAGTATCATTTGCCTCATTGCTTCATCTTCATGACTGCAGTTAACGAAACCAACATCGAGCTCCTCTTTAGGTACGACCTTTCAACTTTCTGAAACTTCTTTAATGACACCATCACCATTGAGGTACAAACAGGAAAACGAAAAAAGAAAATCAAATATACGTAACACATCATAGCAATAAAAAAACAAAATAAATTCAATATAAAAATAGACTCATCTCCATCTTTTTGTCACTATAAGCTGGAGACTCATGTCCATCTTCGCCTCTCTGGTCACTATGAGCTGCAAATAAAAAAGAACACATAATGAAAGTAAATCCAAGTTACATTTAGCAGCTGTGAAAAAACATAAATATTTTGCAATAAAAAAGTCTCGAAAATGTAAAAAAGAAACCAAAAAGATAACTTACAAAGAATTATTGGAAGAGATAAAAGTCGTGATCGGACATGTATTCTCCGACGAATGCTGGTTGTTGGTGTTTGCCTTTTGGTGAAGCTGAAAATATGAAAATAGAGAGAAATAAATGAAGGATGTTGGATGCCTGTTTTTGTTTGTTTGGTTGTGAGGTGATATTATTAGATGATAAAAGTCAAAAGTTGGAGAGTGTCAAACTATTTAATCTAACGTGACATTTTTTGGTGGGTGATCAGCAAACAACATGTATTGGCAAATGGATTAAAGTCTTTCTTTTAATTTTTTTTCATTGTGCATAAAGTAAATGTACAAAAAACAAGAATGCGTGTCATTTACTAGTGTGCTTATGTGGCAATTTTAGAGAGCCCCACAGTCATTTGAGGCCCTTGGTTTATAAGAGCACAAGGTGCGGAACTAGGCCGGTCCACGTTGGCTTCCTCGTTGAGCCTCGCCACGACACCGACCTCCCTCGCCTTTTTTCACCACTCAACACTTCGTCGTTTGCACAGCGAGGTTAGTTCATAAAAATATAAACTCATGATCGGGCCCAATTTCAAATTGAACGTATAATTACCGTTTCAATTTTTTTTTTCTTTTTAAAAAAATAAAAATAAAAATAAAAATAAAAATAAAAATAAATAAAAAATAAAAAAAAAACGTAACTTACACCTTATAAATACCAAATCATTACATATTATTTTTCTCACATACAATTCAATCAAAGATAACATTATTCTCTATAACTCAACTCAAAAAAAAATGTCTTAAAATCCGAACGAAGGCGGCTATTTCACGAACCTCCTCACGTCATGAAGAAATATCAAATCGACAAGTAATGTATTATTATTATGTGTTGTATTTTTTTCCCGTATCATTTTTTTTCGTGTCGTTTTTCTTCCGTATCATTTTTTTCGGTATTGTTATTTTAAGTTGAGTCTAATTTTAATATGTTGTAATGTATTTTATTTTTAATGTTATTTAGAAATTTGAATAAAAAAAATAAAGTTGTAAGTGGTGGGCTCCATATGAGTAAGTTGATGTTAGTTGTGATAAGAGGGGTTAGTTATCAAGGTTTGTTAAAGTGATGTGGTATCCCGTGAGCCTTAAATGAGGAGTTTTGGCTAGCCACGACACCAAGGTAGATATTCTTTACTTGTGGGGGTGTTAGTCGTAAATAGAGGAGTACGTTCAACTTTTATTGTCTTTGTGACCGAGTGTATGGTCATGCTTAGTCTCAATTTTAAGCTTTGCTTCAAATTGTATCTTTAGTTTGTTACTATTTAGGTGCAGTTTGGTGCGAGGGTTTTGGTTATATGAAATGGAGTGAATCCATAAAATAATTGCTTGGTTGATAAATGGGGTTTAAAATTTGGCTTCGACATCTTTAAACACGATGATTGCGAAAAGTTACCTCAATAGGTGGGGTTTGAGACAAAGTCAACATCTTTACTGCCAATTGTCTACTTTTCTTTTTGTGTTTATAATTTTTTCATCAATGTAGTGGGTCATCTTTTAGCAATATTATTCTTTTAGTTTAAAAAAAGTACTATAAGTCAAAAAGTATTCTTATTTGTGTTTAGAAGCCAAACAACATTTTAAATTTTCCTTATCATCTATCAAATTCAAATTCAAATCCTAATCCAAATTTAAATCCAAATATAAATTCTAATCCTAAACTTATCTACAAACCAAACGGGCCCTTATAATCCAACGAAAATATGTGGTTGGACTTTTGAGTAGTTATTAGCTATTGGTACATTTAACCTTTTTTTATCCCGTTAACTTCAATGCTAAAAAGTTATTCTCAACTTATTCATATATAACATTTAATCACTGACATATAATGTGTGACATATAATCATTTTTCAAAAGGTTGATCTTCATTGTTCAAATAACCATTTCTCAATATAGCTCCAATGCATTAAGTCATTTTCGATGTTATTTCAAGTCATTTATAACTATCAGGGGTGCAAATGAGACGAGACAGCTCGCGAGCTATTCAGGATTGACTCGTAAACTACTCAAAATTGACTCGATATAAACGAGTTGAGCTCGAGCTACTCGAGTACGCTTTCATTCGAGTTCTAGCTCAAAAATACTTGGCTCGTGAGGCTCGCAAGCCCTTATCGAGCTTTAATGATATTACACTCTTACCCTTTTATATACATGTAGTTTTGTAGTTGTCTAAAAAATCAAGTCGAGTCAAGCTTGATATGTTGAATATTTATCGAGTTAAGAGCTTTAAAGGTGGAAATAATCGAGCACGAGTTTGAGATGACGAGCCATCTTGAGCTTGAAATCCAAAGCTTGACCGAGCTCGATTTTAGTAATCGATTCAAGTTCGAGATTGGCAGTACTTGGCTTAACTTTGCTCGTTTACACCCCTACAGTCATGAGTAATCCAAAGTATTAACTATTCATTAGAGATGCTATGGAATTTTATTAATTTGAAATAGAAGTGATTAGGAATTGCATCTGATTATACATTACTACTACTTTTTCAGTAATTAATTATATAAACCGTGTATTACATGATATATTATAGGAGAGATGCTTAGGATTGTTTATTGAGATTTTCTATTAATTTATAGGAAATTATGCTATTGTAGGGATTTTAGTTCGGATATTAAAAGAGATTAAAATTTAAAAATTTACTAATTATAGTTTGATGGGACACTTGATTTTTTTATGTACTGGTATTATTCTTAATTTTTATAGATTTTTGTGGCTAATAATAGTAATAAAATTTGTGTTTTATATAAGGGAAGTGATTTGCGCACTCAATTTATTGATTAGGACACTTAGAGTACACGCATATAAAGCATGGTGTGAGTTTTGTACAACTAACTGAAGCACAAAAAAAAAGTGTCTTAATAACTATTAGTGTTGGAATCACTCCTAACTAGTATTTCAAGTGTTAGTCATTAATATGTAATAGGTTGCTTAATTAGGCTTTTATGTTAGTAATCATGGCTAGGCTTATGTAGAGAGCCCATGAGCCTATGCAAAAGCCCATATGGCTAAGGAAGGGACTAGATATGTTGACCTAGCTCCCTTCCCTATAAATACATTGTATCCTCTCATTTGAGAGGTTAGTTGTTCACTCTTAAACATCTACACGTAACCTTTCATATAAAAAAAAAAACATTGTATTTTTTGGTGTTGTAGTAACCTTTCATGAATGTTAGGACCAATTATATGGTTGATATGGTGAATCGGGAGCTCGGGGAAGATGGAAGAACACCATCTTCAAGTTAGAGAGAGAAACTAGAGAAAAGGGAAACTAGTGTGTGTTTTATTAAAGGAAAATGAAAGGATTACACTAAGAGTCTCACCCTCCTAGGAAAGTCTAGGAGGGTATATATAGCTAAACACATACAACTATGACTAAATGACATAACAAGCCCATGTGTTTTAGCTAACAAAGATAGAAAATGTAATCCCGTCAATGTCGTTCCATTTACGAGTTAGGAGCGATTCCAACAATCTTCCCTCAATGGGATGACATCCGGGATTACTTACAACATTTCCTACAAGTAATAAAAACAAATAAAGAAAGGTCTTCATAAGCTCTTCAAATGCTGAGGATGATGAAAGGTTACGCTCTTTGTCTTCTTCTTGTACCTCGACCTGAGAACCATTTTTCTTCACTTGTAGGCAAATGATGTAATATGCATGAATTGGATTAACTTCCCCCAAATCATGTTGCATGTCTTTAGCAGCTTCTCCGTACACTTCTTTTCGGCAAAGTTTCTGAACCAGCTTCCCCCCAAACTGACAACCGTCTTCAGCAGATTCAAAACTTTGATGTAGTAGACATTTCTTCTAACTTTTGAAATTTTCAGTACGCAGCGGAATATTTGTAGATGAGCAGTAAACCACACAAGGTAAATCTGACTTATTGCGGAAAATCCCTTAGGGGTAACATGCAAGAAATCAATAAGATCTTCTCACGTATATAGATGCTTCACACCAAATAAACCGCGAAAGACAAGATGAAACAACTTCCCCCTGAATGTTGCGGCCTATCGGAATAATAGTTACTTGTGAATATGTAATTACTCGATAAAATAACCGTGTGTAAGGCATCATAACATCATATTTAGGTAACTTCACACAAGATAACTCTGTGAAAGTGAGACGATAACACCAACTTGAGAAATTTAAACCACATATTGTCTCATTTCTTCCCCCTGATTGAAGAAATTCATGAAAGGAGAGGGTTTTCGCAAAAAAATACAAAAAACATCAAAGCAAACACCACCTACACTCTCTTCCCTCCAATGTTTTCAATGAATCAGAATCATACACCACGTATATTGATGATGAATTGGAGACAGCGAAACCATGTATGTTCAATTAAACGAACAAGTGTGAAGTAACATAAATATCTCGTGAGAATCAACCGTAGATAAAACTTATCTACTCGTGTATACTCTTCTCAGCTGACTCTTTACCGACCCCATTATCATTCTGACGGCTTTTTGTAGTAACTACTAATTGATAAAAACCGAATATGATGAACTTGAGACTGAAGTAAAATAACCCGAACTTGTGACTTAAACTTGCACTATAACCCTTTTTCTTACCGAGTTGATTAATCGGATCGAAAAAGGGTAAACTTAAAGTTTCTCGAATTATGCACAACTTTTTGTGCCACTTGAGCACAACAACATAACTCCTTAAAAGTGATAGCTATACGCTTTGAGCACAACAATGTATCTCCTTACATCAGGTAACTAGACAACTCAAGTCTTTGTCATTCGTAACGGTTAAAGCTCGAACAAGGATCTCGAAGAATCATGCACAAGGTTATAAATAGCGTGAGGCGTGGCATGGCGGCGGTGCCAAGCCTCAAGCCTTACGAGCCTTTGCGAAGCCATGGCGTTTTTCAAGGCTTGACTAAAGCGGCGAAAAATATTTATAGATTTATGTAATAATATCATATTTCAATATTTCATATACATATCAAGTTTACAAAAGGTGAGCTTACAAAAGATGATATGCATAAGAAATAAAGTGAAAACTGAAAACTAAACTAGTCTTGCATCTTCTTCATTTCTTCAAATAAAACCTTCTTCATCTGAGTTGTTGAACTCAAGATCCTCCCCACCCTCTACTTCTTCTTCATCTGACACAAAATCATCCTCATGGGGTTCTTTATCAACACCAGCTGCTTCTCCACCAACCTCGAGACTCCCATCTTCTTCTATTTCATCATCATCACTAACAGCAACAATCCATGATTGCGCCTTACTAGCATCAAGAGAACGCAAAACATCTATGTTCTGATTCTTCACTTTTGCCCACTTATTGATTAGTTTGGCATTAATAATTAATAAGCCCAAATACAAAATAGCCCAAACACAAAATAGCCCAAAAAGTAAAAAAAACCTCTAAACGCTTCAAAAAATGGCGCCACGCTTTGCGCCTTTGCCCGCTATTTCACGCTATTTCCGCGCCACGCTTAAAGCCAACGCTAAGGTCTGTTTCGTAACGTAGAGGCCACGCCTCACGCCTAGGCGACACCTTTGCGGCGCCAAGGCGCGCCTTTTAGAACACTGATCATGCATCCAACCAACCCCAATATTTTCAAGATACTAAGTACACGCACCCATGATATCCCACTTCAACCTCAAATAAATAAGAATGAATTCTCGCCGTAATCACATCTTGCGGTTACATCCCCAAAACTAGCATTCATTAATGGTTTAAATGAATTTGATAATGGTTTTCCGATTCTTGTCAAAAAAAATGTATCCCCGTGAAAATTATAATACCACTCATTTTCACCAAACGTTATACCAAAAGACTTTTTCTCAATGTATGAAAAATATATTTGAATGGTAAAAAATTCAGCTCTTGTTTTAGTATAACAATGGGTTCAAAGCAACCAAGTCCAATGAATCAATAATGTAATTTGAAGCCCACGTTTAATCCGCAACAACAAATAAAAAGAAAAAAAAACATTTAGGCCCAAGTTAACATAAAACCCATGTAACGTTAAAAGAAAACTCGCCCCAAGCAATATCCAAGCACCGGCCCATCAAACAACAAAACATCACCAGCCCATTTGTTAAAAATTAACGCCCTAAACACACGGGGTATTAAATCACAATAATACTCACTTGTTAAACCCTAATCTCACATACAAAAATATGTTCACCCCCGTCCTCTCAGTTGAACGTTACTCTTCCATCAATCAGGCACAAAAAATCAATCTCAATCTCATTCACAGTTCTATCAACCTCACACGATTAAACAACAAATGTTACCCTTATTTAAGAAGATTTCAGCGTAAAGATCCTTTGACAAGGGTCTCGGGTAAGATATGTTTTAGGTTGTTTTTCGTTTTGTGTCAAAGATTTGTAACCGAACCAAAAGGAAAATAAAACCGATTGGTTTTGTACTTTTGTTCTATGTTTTAATAAGTGTTCGAATATTATAAAGGAGCTTATCATACGAATAGATCTATGATGATTTTTATCTTTATGGTGTTTGTCTTTGGACGTTTTATGAGTACCAAAAAAGATAAAAACTGAGATCTATTAGTGTTATTCAATTAAGTACTTGTCTTGGTGAGTGACAGTTGAGAGTTGTGATTGGGTTTGTGGTTGAATTTAGAGATTTGGATTTGGTCATGTTGAGAATGTCGAGGCTGTTATGTTGGATTTGGGTTCTTGGATTTGCTTCATTTCATCTTGTATTAATATTGTCCTTGTTGATCTAAATATTTGTACCTATGATGGTAAGAAACTGAGCCTGAGGTTGCTTGATTCATGGTAATTGGTTTATGGTATGAGGTTAATGGTCAATATTAGTTTACGCATAAAAGTCTTCTTCTTCATCTTATTTCTGTCTTAAACGTAAACAAGAAAAAGACCTTAGGCGTAAACAAAGCTTACTCGTGAACTTGGTTTTAGGCATAAACAATAGTTACACGTAAGCACGGTTACACGTAAGCAAGGTTATGCATAAATGTCTACCCTTACGCGTAAAATGATTGTTACTCGTAATGTTACGCGTAAACAAAGGGTCCTTACGAGTAACTTTCCAAGTTACTCTTAACAAGTCTGAAGATGGGTCCTTAGGCGTAAAAATAGGGTTTTGACCCTTTTTGACTTTTTCTGGCAATGTTTTCCGACCACTTTTTCGTTCAGATTCTTAAACCCAGAAAGATGGTATAAAAAACCACTCTTTTTTGACCCATTTTTACTATGAATAATCTGACCTGTTGACCACAAGATATTCCACAATTGGTACAAAAATCCTAAATACTGTTTGGACAATATATTGACACAAAAAACAGTATTTGCTGACAAGACTTTATAACCAAAAAAATATACAATAGAAAAATCGTACATAGAAAACTGTTTAACACAAAATATATGAAAAGTTAAACACTTTGTTAAAAACATATTTCTAGCAACGATTTTGACAAGAAAAAACATCACCATAAAATCAACCACAAATAAAAATCGACCTTGCTTTTGATACCAATGTTAGGACCGATTATATGGTTGATATGGTGAATCGGGAGGTTGGGGAAGATGGAAGAACACATCTAGTTAGAGAGAGAAACTAGAGAGAATGGAAACTAGTGTGTGTTTTATTAAAGGAAAATGGAAGGATTACTGTAATATATTGGATTTCACAAACACACAAACAATCACAAATATGGGGCGTACAATATGAGTTTAGAGAGAGAAAGTGAAAGATGGGAGCCTTTCTAGAGAGAGAAGATAAAACAAAAGAAATAAGGTTAGATTGAGTGAAAGGTCAACCCTCTACCTTGGGAGGTAGAGGGTATTTATAGTTTTACATAATACGCCCTCCTGACAGGCTGTGGATCAGGCATACAGTGGGTAAAGACCCGTTCTTCCTCCACGGTGTTACTCTAAACTAAAGTAGGCTAATAACTAACTAATAAGCACGTAAATAACGATATGTCTACGAGCTAACTTATGCTAGATTATATTTGGTGTGACCGACTCTTCACTATGGAATTTCTAATTCCTAACAATCTCCCCCTAAGGGTGGTCACCCCATGTTTTACATTTCAAATCCTAGCATTCTGTTTTATCTTAAGTTTTGAGCCCGTAGACTTCAATTCTTCAATTCCGTAATCTTTGTGCTTTAGCAGTGATTCTTCAAAGTCCAACTGCTTTGTTCTTTTAGTGGAGGTCTTTGTGCTGATCCACGTTTGGTGATTCATTGAGTCAGGTTAGAGATCATCAACCACAACAAATCTCTGACTCATCTATTGTAGTATCGCCGTTATGTGAAGTTGTGACTTTTTGACCGACATGCTCACATTCTGGATCATGATGTCTTCTTATCAGAGTAGCAGAAGCTTTAGTTGATACATGATATTTGCAGTAGCGTAGCAGAAGCATGGAGTGAAAATATCAGAGTCGTTGATGCACTTATCATGATTTCTTTAAGGATGAATGTATTATGCGAGCATGCGGCTATGGATTGACTCTTCAATTCTAAACAGCTGCAACCGTCCAAATGTACCTGCAAACAACAGTTAATGATAAAACACATGAAAGTGTCTTTGATCACTTTCGTTGAATTGAGGTACACGGCACACGGTTCCCCGTTGATAAGTACCTGTGATCAGAACCTCTTTGACAGGGTTTCGTAGTTGCTCTAGCTGTTCTCAAACCGGAACGTCTCAAAGAAGACAACACGGAGTGAGTGAACCAGCGAATTGAGATTCACTGATTGATAATAAATTGATTGAAAAACTCTCGCGTATTGCTTAAGAGAAAGAGTTTTACAATAAGATGAATGTTTTATGAGAAAGATCAATTTTCAATCATAAATACCTTTTAATTTTGAAACATTAATACACAGTCAAAGTGTTAGATAAAAGAATTGTTGAGCATAACGACTGGTTTTTCAAAGGTATCCGTCAATCCATTTCCTGGACCATGGATGATTCAAGATTGAATCGCCCCATCTTTTCTATCCAGTTGTCACAAGCTTGATCTTTTGCAAGATCTCATATGTCACCCACCAAGAGCTTGTTTGATGTTGGCTCTAGAGGGATTTTCATCTTCATTGTGAATATTTGACATATCACTCGGATGTTCTGACAATACCATAAGGATAATGCGTAGGACTCTCAATATATATTTACTTTCCACATTGTGTGAAACAGCAAGTCTTCATTAATTTTGTGTCCTAATGAGATATTGTGGATTATCTCTTGGCTCTAGACTCAAATGTGCACATTTGGTTCCTATGCCGGAGACTAGGGAGAGGGTCTCCTTCTTCAATATCAACTATCTCTAAAAGAAAGTCGATAGATTATGTAGGTTCCCCGCGAGAATGAAACAAGCCCTTTTTAGAGGAACTTGAGTGGCTTGGGAAGTTAAGTGCAGTGCATCACTGGGGCCATGATGTTGTCTTCAATACCAGTGTTACCTTAGTAACCACCAGTAACATATGAACTGAACCCGGTTTCTGCCCTAAGGTTGAATTATTGGAGGGCTATTTCTTTTCACCCTTTTCACATTTAATTCTTTTTCATTCTTTAACCCCTTCAGTGCTTACCGAGACTTCATAACTAGAACCTTGTTGGGTTTATTCCAGTACTAGCTATGTCTCAGTCCGCACTCTTCCCGTTTCTCACTTTTCTCCTTTTTTCATCATACCTAAGGACTTCTACACTATCTAGTGGATTGTCCTTGGGTAGATCCCTTCGGCTCTGGCGGGATCGTGGGAACGAATACCTAACCCAACTATCCTTATAACACCATGCATAAAGTAAATTGGTCGGTCTTTTGGTATTATTCATTCTTTCGTGAAACCAATTGAAAAATCATTTGAAAAACAATCAAGGTACTTGTGATATAATATCAAAGCATTTTGGACCTTAATTATTTTGATCATTTAGAAATGCTCCCCCTCAACATGTACATAAGATTTTGAAATTGTTTAGCACATGGAGGCAAGAGTTCTTTGAAATAATTTCTTGATCACAATTTCCATAGAAAAAGCCATTTGATTTTCTTGGTAAATTCTCCCCCTTAATATGTGCTTTGGATATTTGAAATTATTTTATCACATAGAGGAAGGAGTTCTTTAAAGTACTTCCACGATCACGAATGCCATAGAGAAAACCTTTAAAACTCAATCAAGGTACTTATGATAAAACATTGAAACCTTTGTACCTTGATAGTTTATTTTCATTAGAAATGCTCCCCCTCAAAATTCACACGCATTCCTTAAATGGACGAACACATAAAAATTCATCTACATTATGTAACTTTTAACAAAGCACCTAACGAAACATATAACACTCATCTCGAAACCAAATTCCGTATTAACAGACTAGTATCCACCTCTAAGTAAAACTCTTAATAATATTATAGATCAATAACCGCCACACCGCGTCTATGAATCTTAAGGCTTAACTAGTACTTATAACAGATCACTTCCATCCTATACCTAACCATTTTATTTCACTTTTTCTCAAAGAGGGCTATAAAAAATCAAATAAAATTAATTATAAATTAAATTAATTATCAGTTATAGAACCTACATATCCAGCTGATTATGCAGGAGACGAACTCGAGCTCTCAACCGGCCATCTAAACTTCCGGCCAACGGAGGAGAACCGGTGACCGGCACCGGAGAAGATGTTTGCGACTGAGGTGTGGTGATGTCGATGGTGCTTGCGACTGCCATTGGTGATGGTGACGTAAGTTGTTGGTGACTTGACTTTTAAAGACGGGAAAGGGGAGAGTACATATATATAGTGTTTCTCAATTGTTTATATGGGATGATTTGCACTTTTTTTTTATTATTATTATTATTATTATTATTATTATTATTATTATTATTATTATTATTATTATTATTATTATTATTATTATTATTATTTTAAAATAATTTTATACAAGTTGTATGCATACCGTACAACACTATAAGACTATAAGTGATGAAAGAATAAAATAATTTAGTATGCAAATCAACCTCTTCTCATATACTAGAAGGATATCCGCGCGTTACGGCGGTGTGTACCCTGTAACTAATTTTTTTGGCGAATAATATATTTCGATTACATGTTTTTTGTGATAAAGACTTTAAGTAAAGGTGTGTACGGTTCGGTTTGAGTCGGTTTTTGGCTAAAACTAAAACCGAACTGAAATGTGATTTTGGTAGACGCTGAGGTGTGGTGAGTTGTGAGGTGTGGATATGAAAAAGTGTGTGTGTGTGTTTTTTTGTTTTTTTTATTTATATTTTTTGAGTAAGTTGTTTGATGTGATAGATTTATTAAGAGTAAATTACATGGATGGTCCCTGTGGTATGTCAAAAGTAACAACTTTCGTCCCTGAAAGTTTGAAATTGCACTAGTAGTCCCTAAGTTGGTAAACAAATAACACCACCGATCCTTTGGTTTAACGGGCGTTAAGTAAGTTAGTTATAATTTACACGTTAGCCCCTTTGGTTAAAGATCGTTGCATCGTCCATCCTTAATAATAACGGCTCTTTATAATTTAAAGTTTTCATATGTTTTTATCCGTTTTTGTCAATTTTTATATATTTTCGTCCATTTTTCTTACGTTTTCGCCCGTTTTCAAACATTATGATACGTTTTTGTCTATTTTTTTACGTTTTCTCCCGTTTTCTTACATTCTCATACGATTTTGTCCGTTTTTTACGTTTTCGCCCGTTTTCTTACCTTTTATACGTTTTTACGTTTCATTGTTTTCTTACAATTTCATACGTTTTGTCCGTTTTTACGTTTCGCTTGTTTTCTTTCATTGTCTTACGTTTTTGTCCTTTTTTTTTTACGTTTTCGCCTGTTTTCTTAAAATTTCATACGCTTTTGTCCCTTTTTTTACGTTTTCGAACGTCTTCTTTCATTTTCATACGTTATTGTCCATTTTTTTTACGTGTTCGCGCGTTTTCTTACACTTTTATACGTTTTTTTTAAGTTTTCGCCCGTTTTCTTATGTTTTTATTCATTTTCGTCCAAATGAAAACGTAAGAAAAGCGATATCTGATGAATAATGACGTGTGAAGATGGATAAAAGCGTGAAAGCGTATAAAACGGAAAAACCGGATAAAATGTGAGAATACTTATAAAAGCGGACGAAAACATATAAAGTTGGATTAAAGCGTAAGAAAGCGGATAAAATGGATAAAAGCGATATAAAACGAAGGCGGATAAAATGTAAGAATACGTATAAAAATGGACGAAAACATATAAAGATGGATAAAAACGTAATAAAAAGGATAAAAATGTAATAAAAACGTAAGAAAAGATACAAAAACGTATGAAAAAGAAAGAAAATGGGCGATAATGTAAAAAAGGGGACAAACATGGAAATGTAAGAAAATGGGCGAAAATGTAAAAAACTGACAAAAACGTACGAAAAGGTAAGAAAACATGCGAAAACGCATAAAACGTAAGAAAAACGGACGAGAATGTATAAAAATAGACGAAAACGGATAAAAACGTATGAAAACTGTAAGTTATAAACAGTCGTTACTATTAATGATAGACGATGCAACAATCTTCAACCAAATGGGCTAATGTGTAAATTATAACGAACTTACTTAACGCCAGTTAAACCAAAGGACCGGTAGTGTTATTTGTTTACCAACTTAGGGACTACCAGTGCAACTTCAAACTTTCAGGGACGAAAGTTGTTACTTTTGACATACCACAGGGACCATCCATGTAATTTAATAAGTTTATGAATTTAAGACAATTAATTGTTACAAGTTTATGAATTTTTTTAAATGTTACAAGTTTATGATGGTTAAAGACAATTATTTTTTTAAATGTTACAAGTTTATGAATTTAAGACAATTAATTTTTTAAATGTTACTTTTATATTTGTGTATGTAACAAGTTATTGAAATTTCCTTTTATAGTAATATTTTTTTGTCTTAAAAATTTTAAGACTTACTTATTTAGAATGTCTTAAACTCTTTATATAGTAGTATAGACTATATATAAAGGAGATAGATATAAAAAGAGTAAATTGCATAAATCATCCTTGAACTTTGGCCAAATTGTATGTTTCGTCTTAATTATTTTGAAAGTGCAAAAATCGTCCCTGTGAGAAACCTTTGAGCAAATTTTCATCTCTGGCTGTGACAAAAATTGCATGTTTAAATGTGACAAATTGCACGTTTCGTCCCAACTAGGGTTTAAAAGTGAGAAACCTTTGCTGATGGTGATGTGGCGTTGTTGGTGAGTTGACATTTAAAGACGGGAAAGTGGAAAATACATAGTGTTTCTCAATTGTTATATACAATAATAAAGAGAGATATAAAGAGTTTGTACACTTTTTTTTCTTTCTTAATTTGCACACCTTTTTCGTAAAGAGTAATACGGTCCGATCTCATTTTATCCATTTATATCGTGAATTGATTTGCATTTATTTTTGAACGAGACTTTTCAATTGATGATTAAATTAAAACTATTGACTTTTTGAAAATTTCCGTTCTACGTTGTTTAGTTATGATTCTTGATGAATTATGGATTTGCAAATTTTGGAATTGTCTTAAAATTTTGAATCTCATAATCGTGTAACAAAGCAAGGTGCGTTCAGTTTTACAAAAAATAAAAAATAAATAAATAAATGATTTTGTCACACCCCAAAAATGGCGCAGCGGAATGACATTTATGGGGCATAACTTCGTAGTCAAGAACACAAGACGTCCAAAATAGAGAAATACTAAATGCATATCCCAACATAAGTCAAGTTACAATAATCCCAAGAGTCGGGTGTAGAATAGACTTGATACATAAGTTCACCAACATTATGAAACCTTAATATAATCTAAATGCATAATTCCTCGAAACGCAGTCCATGGACGGTCTTGTCTTACATCAGCTAAGCCGCCAATTCAAACTCTTAAGCTACATCGCTAATAACACCAGAAAATTGATACTCAAAAACGTCAACATAATTTTGGTGAGCTCGTAGGTTTAAGAGTTAAACCATTAAGCTGTAAATAATATAGAGTATGAAAATTAGTAAGCATGATATACAAATATAGGCACTAACTGAAACCACGATGCATGCGACAACTGAACCTCACAAATGACACGTGTACACGATTTCCAATGTTACTGATAGTACTATCAATGATTTGGCTCCAAAACAGAGTTATGCAGTTGCACACAAATGTCACATATGATAAGATCACACAACAAGGCACATATTGCAATCAAACGCACATAATTGTCCAAAAAATATGAAAACAGTAAATCACAGTATGAAAACAGTTTAAAATATCATTTCACTACTATTTTCCTCTCAAGTAAAACATAATGAAAAATGGGATACGAAAACTCACCTTGGTATGTCAGCAGTCTAAAGCAGTAGTCAAGTAGAACTAGTGGATGGCACCGACACGCAACCTAGATTAGTATGACCAATTTAGTTGTAACACCCCCAAATCTTGGTAAAGCGGAAGACTTAAACAATTTTTCGGGGCGTTACATGGATTTGTACATCACACAAGTATAGCAAACAAGATAGTCATATTATAACTCAAAAACCAATCTCAAATTTAATTATCCAATACAATCATCCCAAAATTGTTAAAAGTAATGCCCAACATGATTTATAAAATAGGTCCGCATAATATTATCAGAGTTTAAATATGATCCTTCAACCATGCCTCGTTGCCAAGCTTTCACAGAACAAGCATTCCAAACATCACTTAGATACCTAAGAAAAACATGCTAAAAGGTCAGCTAACGCTGGTGAGTTCATAGGTTTAAGTTCAAATTCAATAGTGGACCTGTAGGAGTTTATTTACTATGCGAGACTTAAGATAGCTACACAATATTACACCAATTACATACCAATATCACAATCAACAACACCATCTATAACATATTCGACGTCATAGTAGGGCCCTAAGCGACTCTAGCCAGCACAGTCGTAGCAAGGTCTAGAACAAATGCTACCCTGGACTAGGTCGAGGTAGAAGTCTATTCTTAGCTAGGCAAGTGTCATAGCAATATGATTGCTACCCTAGACTAAGGAAACATCTACCACATATCTATCTAAACAGTCAACACATAAGCAAATCAAAATAGTTTAAAAGGTCCAAAACAGTAGCATGATTTCTCACCCTAAATTAGTTAAAAATAGAGATAAAAGTGGGGCTATGAAACTCACCTCAAGCAAGCAACGCACAAACAAACACTAGCAACGAAGATAACAGCTAACACGGCTCAGAAACTACTGACTCGGCACAACCTATTAATATAAACTGATTCTTAATATATATTTCCAAAATCAACGTTATCTACCCCAATGTATTCCTTTTCTTTATCTCCAAAAATATCTTGTTTCACCGTTTAGTCCTAGCGTTTGGTATCGTCGTGTGCGTGTATCGACTCAACATGATATTATGAATGCACTCAAATAACCACAATGTGACTCAATGCAACACCATAAGATGTCTAAGCGATAAGCTCCATAGTCTAATAAGTTTCGGAATAAATAGTTAGACATTATCGAATTCGTTAACTCGATAAACTTAGTCATTTATTCGTCTCGCTTATTATCCCATAAACCGGTCGCATCCTAACGAGTCATAAGGATAATTCACCTATTAATAATGTTATCCAACGTGCCTAACGGGCTCTTATTAGATTCGTCAACCTAATAAGTCCATTATCCACGTGGATTGACGCTATTAATGTTAGGTCATCCGTAACCCATGCACAAGACGTAAATAGAATTAAATGCTGAAAATGCTATTAAATGCTCATAAATGGCACATTTCGATAAATGTGCACTCGAAACATTAAATACTCATTAATTAGAAAACCTTTCCGTTTTTAGTCGTTAATTCCCATTTAAATGTGCACTTGTTTGTATATATATATATATATATATATATAGTGTAAGGTTATATACAGAACCAAAAAATTTGCGAGAACTGCGAGAACCAATCTTAACCATTAAATATTAGATCAAAGGCTAAGAGATTGTGGCATTTACGTAAATTAAGAAATTTTTAGGAGTGTTTTATAAACAAGCAAGGGGTAAAATGGGATTTAGTCTCACTATAATTATCGGTTTTTATAGTGACCTAATTAATTTTTTTCTCTCTATGCAAACAAAACCATTGCTCTATTTTTTCCTCTCATCCCACCTCTCTAAAGCGAAAATCAATGAAGATCGATGATGATTATGATGAATGATATAAAAAAACGTTTCAACCTATGGTGGTGGTTGCGTTAAACAATAGATCTGGTGACGGCATGCTCTTCAATTTTTTCCTGGTACGAATCTGTGAATTGTTTGGTTTCTTATCCACCTTTGTCATAGTTTTTGAATTTTATAATACATTATTTTTTATACTGAATGAAGTCGGTTACCTAAATAATATGAATTAGATCGATTTCTCAGTTTGTTATTTGATTTGTTGTCTTGTATAGTTGTTAAGAGTATGTCAATATTAATCATTTTAATTGATTTGATGATCAGATCTCATTTGATGGTCAAATTGTTTATCTAAAACAAAATAAGACAAATCGATTACGTAACAAGTAAACAACATACCCATTTGTCTCACCTATTCTTATTTCTTATGGTTGTAATTTATTAGGAATCATTTTGATTATTATAAAATTGATTGTTTGTTGAATTGTTGTGGCAATAATTTGCTAGAATCCTCATGTGCTGTTTACTTTTTGAATTATTTAATTGATTTGGATGGTTTGGCAAATTGAGGTGGGATAGTTTTTATATTTAACCATCTATATTAGATTTTGTTTAATTGATTTGGATGATGGTTCACAAATGGAAGAACATCATGTTGTGTTGCACTTAGCTTTTATGGTTTTTTTTTGATAGTTTTTGTTTTCCAGTAAGTGTTGATAGATTAATCATGTTATGCAGGTCATGTTGTGTGCACAAGTGTTGTAGTTTTGTCATCTTGTATCTCCATAATTTTGCATATGTGTTTGCTAATTCTAATTTAAAGATGCACTTATGTTTTGTGGTTGATATAAAATTAGTTGAATTATATGCATATGTGTTTTAAGGTAGTGCATTTGTGTTTTATATCTAGCAAAAATCCGTAAAAAATCAATAAAATGGGGTTTGCATATGTGTTTTACGGCTGGTTAAAAATTATTAAAGGATTGTGCATATGTGTTTTAAGGTTCATATATACCAAAGATGGGGTATGCATAGATATTTAAATTTTGCATATATGTTTATTTTGTACATGTGTGTTTGCTAACTGTTTAAAATAAACAGTTTCTTGTAATTTCAGGGACATGTTTGATAAAGATTGGTCATCACCAATATAAAGAGTGCATATATGTCTTCAACAAATACATACTTTATTGTGGCCATTTGGGTTGGAGTCGGTCAAGATCCAAGAGGGTTGCACAGACAACCGATTGTGATACTCGGTTATGTGAGGTTAAAAAAAATACCGTTTGCATTTAAAAAAAAAACCTTTTTACAGTAACTTTTTTCAAACTTTTTAGCAGAAATACCAAGGTGGGTGTGCTTGTCTTTGTTGGTGACGGAAAGCTTGACTTTTGACTTTTGAGAAGATGAGATGAAAAAGGGTTTAAGAAAGCAGCTTAGTTTTATGAGTTTATGGAATATGTGTGGTTTTTAAGATTTAAGAATGATGAATTGAGGTTGTTAACATGAGTGAATGGATTACAGGTGGTAAACAAGGGAAAGCAGTAAGCAGTGGCAAGGCCCATATATTTCATTAATGAAAAGTATCATTTTACTAATCTATTCTGTGTTATTTGTTCCTCGTAGCAATCATCTTATTTTGTTACGAATCAGATGTTTCCTAGATGTGGTTTCTTTTATTTATTTGATGTATTAATTTACTGTTGAAAAAATAATGGGTGAATGGTCTTATATGTTCTTAAATAGGCTAAATCCATTTCTAAATGTGTTGTTGGTTGTACCTGCCTATTGCAACTGGTCTTATATGTTCTTAAATAGGCAAAATCCATTTTTAAATGTGTTGTTGGTTGTACCTGCTTATTCTTAAATAGGCAACGGTTCAAATCTTACTTTTTATTCGTCTTATCGTTTCAGTGTGCACATGTGTTTTTGAGTGTGCATATGTGTTTTTATACTTGTGAATTTGAAACCTTCTATGCATATGTGTTTTTACAGTTTCATGAACTTGTTTCTTTTGTTTAATTTCAGCTGTTATGGAAAGGATTGTGTACAAGGATTAAAAATACATGTGTACATATGCCTACAAAGAGATCGAGAAATCGAGAGTGGCCAATGAGGAAAATGAGGAAAAACACATGTGTACAAAGAGATCGAGAGTGACCAATGAGGAAAAACACATGTGTAGAAAGTGGCCAATGATGAAAGACACGTGTACAATGAGAAAAAACAAAGAGATCGAGAGTGGCCAATGAGGAAAAACACATGTGTAGATTGCATAAATGTATTAATAAAGTCTTGTTGTTTGTATACATACTTATGTAATATTTTTTTATAGATACATGGCCAATGAGGAAAAACACATGTGTAGATTACATAAAATTGCATAAATGTATTAATATAAGTTGTTGTTTGTATAAAATTGCATAATTGTATTAATAAAGTTTTGTTGTTTGTATACATACTTATGTAATATTTTTATAGATACATGTGCAAATACAAAACACCTATGTAAAAAACGGAAAATACAATTATCAAATAATGCAAAACACATGTGCACACAATGTAAAAAAAAAAAAAAAAAAAAAATCACGAATTATGGAACTAAAAACGTTTTTGAAAAAAAATCAAATATAAAGAAAGTAATTTTACCATTATGCCCTTTTGAATTAAATTATACAAATTAATATAAGAAAAAATCGATTGGTTGATCTTTGGTTCTCAGTTCTATAAATTATTTGGTTACGAAAATAACCCTTCCTATATATATATATATATATATATATATTACGTCAATTTCAATATTAGTTTCCAATCGTTATTCGTTTTGAGTCCACAAGCACGAGTCATGACTTGTCAGATTTTATTCAATCTATTGTCCAATATGTACTAAATTCCATGTTACGGCGTTGTCGGGGTCAACTATGACTAAAAAGTCAAAGTAACACCGACGTTGCTCAAAGTTGACAATTTATAATATAGTTCAAGTAAATAATCACAATAGCGCAAATCAATCTGCAATCAACCCATATCAATCTCTCCATCCAAACAAACTACCAAATATACCCGTAACCAATGTTACGACCCTAATGGTCATGACACGGTCCCGGTTAAGACCACGTGAACCAAACAAGCTCTAGAAACTTTTCGGCTCCACGCGTCTCATCTAAACACCAACAAAAACTACCAACAAGTTACCACATAGAACCTAACAAAAGATATAGCACTCATCGCGAAACCAAATTCCGTACTAACAGACTAGTATCCACCTCTAAGTAAAACTCTTAATAATATTATAGATCAAAAACCGCCACACCGCGTCTATCAATCTTAAGCATTAACTACTACTTATAAGTTATAACAGATCACTTCCATCCTATACCTAACCATTTTATTTAAAAAAATCAAATAAATTTAATTATAAATAAAATAAAAATAGTAATCAGTTAAATAGTCAAATTCAGTTACAGAGCCTGCATATCCAGCTGATTATGCAGGAGACGAACTCTAGCTCTCAACCGGATCTAAACTTCCGGCCCACGGAGGGGAACCGGTGACCGGCGCCGGAGAAGATGATTGCGACGGAGGTGCGGTGCTGTCATTGGTGGTTGTGACTGCTATTGGTGATGGTGACGTAAGTTGTTGGTGAGTTGACTTTTAATGACGGGAAAGTGGAGAGTACATAGTGTTTCTCAATTGTTATATACAGTATATAAATAAATAGAGATATAAAAAGAGTTTGTACGCTTTTTTCTTTTCTTGATTTGCACACCTAAAGAGTAATACGGTATTAAAGCTATTGACTAAGACATTTCAATTGATGATTAAATTAAAGCTATTGACTTTTTGAAAATTTCCGTTCTATGTTGTTAGTTATGATTCTTGATGAATTATGGATTTGCAAATTTTGGAACTGTCTTAAAATTTTGGATCTCATAATCGTGTAACAAAGAGTTTTTCAAAATAAAAATAAAAAATGAAATGGATTTGATTGATGTGGTTGTGTAGTGGTAGAGGGTGGTGGTGTTGGTTGTGTGGTGGTAGGTGGTGGTGGTGGTGGTTGTGCTTGTAATGTGGTAGGAAAACAATAAAGCTTTAAATTTCAAAAGAAAATGATAGTGGAGAAAAAAAAACGATGGTATATTAGTCATTGCACATACGCTTCGACATTGACAAATAGGGGTGCTATCGGTCGTTATTTGCAATTTTGCACGCCACTTTGTCTTGGTGGCTAATTTGTAATTTTTTTTTCTCTCGGCGTGTTATTTGAATGCAACTTTGCTCTCGGTGGCTAATTTGCACTTTTTTTTTCTCTCAGTGTGTTATTTAAAATTTTAGCAAACATTATGGACGAAATTTGCAATTTACCCTAATCAATAAAAAAAAAATTGCTAACCAACACAACCACACACCACACCCATCGTCTTCATCACACACACAAAACCCATAAACACACTCTCAAAATACACAACACAAACACAAACCCATCCATTTTTAAACTTAAATATTAAAATAAATATGATTTCTATTAGTGTGCACGGAAGTTATAACTAGTACGAGTGTAAAACAAAAACATATATAATACAAAGAGAGGTAAGTGCATTTTTTAGGCCCTAAATTCCATGGCAAAAGCTAAACATAACTAGTACGAGTGTAAAACAAAAACATATATAATACAAAGAGGTAAGTGCATATTTTGCAAATGGTAAATCTTTCAACTACAAAAAATACACAATCGCAACGAGAATTAAAATATCTTTCTATAGATATGCACTTTTCTATATTTTCGACAATTTTTTTTTTCAAAAATTCCGCCCAGAAAAATCATATATGATTTGTAAAAATCGAATCACATATGATTTTCACAGATCATATATGATTTTTACAAATCACATATGTTTTTCAAAAATCATATATGATTTATAAAAATCAAACATATATGATTTTCACAAATCATATATGATTTTTCTGGGCCGAAATTTTGAAAAAAAAAATCATTAAAAATATGTAGAAGTGCATATCTATATAAAGATAATTTAATTCTCGTCGTAATGGTATGATTTTTTTTCGCGTAACGATTAACGGTTTGCGAGATATTTAATTTTTTAAAAAAGGGTGAAAGTTTATTTTATTTTATTTTTATTAGAAAAATGAATGACTATTATTAGTTTATTGTATCTATAGTAAATTTGAGATATATATTGAACTTTTGCCTAATATCCTATATACCAAATTTAAACACAGAGTTTGTCAAATCTACCCATTTTACAAATTTATTCATTTTAAAATTTTTGAAAAACTTAATAATTATCAATTTGATATTTATAGACTATTTTACCCTTATTAATAACCGATAAAAAATTCTTTTTACTCTTAATCAAAAGTAAATTTACCCCTCTTAATAACCAATAGCAAATTCTTTTTTTTAACCATGGTTTTCGATCTTTTGACCGACTAATTTACATGGTTTGAACCCACCGCCATACTTACTCAAACTAGGTAAAGCCCTCCCTTTTTTAGGAGGTTGGCGTGGCCGCTTCAAGATTGTTTGCACCTAGCAGGAATTGAACTTGAGACCTCACACATTTTAAAATGATAGTCACAAGCCCTTTTGCCACTAAGCAACCCTTGAATGGTTAGATATGAGTTTGCAATTGTAATGGGCAAAAAATGGTAACTTTATAGTGGCCGGTCAAATTTGAATAGAAATTTCTTGAACCATGACCACTTTCAGATAGCCTTATCCGACTCATTTGTACATGTTTGTTATAATTTGGCGACGTGTTTGTATGAAGGGTATAATAGGTATTTAATAATGTGAACTGAGTTTTGATTGGTTTATAATAATAAAATTGGTAGATATGACAAATTTTGTGTTTAAATTAGGTATATATAGTATTATGGGTTCTGATTGGGTAAATATGACCTTTAAGGGTTCAAAATGGGATATATGGAATTAACCTTTTTATTAACCAATCACATTACTTGATTTTGCCACGTGTCAAAATCGAACAAACAGATTGGTCTAATTTTTTCCAATAAGATTGTTTTGCTAAAATCACTCTGAAATGATATAATTCTATTATTATATAAGAGATGCAGAGATGTAGTACTACATTGTAAACACCAAACGTGACACAAACAATTTGTTATACTGCATGTATATTCGTATCAAATGTGTGATAATCATATAATCATAAAACAACTATACTAATACATGATCCGGATTGCACCAACATTATGCAAATAGCTAAAGAACATGAGACGTTATACTCAAAGACCACTAATTACCGTATCCATACAATACTTTGTGATTAACCAGAACTGAGTAAGTAAATGAATTTATAGTAAGATGACAAGATCGCTACTACTCTAGTAAAAACTAAATAGAACCCTCAGCTACATATTAGTTCATTCCAGTTAGGAGCTAAGCCATGCCTCCACTTATTCCCAATATTTAGTAGTGGATGAAGTATAGTTGATTAACTTTTTGAACAACGGTGTTCATTTTTGCTACTAACGTGTCAACGTTCTTGGCAAAGTTTGAGAGAAAAAAACAATAAACTTACAAACAAATAGTTGATGTTAAGCGAAGAAAAGTAACTGGTAATTGCTCCTGTTTAAGGAATATGAAAATCAACTTATGTAGGTTTTGTTAGTGTTTATGTTTTGGCTAATTGAGCAAATAAGAAATGTATTATTTCTTGCGAAAAATACAAAACTTTATCCATCCCAAATTCATTATCCGTCCATTTTCTAGTTTTATTAAAGTTGTCCATCTTAATCTGCCATAAGGGGACATGGCCATTAACAAAGTTTTTTATGGTTCATACTAACAGGTTTTGTTTCAAGCTAAGGAGTTCACGTGGTTTCAGCTTATGTTTGATAAGTTACTTTTCTAGCTTATTTTAAGACATATAGACTTATATCAACCTATAAAATTTAAAATAAGCCGGTAAAAGTAAGCTTATTAAACGTAAACCGAAATCATATAAGCTCAATAGCTCAAAAATAAGCTTAAGTAGCACCCCGTACATGCAAGATATTTCAACAACTCATTACATCGGAAAAAAATATATCCTAAATCTATTTTTTACATAAAAAAGGGAGACAATTCTTTTATTTGGTTGAAGCCTTCAAGTGAGGTTTTAAAAATCTTAAGACCGAGCCTAATGGAGGCATCCACCACCCGTGGTGAGCCTCTACAACGCGTCATCAGTCACTACGACCTCTCATCCACCGCACACAAAGGTGCCTTTTAGGGTTGGTTCAGTAGTGCAGACCACCTAACCTGGTGCACTACCTTTTTTTTTTATGAGTGTGTTGGGTATATCGTAGGGTATATATGTTACATAAAGTGAGATATTTTTATGTATTTGGTAGAGTGATTACCACTACGGCTGTTAGGTGATGGGTTGAACTGATGTGCCGCTGAGGTGGAGATTGTGGAAATGTGACCATCAGACACAACCTATGATTAAAATATAAGTAAATAGGCGTCAAAATAAACCAAAAATCTAGCTTATAAAATATAAGAACAAGTCTAATTAGCTTGTTAGCAACAAACAAACTTTAAAACAAACACCATAGTTTTTGAATAGAACTTCGATAGGCGATAGGTGTAAACACCGCTAGATGTGAAGTGATCTCGTACTAAACGAACGAACTTTCACTTTCCATAACCAAAATGAAAGAAAGTCAACATACTCCTGCAATTGCGGTCAGTTTTGGTTTATTTTACTTTTGACCATTTCAAATTAAAAAGTATTTTCTTGAAAATGAAAAATACTTAAAACATATTTCTTAAAAACTTTTTGTGTCTAAAATTAACAATTCATTTAATCATTTTGAAAAAAAAATAAAAAAGTTGTGTGAAGACCATAAGAGCGCAACTATAACCGTTTGCTACTAAAGAAATCTCATTATTATGCACGAGTACTCGTTTAGCTTTCTTAAAAACCCAAAATACTTCAGCATGTTCTTTTTTTGAACTTAGACTAGATGGCAAGGCAAGGTGAATACTTCACCTAGTGCTAAACTCACTCGCGAGTACCTTGGCCCTATGAGAAAGTCACGCACGAACCACTCTTCCCAAGGAGACTTAAGGTGATCTCTTCACCTTATTTCGTTTGAAAACTACCGGGCCCCACATTCCTTCCTACCGTGACCTACCTTGTCCACAAAAAAATGAGTAAATGTGAGAAGAGAGAGAAAGCTGACGTGGCACTGAGATGGAAGGTGAATGTTACTTAACCTTGCCATGCAGCCTTAATTGTGTCTAAAAATGCAAATTTATTTAATCTTTTTGGGAAGAAGAAAAATTAAAATTGGTGGAAAGCACATGAGGTTATATAAATGGTATTACCTCCGTCCCAAAATATAAGTTCAATTTGACTTTTTGAATCGAACTTTGACTTTAAATATTTTGCTTGTATTGTATAATACTTGATGCAAAATATATAAGTGGATTGTGTTTTAAATGTATTTGTATTTGGTATAATTTTCATCAAGTGTTGTGTAATACAAGCAAAAACATTTAAGGTCAAAGTTCGATTTAAAAAGTCAAATTGAACTTATATTTTGGGAATGAAGGGAGTAACATAAAAGTGTAAATATCTTATTGCAACAAATCACCTGATAATATCAAATACTCCTGACTTTTTAGTGTCAATTTCCCCCCATTATGCTCATATTTTATGTCATTTATATGGATTTACGCTTGTATTCCTTTATATTTCACTTCCAGGTAAATTATAAGAATTGGAGCTTAGAGATGCGGATTTGAGGATTTTCCTAACGTTTTTATGAGTATGCTACATATGAAGAAGCTACGGCGTAACTCATGCTCTCAAATTACGCCGTAGCTAGTGTTTTATCTCAGTTTGCCTACTCAACTGCAGTTACAGCATAACTCTCAACTATGGTTACGCCGTAATTATCTAGGTAATGAAGCATTTCACGCCTCCATCAACTACGCCGTAATTCCTCACAAGCATTACGATGTAACAACATTTTGTTAGAGGTTACAGCTTAACTCACATCTACTATACGGTGGAGCTGCTAACTACGGCGTAACCAATCCTTATTGTTATGCCGTAGTCTACTTAACGAGAGTTATGTTTTGAAGATAATTAAGTTACGACGTTACTCTCAACTCAAGTTACGCCGTAACTATGATCATGCCTATATATACAAGCCCTAAATTCTGCATTTCATATCATTCACCCACAACTCAAAGGCAGAGAACGTGAAGAGGGTTCCAAAGGCAGATCACATGGAGCATACGGAGCAATCTCCAAGGGAGAATCACACCATAATCAATAAGCATTAGCGATCATTTCTATCCTTTACTTTAATTCATGTTTTTCATTATGTTAAACATTGAATTTATTGTATCTTTTAATATGATCGGCTAAGCACCTTTGTTGCTAGCCTAGTTATGATTCCTTGAATGTATTGTTTGTGTTTTCATGCTTCCATATATTTTTTTCTAGTGTATGCATGCATTGTTTGATGGTAGTTACCCTAGATTTGGTAGTTTTGAAATGCGGTCGTATCTAGTTGCTTAGGAGAATTGACCAACTGACCCTAAGTAAGTAGGTAGAGTTCGGAAGGGTAAGAATTAACCAACTGACGACCCTTCCTCTCTTGTGTGAACTGACCAAATGATCACCGTTCGTATGGACGAACTTAAGAAGTTAGAGATGAGTGTCTAATATGCTTGCGCCCGGGCACTCATTATTTCAAATCTTGCATGTCGGGTACTTAATGACTTGGCTTAGGTGACTTAAGACCCTCGACTCCGCAAAGGGTTGGCCTTTGACGTCGGGTAGGAGCCTTTGTTGATAGGTTAGGACAAATTGACCAAATGATGTCCTAGCTACTTAAACCCCCACTTGAATCAATTGGAAGTAATTTAGAAAACATAGACATTACATGGTAGGATAATTAATTAGGTTAGCACACTTTCTCTCCACTATTTACAACGTAAATTTTCGTTGCACATTTTATTTCTTGTCTTTAGTTTAATTAATCATTTCAACCTCAAAACCTGTTAAAACAAGTGACACTTAGACTTAATAGGATCCTCATCTACATAGCTCTTAGGAACGACCTCGGCTTTACCACCTTCTATACTACGCACGATCAGGTTCACTGCTTGTTAGTGCATTAGGTAGACCTTAGGTAGACGAGAACTATAAATACTTGGTCGGAAATCCCGCATCATCACCTCACACGAATCCCACCCCCTTTATCTTAATTTCAACTATCCAATCCAATCCCTTTCTATCCAACGCCTCTAAACAAACACACCCCACTCCAAATTCACATAAAAGTTAGAATAGCTTAAACTTTTGTTCTAATCAAGCTTTTCAACTAGCTTTTCAATAGCTTTTTGGATAGCTTAAAGTTGCAAACTTTCATCAATACCCCACCTCAAGTTAACATAAAGTTTCAAGCCGAAGGTTATTTGAAGTATGTGTAAAATCAGCCAATCTTGGTTATTTAAAGTGTGTTCTTGACATGTATACATACTTGTAAAACCATAGATTAGCTTATTTTACACCGAGTATTCACGAGATGTTTGATGAAAGGGTATTCTTATGATTGTTTGTAGAAGAAAAAGCAAGAGTTTATGTTTAGGTTGATTATTTTTGGATTTTCTTTGTAAATAATGCTTAGAGAATGGTGATATTTGTTGATGTTACGCGAGCTTAGATTTTGAAGCTTTGATTGTTAATTGATTGATTTTTGGGTTTTGGTTTTGAGGTTTTACCAAGTCTATTTTATAAAGGTATTATACTTGTCACAATTTCTTTTTCGGGCATCGAACAAAAATTTCTTTCTGTGGTACTAATCTTTCAAATTTGGTCTTTTTGGGGTACTTTGTGACATTTTTGCCCTTCAAATTATTAAAACTCCTATTAGTTGCGATGGGCAAAAATGTCACAAAATACTCCAAAAAGACCGAATTTTCTTGTTCATGTTCGTTTACTAAGAAAATGAGTTATTCATGTTCGTTTATGTCCGTTCATTAAGACACTAAACGAATGCTAAACGAACATAAACGATCGAACATAAATGAACACAGACAAACAAACATAAACTTTATTAAATTATGCATACTATATTATTTTATAAGTATTTTTTTTCAAAACAAACCAATTTTAAAATTATACAATTAAAAAATATAATATACGAACATAAATAAATAAATTAACATAAACGAACGCATAATAGGACGTCCACGAACATAAACGAACGCATAATCGGACGTTCACGAACATAAACGAACTCATAATCGGACGTTCTCTCCTTTCGCGGGTATTGATGCAAATTTGTGGGCTCCAGGGGTAGCCAGACATAACGTTGTGGAGAAGAAGAAAAATAAATATGTGTCCAAATGTGAAGAAAACGGCTACAAGTTCAATCCATTTGCTTTTTCTACATTCGGGGAGCTTGACGCGGAAGCCTCACGTATCAAGACTGTTGCTGTTAGCCACTCGAATAATGTCAAGAGTGATGCTTTTATTTTCATAGTTTAAGTTTTTGTATCCAGAAAGGAGTGGGAGCCCAACTAGTTTCTCGGCTTCCCACCAATTTTTTGTAAAATCCCTTTGGTTTTCTAATGAATTGATGTTTTATATAAAAAATAAAAATAAATAAATAAATAAATAAATAAATAAGTAAGAAATAAATAATAATAATGATAATAACAATAATAATAATAATAAAGCGTATTAGACTTTTCTCCTCGACTCGACATTGGAAATTCGTCTTTGATTCATATTTTTAATCGCATTGGTTTCTTTATTCTTCAGAGGAGTGTACCAGGTTGGTTTCTGGCCTTCCACTAATTTCTTGTAAATTCTTTAAGTTTTTAATAAAGTGATGTTTTATTAAAAAAATAAAATAAAAATAAAAATAATAATAATAATAATAATAATAGGTTTGTGAAGTGACAAAAATACCCTTTTAGTTAAAACAATGAGCTTAAAAAAAGATAGTTGATGCCACGCTGGCAATCCTATCCAAACATAATTAATCTCCACCATTCACCAAAACCATGCTCTCTCCAAATTTTTTTTTGTTTGTTTCACTCTCATTTCATTTTGTTTTAACTATCTCATAATGAAGAAACGTTCTCTTGTGTTTTTGGGTAAGGATTTTGATTACCGATTACTTACTTTGTGTTTGGGTAACTGATTTTGATCGATAGATTTGGTTCTGTGATTCGGTTAATCGTGAGCTGAAGTTACTGATTTTGAAATGCTCTCAGGTATACTTTTGAACTCAATTCATTGATTAACTGTGTTTGCTTCAATTAGTTATAGAGATTTGTGATATTATAGTGCGATAGAGGTGAATTAGGTTGTTCACGAAAGGTGTTTGATGAAATGTCCATTAGAGAATGCTATACTTGCGTAATATTTATCATTAGATTTTTACATGCAAAAATTGTTTGGCGTGTCATTTAGAACGAAATAATAAGTTTTAGTCATTGGATAAAACAGTTTTAGGTTTAGTTTTGCCGGTCAATTGCAGAAATGGCAAGTTTTGCTGTTACGTTTTCGCATCTACCGGCTAGTTTATCACTTGCTGTTTGAATCGACAGATATTGTTTTCAAATTGCTCCTATGTATTCCGGAGCAAAAGGGCATTTTGTGTGCTGTTCTTTGAGTAACCGTTAACATGTCTATACATAACTACCAATGCAACTGCAAATTTACCAACAGTGTTACATTAGTTTTCATGTGATTTGCAGTCACATAAACTTTACCATGGCAGGCGCATAACACAATGTGGGCTAATAGATGCTTAAAGTTAGCAAAATGGTTGGGTTGGGTAACTGCTGATAACATGAAATTATCTTGTGTGCGTTGGCACATTTATGTTATTTGAAAACTTTTTTATAAACATATGAGTACATTAATATCTGTAAAACTAAAGACCTAATGTATAGATTAATAGAAATATTGTTCGATAATGACAATTTAAAAGAATCTTACAGAACAAAATGAATTAGTATTAAGTTTGCATATAGGTAAGTCTAGCTTAATGGAGATAAGAATGGCATAGTTTTCATGTGATATCGGATAATGAAATTAGGCGAAGTACCACAATACATGCCAAATCATTACATAATTTTTACTATTTTCATTCATTTTAGCGTGTAGAAAGGATATATAGTTCGTCTGGATAACTGTTTATTTACCTCGGATTTTTCTAATTTGTGAGCTAATCATCTGTTTATTCTTGCATCAACCCAGACTGAAAAATGAAAAAAAGAATAATAGACAGAATGAAAGGGGCTTATATGCTTTATTATATAAACAAAACAAGCATCAGAACTTTATGTACTACTCTGTTAGATAACATTAAGTGTATATATATCAATTATCAAGTAAGATACTAGAGTACATATTATGTGTGAAACCGATCCAGCTTACCAATATGGACTGCCTGTACTACAATAGGCACTAAAGAGCCATTTGAGTGAGAGATTAGTTCATGAAACACAGTTTCTCCTAGAAAATTTCCACGTTTAGTTTTACTTTTCATATATTTTTTATGAGTTTGGAGTGGTATTGAAAGTGAAGGATACTGATACTTGGACTGACATTAGTAGTTTTATTCGAGCTAACTAAATCTAGTCAACTTAAATGTTTTCTTCAGCTCTTTTGAAATTTTAAAACGAATTAGAATAAGGGGAGCTTTTGATCATCTACGTGTAAATGGGCCAACTCTGGTTTGTGTTTCTCTTACAACGGGTCTGTTGGGTAATCTAGATGGGCCAAGTATGTGGGTCAGTAAGTAGTTCATTGATAAAGAAGAATGGGCCAGTGACTTGTATTAGTTTTGGCTGTATATTTAATTATGTTATGCGACCCGGATATTAACTAAGTGTTGAATTACTTCTTTACTAAAACTTTATTGACCATTCTCTTTTTTAAATGGTTGCACGAAATTGTCAAGTTTATATCCTTCTTTCTGTAGTTTAGCATAATTTTTTTTTTCAAATAACGTGCACATTAACAATTTGGTAGCATTTGTTTGAAACTTTTTCTCTTTACTTAAGATGTGGCGCAGACATGTAATATGTGAATTGTGTCATTTCCGTGCATCATGTGTGTCCTTGCTTGTTGTATGTATCTTAAAACTATATTTCTTGACTGAAAACTTGCATCAATGTCCTTGCTTACCTATCCCCTTATAAGGATGAAATGGACAAAGTCAAGTAGCCAACTCTACTTCTTGCTTGGTCTATTTCTGCAGAGCGACTGTCTATATGTTGTATCTTATTTGTATCCGAAGTAAGGCTTGTAATTTTTTTTGCATCATGGCAATGTGTAACGACATGTAAATACTGTTTAATTGTTTATGATTGTCAATGAAGATAATATTATATCATTTATGCAGCCCGAATCACTTTGTCATAACTTTTGCTGCGAACCAACTAATAGGACCTGAACGCTCAGCTGCATGACAATCTGGTTTTCTATTCCTACTTATTAATCACATTATATGCTATTTCTTTTTATAGGCAGAAGTTACTCAGGAGACGAGTCATCTAAATGAGGTTGCTGGTAGAGCTTCTGGCTATAATAGGCATGAGGAACTAGCAAAGAAACTTCAGGTATGAAATATATAACCCAAAAAGTAATACATATGAAATGTGCTATTGCTGCTATAATATATGCATATTGTGACTCCCCCTCTCCTATCAGCCAAACTGTTAATTGCAATCAACACACCATTCGATTATCTAGTTGTATTTTTGGTACACAAAACAAACTGGAACTATTGTCCTAACTTAGATATGGTTGATATATACCTTGCTGAATAAGTTGAATCTTATAGATATGGTAATGTGAAGCAGGTGCTGCTTGCATTAGACCATATGTGCTGTCGCCTGTCAGGTTGTTAGTTTAAATATGCCAAGTGTTGAACTACATCAGGATGTGATCTAGTTATGTTATTAATATGTATTTTTTTGTGGTCCACATTACACATAGTAATTAATCTAAATATATGCAGACTAGATGAACTACATCTGCTTCAGAATTTGTGACCTCTTTTAACATGTTTAGTTTAAAAGGCAAAATGTTGATTTAGTTGTTACCGTGATGGTTTAGGTATAGGTCAAATGGGTCATGGGTCGAAACAGGTGAAATGGAAACACAGGTCAAACGGGTCGTGGGTCAACTGGTTCTGGTTGGGTCAAGATTGCCAAGTTTATGTTGTATTCAAAATAGCTTAGCGAAACATTTTAAGAATGGGCTTATTAGGTTTTTTATTTGAAGGTCACTGTAGTAGTAGTCAAAAGTATGGAATTAACATGGCACTTTTTAATACTATTCCGTTTTGATGTATATACAAACACTTTCTAATACGTTCTATATATCTGCAATTTTCTTTGACAGATTTGGAAATGAAATGATCATTAATTTGACTTTTGTTGCAAGATCCCCAATTTCGCTACTGTAAATTGTTATTTTTGACAGACTCGTTATCATTGTGAACCATATATATGGCACTTCAGTCCTAACCCGTTGGTATTCCCATTTCTTTGTATTGCAGAAAAGTATTGGTTAATGCTTTATCAGTCACACCGTAGATGTGGACCCTTGGAAATGCAGGCTTGGGAGCCTTACAGGTAACACATGATCTAAACTAGATGTGTTCCATAACGGGCAGCTAGTCAGGTTGGGAAACAAGTCAAACTGGTAATTTTAATCTGGACTGGATCAGGTTGACCTGCAAACGTGGTCTGTCCTTTTCTTAAACTTGCTTAAAAATAATGATTAAATATGTAATATTTAACGAGGGTAAATTTTGTACTTTTGTCAGTATTTTTTTTTCTTTTCTTTTTTTTAAATATGTAATATTTTATTTAGTGGTGGGTCCCAAATGAAGAGGTCGAGGTTTTGCATGAGGGAGGGGGTTTGTTGTGGTTAGTTGTGGAGGTTTGTTATGCTGATGTGGCGCTGAGGTGGCGGTGATGAAGAGCCATGATATACATACCACACCCAATGCTCTTAGTAAACTTTTTGGTGGTTGTAAGTTTTATCTTTCGAGATATTTAAGTTTTATTTAGGCTGGTCGGCAAAGGGCATGTGAGCCTCTCACCTTGCAACCAACTCACACAGCATCACCTTGCCCACCTAGTCCACTCATGCGCAAATGGAGGTTCCCAAGACCAAATAAGGTGAATGACTTACCTTAAGTATCCTTCATGTTTTATTATTTTTTATTGTGTGTGGGGGTATTTAGTTGTTTATATTTTTATAAAGTGAGTATTTTAATGAAAAGTGAATATGTAGTATCCTTGGCCACAAAAAGGTGAGTGGGGGTGAGGGAAGTGAGAGGAGAGCTGACGTGGTGCTAAAGTTAAGGTGAGTGACTCACCTCCTTGCCAACCGGCCATAGAGCCTAGGGTATCGTGGTGCCATTCATGGCGCTAACCCACCAACCCAAAATGAAGAATGGCGCACCACTACGAGGCTCGCACCGTATTTGCCAGCCTACGCCATTATTATTTTTTTTAAACCAACGGCTAGTTTGTGTTTTTTTTAATGTGTGTAACGGCTATATAGCCAAAATGCAAGAATTTACAAAAGTTTTACCCCAAAAAAATTCTATAAATTCCTCCTTTATTCTATCAATTGTCACAAACTCTTCCAATTTAATCTCTACTTCAATAATACTTGATTTTATTTCAACTATGGATCCAACTACTTCTCCACCTACGACCATTATGATGTTTATTTTCAAAACGGCCCGGATCGATATATCCAGGGTTATACGGCATATGAACAACTTTTAAGTTTTGTGATCAAGAAGCCGGTGGATCAGGATCGGGTATTAAGAGGACAAGGCAATATATACCACATGATCGAGAAGAAGCGGAACAACATTTAATCGACAACTATTTTGGTGAAGGTGACACTCCACCTAAGTATGCGAATGAGAAGTTTAGGCAAATGTATCGTATGAGTCCTACACTTTTTAAAAAAATAGTCAACGATATCTTAAGCTATGACGTTCGACCTATTCCCAAGTATTTTAATTTTTTAGACAACATTACTATGTTGCCGGTCGTTTAAGTATTGGTCCTCTTTTGAAGTGCACATCCACCATCCACCAATTGGTGTACGGCACTGCGCCTGATGCGTTTGATGAATACTTGCAAATTGGTGAACGTTGTTCACGACAATGTTTAGAGAACTTTACTAAATGCATACATATTTTATACATTGAAAGGTATTTAAGAAAGCCCACTTCAACGGATGTTGAAAAAATATATGCATTGTACGAAAAAGAACATAGACTCCCGGGAATGCTCGGGAGTATTGATGGTATGAATTAGGATTGGAAAAATTTTCCAAAGGCCTTACATGCTCAATTCAAAAGGCGTGATCATAAATACCCAACTCTTATGTTAGAAGCGGTTACGGATAAAAAACTATGGGTTTGGCATGCATATTTTGGGGTTCCTGTGGCAAATAATGATCTTAATGTGTTATGGTTCCCCGTTATTTGATGATGAACTTGCCGGTAAATCTCGGGAATGTCCATTTGTAGTAAACGAACATACATACATGAAAGGTTACTATTTAGCCGACGGCATTTATCCAACATGGTCCGTATTCGTCAAAACGTTTAGTGTTGCAACGTTTGAAAAAAGATTGAAAATTAAAAGAGTTCAAGAAATTTCTAGAAAAGATATTGAACGAGCTTTCAAAGTCCTACAAGGTCGTTGGAGAATTATACGACAACCCGCACGTGCTTTCAAAATCAACGCCTTGAAAAGAATAATGTATTTTTGTATAATGTTACACAAAATGATATTGGAAGACGAAGAATTTCAAGTGAATTTTAGAGATTTATTCGTTGATCCAAGTCCAAACATATATACCTGACACTTGGGTCGAAAGATGTGATTTACATGTTAGAAAAAGCAAAGAAATTCGAGATAGAAAATTGCATGACGATATTCGAGAAGACCTTGTGGAGCATTTATTGAACCTTAATCACTAGTTTGTAATTTTAATTTCCTGTTTACATACTATTTTTATTTTTATGTACCTTCTTTTTGTTTTTTAATTAATGTGGTGTGTGTGTTTTTTTAAATTAACGAAGTTTATTTTAGTTAATATTGTGTATGTTTTATTTTATATAAATGAAAACAAATGGAGAACGGCACCACATTTTACGTATATGACAGAAGCACAAAATGTGGTGCCAAAGGGTTTCGGTGTCGTTCAGTGTTTTGCTGACGTGGCACTAGTTTTGGATAATGACATGATAACTATGGCTCAACGATACCTAATGCTCTTAGTGGCATGTTGATGTCTTTTTGGGTTAAATTCATTTTTTTCCCCATTATATTACCGTTCTTTTCACTTTATACTTTTTTTGTTTTTTGTTCATTGAAAAAACACTAACTGATAAGGATAGAAAATTGAGAGAACATAGAAAAAAATTGGAGGGAAAAAAACAAAGAAAAAGACACCACAAATAATCTTACAGACACAATTAGAGTAAAAGATATAACTGAGAGATAAATTAATAATAAAAAGAGAGTGATTAATAAAAGAGAAATAGGAGAGAAAATTGTGCATTTAATCCCAACCATTGATTAGATCTAATGATGTAAATTCATTAAACATAACCAATCATGTTTTTGTCACAATTAGAGGATCCTGATCCTTTGAGAAGCTATGTTCACTTTTGCAACAAATTAATGTGTCAACAAATAATGAGGGTGCCACGTTGGCAATCCCCATCACACACACAACCTTTCTAAATAAAAACACTTGACTGCAATTAATCTCCACCGTCCAATGTAGTCCCACCCTTTGAGAATCAATGTCCTGCTATGGGTTAGTAAAGAGAACTATGGAGTGATTTTATCTATATTAGGTTTGTGAGATTGTATTGTGGTATGTGTTATCTTTTATACAATAAAAGAATTACATCATTTCTGAAGTTTTTTTGCTAAAATAATCTTATTAAGAAAAAAAAATTGGGTCAATCAGGTTGCTCTATTTTAACACGTGGCAAAATTGAGAATTCTCATTGGTCACTTTAAATTCAAAATTGAAAAAGAAATTGGTCAAACTTTGATAAATTTTGTGGAGAAAAAAAACATAAAAATATAGGTGTAAAATTTGTGAAAACAATAATTAAAAAAAAATAATGTAATTAATAAAAACTTTAGTGGCTGAAATTTAAATAAATTATATGAAGTTAAGTGTAAAACAAAAACATAAATAACACAAAGAGAGGTAAATACATTTTTTGAGCCCTAAAATTCATAGACCAAAGCTAAGGGTTCGTTTGGTACGTAGATGGGTTTAATATTAGGATTTGCATTTGGATTTGTTTTTGTATTAGGATTTAAATTTGGAGAGAGAAAACATATTATTATATAAATATAAAGTATTTAATTAGTGTTAAATAATATATTTTATTAAAATTAATTGTTTTTTTAGAGTAAGAAATATTAATGTAAGAAAGAGTTATGGGTTATTTGTCACGGGGTATTAGAATCGGTTTGCATTTGATTTGACAGTTACTAATCGTTTGGTTTGCATCTAAATGATTAAAAATATTATTTGATACCTTTTTATGTGGGTCACATCATTCCTTATATGATTCACAGTTTCTGTTGAATACTCTAATTTTTTGTCATTTTCGATTAAATACTTGACTTTTTTGTCATTTTCTTTTTTGCTTTTGTCATTTTTTCTACTTTTGAATATTTGAGTGGGTTCATTCATATTTTAATATTCAAATAAACTTTTGTTATAAATAAAATTATATAAATTATATATTTTCTCCCTCACATCAAATCTAAATTCAAATATAAACCAAATTTAAATCAAAATCCGAATCCAAATCTTAGACCCGTCAACAATAATGATTAATGAATGTTTTCATCATGTTAAACCCATTGAATATAACGTAACGTAAATTGATCCATTTATACGTAAAATGCTTGAAATTTCTACTTGTGTATTCGACAGTTAGTTTCTTAACAATGTAAATATTTTCTTCCCTTTGAAAGAGCAACAAATTACGGGAATGGGCTCAGTGATATCACCAATGCCAAGGCTTAACATTTACTGCCATTCATATGTTTGAAGCTCGAAAGAATGAAAGTGTGTTTGTTATAGTTTGTGTAGGTGGTCAATGTGCTTGCACATGGATGGATAAAGTCAAGATTTATTATGTATTCGTCATATGGCCTGATTCTCAATTCTAAAGGCAGATTGGAGACGGCATCAACTTCATCAAACCCCATCTGTTTTTCCCGAGTTATTCAAAGGCGGTGTCAAGTTATTCATATGGTGTATGTTTTAGTTTTATTTCTGCTCTAGTACCAGTAGTTAATAGGTTGGCGTGTGTCTTTTTAGATGTGTTGTTTGCAAAAGTAGTCATACAGTAGGCAAGCTCAATGTATCAACTCATTTGTAATGTCAATGGATCTTCCTTATTTGAATCAATACTATGTTCATTTCGGAAAAAAAGAGCAACAAATTCATTCATGGCTGAAATTATCTCAGAAACTGTAGTGGTTGCCTTGTAGGTTTAACATTGTACGGCTAATGCACTGAACAAGGCTACTAGTAATGGTATCTGATAAATAATTATAAGATAAATCGAGATGGTTCAACATCTTGAGGTCTTCAATCTCTAATGGAATGGAACAAAATAATGACACGTTCAGTTAAAGATAATTTTTGAGTCTACCCATTTGACCCAGTTTAGTTTTCGCTGTTCTTTGGTTTGTTTCACAAGAGTGGGTGTACAGTTTCATGTTTAACCCATTTCATATGACTGTAATTTAATTGTTTGACCTAGTTCAGTTTTATCTATATTTTTAGGACAATCCATAACTACACCTTTTTTTGCTAATGAAACTTCCATTAAGTAGTAACTTTGGCAACAGTCTCAACTCTCAAGTTTCAAGTCTCAAATGTGAATGTACATGTGTTGGACCAACTGTATATCAAAATTGACACATTTTTAATACAGTATACTTGCAATAATAATACAGTATAACCAAACATGAGGTTAACTTTCTATAAAATTGAAGCATACACTGCTCGAAACCAGAAGAGGGGGAAGCCTCGAGCTTTCTCATTCAGATATTCATAAAAAAGTCAAATTTATGAAATTGAAAGTCAAAGAACAAGAATAACATTAGGCTGTTCATTAAGGAATCGAACACCAAGTAGAACTTAAGTGGAATTCAATACCACAAATTAGATTCATGGAAATTAAACCACACTTACAAACATACTTGATACATATGATACTTCACCACGAAAGTAAACGTACTCTTATATCTCGTACACTTATGCAACAAGAAAATTAAACCACAATTACGAACATCTTTTACAACTTAACATTTATTTAACTACGACATGCACCGCTCCTTGTTGCACTTTCCTACAACTTCACCATAAAAGCTTGATGATAGACCTGAAAGAGTTGAAAAATAAAGCCATTTTAGTGATGATTTTTAGCAAACTCATGTAAAATCAGATTTTACAAAATGGGAGAACTGAGTACCTTATATATTTTGAAGCACATCGAGAATATGCTGCAACTCATTGACAACAATTTCAATTTTTAGTCGTTGGGGCGGGGAATCCACAGAGCATGATACTCCAATTTCTTGATAGTTGCAGCCAAACATTCTTCCACTTTCTTTGCATTCGCTTCGGTACTTTGCAACACAATTGCATCATTATCAATAACATCGATTACTTGATCTGGTAATGCCATGCAAGCAAATTTATGAAGGCTAAGACCTTCAATAAACATGTCGTCTATCGGCTTTATCCCAGTCATCACCTCTAGTAATACTATTCCAAAACTGTAGACATCCCCACAACTTGTCATCTCGCTCCCGATACCATACTCTACAAATGAATAACAATTATTTAATTTACATACTTTAACCTGTAAATAAATATAAGCATCATGGAATAAAAAAGGAATTACCTGGAGGTGCATAACCAATTGTTCCTTATCAAAACTACTTTAGTCAACAAATTGGGATTCATTTATCAACAGATTTTTTTATTCCGTTTGAATTTATTTCACTAATCTTTTAGTTGCGTTAATCGGCGCAATTGCTGTAGCTCGTCAATAATAACTCTTTAGAACCGGAAAACCCTTGTTATGAGCTATCACATGCATTTCCTTTTTCTATTTGACTTTGGATATAAAAGAGAAAGTCTTTATTAGTTTGATCTATTCCCAATATATTTCATTATTCTAGTCAATCCAATTGGT
>CM040241.1:5201576-5341509 GCA_022545495.1 Chrysanthemum lavandulifolium
CCCGATTAGTCAATTCGACTTGAAATTGTTAAGTCGTTCATAACTGTTTAGTTAAAGTAAGAATTGCTTTTGGTCGAACCGTCTAGTTTCCTTTCAAGATTCATCGATTATAATCCTATTTTTATTACATAGATTTTGTGAAAGGTTCCTGTAAAAAGTTTCATTAACGCCTAATTCATGTCGAGTAGACCTTGTTGTTGTGAGAATTCTTAATTCATGAGTTGTAGGGAGGGATTTATGTCACCACAAACAGAGACTAAAGCAAGTGTTGGATTCAAAGCTGGGTTAAAGATTATAAATTGACTTATTATACTCCTGAGTATGAAACCAAGGATACTGATATCTTGGCAGCATTTCGAGTAACTCCTCAACCTGGAGTTCCGCGGTTGAGCTGTTTTGAATTAATTCTGTACCAAGTAGTCGAGCTAAACAAAGTCTCCAACATGAGCCACCATATCATCATCAAGCATAATGTTACATGGCTTCAAGTCACCGTGAACAATCATTGTTTGGCAGCGATTGTGAAGATAATCAAGTGCAGTGGCAACATCTCTAAGAATACTTATTCTTTGAAGAAGGTTCAGTTTCGATGTATATGCACTTGAATGAAGCCAATCGTGTACACTTCCATTCGGCATAAACTCGTAAACCAGCGCTTTAAAATCATTGCCTTGGAAATCGGTACTCGAACATGAAGTTATTATCTTCAATAGATTACGGTGCCGAATATTCCGCCATGCTTCACATTCTGCTATAAAACTTTTGTGAGCTCCTTTATTTTGAAGATGCAGAACTTTGATTGCAACAAATTTGTCATCATCGGGATCGAGGATCCCTTTATAAACAGAATCAAGCCACCTCTCCAATCTAATTTGTTGTAGAGAACCCATCGGTAGCCTTGAGAACATAAATAAACATAGACAAACAAACATACTTTTTAAACTACACACAATATATTGTTTTATAAGTGTTGTTTTGTTCAAACAAACCAATTTTAGAATCATACAATTAAAAGATAAGATTTACGGACATAAATAGATAAATAAACATAAACGAACGTTAACGAACACATAATCGGACATTCACAAACATTAATGAACGGACGCAAATTTTATTCATGTTCGTTCATTTGACAAAACGAACGTAGAATATTGTTCATGTTCGTTCATATAATAAATAAACGAACATAAACGAACTTTTTATCGAACGGTTCATGAAATGTTCACCTTTGAACGTTCGATTCATTTACAGCCCTAATGCTTATTGTTTGGCAACTAGACGCGTTCATTTTTAGATTTATGTTTAAACGCTTCTATTAAAATGCTAATAAAAGACGCGTTGAGGTTTTACGTTGTTTTACACTTTTATAAAACAAACAATTACTTGCTGCTAGTTTTGTCAAACATAGCCTAAGTGTAAAGGTTTTGTTTGTTGTTATGTGTTTACGTGTTTGATTGATGTATTACTTTGGTGTTGGTGGATTGCGTTTGCGGGAAAGATCGAGTCGTCTTGGACCGTCCGTCTCGAGAGGAAATCGTTATTTGGTGAGAACTTATGTTTATTACATTGGGATAATGTATTTGCCTTTTTTTGGACTATTATGTGTTATAGTAATATGATCCTATGGGATTTAGGGGCCGTTTGGGTAAGCTTATTTAAAGTAGCTTAATAGGTTATTGGGTTCTAAAAAAGCTGAAATTAAGGTTGCAAATCTCGCTAGGCGGCAACGAGTAATTGGCCTAGGCGAGGAGTACGTGGTGGTATTGGAATTTTTATGTACAAGTTTTGAAATTATATGTATGCCATGTTTATAGGACCACAATATTGTTCTTAGAACCAAAAAGTATTTTTTCTTTTTTTTAGCATTTAAAAATATCCTTAAAACACACAACAATACACCATATACAAAAAAAAAAGATATAAAATATCATCTCTCTTTCATTGATTATGCATGTTTTAAAATAAACACAACAACACACCATATACACAAAAGATATAAAATATAATTTATCTTTCATTGGTTATGCATATTTTTGGCACCATATGCACAAAAGAAGTAAACTATAATTTATCTTTCATTGGTTATACATGTTTTTCATGAGACTCGACTCCGTTAAGGAGAGTTTTCATCTTTGTCGTATATATTGAATTGGGTTTCCGCTAAGCAAAGCCTTTCCTTTGAGTTCCTAAGAGTGCACCCTATACCTTAACCTCACACACTGCTAGCAATTCTCCGTTTCCTCTTTTATTACCACAAAATTATGTACGGGACTTGGGTCCTTCCCTATCTATCTCATATATTTTAATATTAAAATAATAATAAACCTTTGTCCTAATATGTATCATAAAATATAAAACAAACAAAATGTATACCAAAGCATATAAAACAAATGACTTTTTAATCCAAATCCTAAACCCGTCTACAAACCAGATAGGCCTTTAGTAGTCTTGTAAAGGGTTGTTTATTAAATTAAGTAGTTTAGCTTGAAGTGTTTTAATTAGCCTCTTAATTAAAAAGATAAATATTTATAAGTCTCTAATTAAAAAGACTATGTGTTTGGGGCTCAAATTTATCTCAATTAAGAGAGAATAAAAGAAAAGTAAAACCTCCTATATTCATTTTAAAACAAAATGATGTGTCATAGATAGAAAATGAGAAGAACATTGAACTAGTAATTGGTGTATTTCCTTTTTAGTTGCCACACTGGCAATCCCATCCAAACAAAACACTTGAATCTAACATGACACCATGCCGCCATCGAGCTATATCTTCCTTGGTTTCTCATTTTGCAACAAATTTCTAGAAATACTTTGTGAAGTTTCATGATTGGGTATACTAGGCATTTGATTTAGATTTGGGCGAGAGTTTAGAAGACTTTGATATTCTCCATAATCTTGGGTGTTTAGGAAATAATTTGGATAATTAGGATGCATAGGAGATAAACTAGATATAAAAAGTCAAGAAACCGAAATGAGAATTGAGAAGGTGTATGAAAATATGTTGATATTCGACTATATTTATGAGAATTGAAAACTAAAATTATTGATATAATTATTATTTAAAAAAACTAAAGTTAATGTAAATTATCCATTAGTTTATCAAAAATATGGATAACCAATAAGAAAATAAAAGAAAATATATGTGCCACATATATCGTGACATGTGGCATTTTAGATAGAACACTTGTGACTGTTTTTCTATCATATGGGTATATGGTCATATACCAAGGATTGATAGAACACTTGTGACTGTTTTTCTATTTCTGCTTAGCTGGTGGTAATGACTATTGAGCATTTAAGCTGTAATGAATATAATAAAATAACAACTTGATGGTGTTCTTTAAAGTACAAGCTTTTGCATATATACGCTATATGCTATATTCATTTTTATGGTTTTTTTTGTATTAATAGGTAGTGTTTCGGCCGTACATATGCATGGCCCATGAGGGTGAATGCCTAGCTTTTTAGCAATACACCTCTCCCACTCCTCTCATAGTCGCTTATTAGTAGTATTTTTGCAAGTACATTTATTCAATATAATTATCATTTTTTTGACAAGATTTATTACTTGTAGTTTTTTAGTATCCATTTCAAACACATAATTTATTTCTATATTTATACACACAAACACAAAGAAAAAAAAACATATTCAATATCCAAATAATTTATTTCTATATCTTTTTGACTAAGAATTACGTAGCAAACTACAATTACAATTACAATTTTTCGCAATATAATTCAGTATATATTATCTACTAACATCCAAAACGTAAACCAAGTCCCAAGTTAAAGTATAAATGGATTATATAAAACAATTATTTTAGTGACTTAAAACTTCACAATGTAATTAAATATGTACAAACTACCAATCATAGTTTACTTACCAACTTAGCTACAAAAACTTAACACACTGAAATTACTCATTGATGACCATGCAAATAGCTCTTAAAAAGGAACAAAGTTATATACATTGCCTATCATATCATGCTCACAAGTATCATCTTCGTCATTGCTTCATCTTCATGACTGCAGTTAACGAAACCAACATCGAGCTCCTCTTTAGGTACGACCTTTAAACTTTCTGAAACTTCTTTAATGACACCATCACCTTTGAGGTACAAACAGGAAAACGAAAAAAGAAAATCAAATATATGTAACACATCATAGCAGTAAAAAACCAAAATAAATTCAATATAAAAATAGACTCATCTCCATCTTTTTATCACTATAAGCTGGAGACTCATGTCCATCTTCGCCTCTCCAGTCACTATGAGCTATAAATAAAAAAGAACACATGATCCAAGTTACATTTAGCAGCTGTGAATGAACATAAATATATTGCAATAAAAGAGCCGCAAAAAAGTAAAAAAGAAACAAGAAAGATAATTTACAAAGAATTATGGGACGACGTATGACAATTTGTTGGTGTTTGCCTTTTGGTGAAGCTGAAAATATGAAAATAAAGAGAGAAATAAATGAAGGATGTTGGATGCCTGTTTTTGTTTTTTGGTTGTGGGGTGATGGGGTGAGATCAATAAAGATCACATAAAAACTAAAGATCAAATGTATCAATCTCAGCCATTCATTTTTGATCAAATTAATTAAATTCACTTTCACCATTATATTTAAAAATTAGATATATCGCAAAACGTTAATAGTTAGATAAAACTAATTATACCATTGCGACAAGAATAAAATTATCTTTCTATAAAGATCTAATATTGTATACTTTCGACCAACTCATTTTTTTATCTTTTTTTCGGTTTTAAAAAAAATAACCCAAAACCCTAAAATATTCTCTCTAGGCGATTTTTCCAAACCCAAAACCTTCATCGTTTTTTTTCTAATTACGCCTCAAATCTCGTGATTACGTGCATCGATTTACCTTTGTTCTTGATTAACTTCATTGTTATTTAGTCTTTGGTGAATTTGTGCATCGTTTTCCTTGTTTTGTTTGATTAGGAAAATCGTTTTTAGGGTTTGTAGTAATCGCTTTTGGATCTAAACTGTTCTAATCGATCTTGATTCATTCAAGGTTGGTCTAATCGTTATTAATTCCTTTATTGGATCCTCAATCATGAAATTGGTTAGATTTTTGGTGCTTGCGTTATTAAACCCTAACGATCGTTAGGGTTTGCCTTTGTTCGTTTGTGGTTAATCTTGATTGAAGTCGGTGAGGTATTGTGTGGGTCGATTTGTTGGATTGTTAGTGGGGATTAAGAGATGGAGAAAGGGTTTTAAACAATGAAGGTTCGTCGATGAAGGTGCTAAAATAGCCACCAAGGTGGCCGATAATGAGGATGCATCGAGTTCACGCCTGGCCGATCAAGGTGGTGTGCATAAGGAATCCAATCCGTATGCATCACTGGATATTAATAGTATGAAGGCTTCAAAAGCGCATACAACTTGGCCGATCAAGTTGATGTGAGCAAGGAAACGAATTCATATAATAGGGTTGATATTCGAGCGTTGGAAGCTAGGTTACAACGTCTTACACGTGAACATGGAATCGAGGGTGACACTGCTGGTCCCGATTACATTTGAGGTAATGTTAATCTGGAAAACATAAGTTATCGTGCTACGTTTGTGGGTGGGTTGGATCTGCGATGTTGCTTCTAATTCGGTCTTAACGTGGTGAATGAGTCTACTTCTAACGTGATTGGTAGTGATAATAACGAAGTGAGGTCATTTGCTAATGTATTAAACACGAACGTGTCTCTAGGAAAGTTAACTTTCGTCCTTGGTGAATGAGACTCGCATTGAAAATCATGATCTTGTGCTTCCAAAGGTGCTATGGAGGTGTATTCAACCGGTATGAAAATACACTTGTGGGATTCTTTGTTGGCAAGAATGTTGCTTTTCATTTGGTTAAGAACTACGTCTCCAACACGTGGGGTAAGTTTGGTTTTGAAACTAATGAAGAATGATGATGGTGTTTTCCTCTTTAAATTTGATTCTAAAGAGGTGTTGAGAATGTTCTTCAACGGGGCCCTTGGATTATTCGCAACTCTCCTCTCATTCTCACTAAATGGACTCTGATGTGCTATTGTCTAAAGTGAGGTAACTCGAGTTCCGCTTGGATTAAATTGCATAATGTGCCATTACTTGCATATTCGGAAGATGGGTTGAGCTTAATTGCTACTCAGTGGGTAAGCCGATTATGTTAGATGCTTTACTAGTTCAATGTGTGTTGACTCATGGGGTCGTATTAGTTTTGCACGTGCTCTTGTGGAATTATCATCGATTTCGAGCTTAAACATGTGGTGACTATGGCGATCCCTAATAAGGATGATAGTGGCTTCACTACGACTAATATAAAGGTGGAATATGAATGGAAGCCACCACACTGCACGGAATGTAAAGTGTTTGGGCATGATAATGCTGTTGTCCTAAGAGTATTAAGGAGACTAATGATGTTCCCCACCGCTAATGTGGATGAACACGATGATGGTTTTAAGGTGGTGCGAATCGAAACCCAAACCTAAAGGTACGAAGATGATGGTGGTATTAATATGGGTAAGGGTCCTAGATTTGCACCTAGGAAGCGGTATATGTTGCTAAGACGAAGACACCGGCAATGCTAGTGGTATTGCTAATGATACACCAATTACTACGTCAAACTCTTTTGGGACTCTTGAGGTGGATGATGACTCGGGCATCCCATGTATTGTTATTGATTCTTCTATCGAATCGAAACGGTGAAGACGGAAAGTCTTCGGTACTACTAAGGAAGCGGTATTGATGGCTCTCGGGGAAGGACCTTGGTGAGGCGTCTAAGTCTCCGGAGAATGGAACTTCTTCACGCCAAGCTTGTGAGTGATTCAATGGGATCAATGGATGTTGGTTCTACTCCATAGTGAGAAAATTGGTAAGCTTGAAAAGCTAATTATTGATGGAAAGCTACTCTTGTGGATGATGATGGTCAACCTATTCCGCCACCTCTTCTACTAAGAGAGTCAACCCTTTTCTAAAGTGGGAGAGATTGTGGTGTCGATTCGAAGATGAGGTTGTTGCTAACCCATTTGATGAGTCTGTTAATATTTTTGGTGGTGGACACGAGTTTAAAGATGAGTATGATGACTATGACTTGACGACTATGCGAAGCAGTTCGTGATCTTCCGGGAATTTGGATTACGTTTCAAGGTCCTAGGAAGTAATTTTTTTGTGTCATATGTTATCCTTTGAGCAAATGGTTTGTTTTCTTGTTTAGAGAATAGGAAGTGTCTTGTTATGTAAGCTTTATGCCTATGTAACGGTGAGATATGGGACTTCACTCATATCCATTGTACTTAAACGTTTATTTGGTTAATATATTTACAGGGTGCGGATTACTCCCTTTACCCAAAAAAATGAAATTTTAAAAATACTTTTTTTTGTTAAAACAACCCCTAAACTACAAATCCTAAATCCTAAAAACCCTAACCCATAAATCCTAAAAATCCCTAACCCCTAAACCCTAAAAAACCCTAAACCCTCAATCCCCTAAAACCCTAACCCCTAAACTAAAAAAACCTAAACCCTTTCTGCTAAACCCTAAGAAACCTAAACCCTTACCACCGAAAAAGCTTAAGCCAAAAAAGTCAAACCCCTAAACCCTAAAAACCTAAACGCTAATCGTAAACCCTAAACCCACAAAAAAGTCAAAAATAAATTAGTCGAAAGTATATGATGTGGGACATCAAATTAAAGGTGATTTTATGCTTGTCGTGATGGTATGATTAATTTCATCTAACGATCAATGGTTTGTGAGATATTTAGTTTTTAAAAATGAAGGTGAAAGTTTATTTTATTGTTTTGATAAAAAAATGAATGGTTGACAATGGTTTATTTTATCTTTAGTTTTCTTTGATTTTTATTGAACCAAACTCGTGGGGTGATGTTATAGATGATAAAAGTAAAAGTTGAAGAGTGTCAAACTATTTAAACTAACGTGACATTTTTCGGAGGGTGAACAACAAACAACATGTATTGGCAAACGGATTAAAGTCTTTCTTTTATTTTTTTTCACTTTTGAAATGCATAAAGTAAATGTAGAAAAAACGATAATACATGCCATTTATTGGTGTGCTTAGGTGGCAATTTTAAAGAGCCCCACAATCATTTGAGGCCTTTGTTTTACAAGAGCACAAGGTGTGGAACTAGTTGAGCTTCGCCAGTTCACGTTGGCTTCCTCGTTGAGCCTCGCCATGACACCGACCCCTCGCCTTTTTTCGCCACTCAACACCTTGTCGTCTGCACGGCGAGGTTAGTTCATGAAAATATGAATGTTGGATGGGGCCCAATTTCAAATTAAACGGTATTATTACCATTTAAAATTATTTTTTTAATTTTTTTTAAACCTTAAATTACACCCTATAAATACCAAACCTTTACATATTATTTTTCTCACATACAATTCAATCAAAAATAACATTATTCTCTATAACTCAACTCCAAAAGAAAAACAATGTCTCAAAATCTGAACGAATGTGACTATTTCGCGAACCTCCTCACGTCATGAAGAAATATCAAATCGACGAGTAATGTATTATAAATATGTGTTATATTTGTTTCCCGTATCATTTTTTTTGTGTCGTTTTTTTCGTATCGTTTTTTCCCGTATTGTTATTTTAAGTTGCGGCTAATTTTAATATGTTGTAATGTATTTTATTTTAATGAGATGAATTTTATTTTATTTGGAAAGTTATATGTGATGGGCTCCAAATGAGTAAGTTGAGGTTAGTTGTATAAGAGGGGTTAGTTATTGAGGTTTGTTAAAGTGATGTGGCACCCCGTGGGCCTTAAATGAGGAGTTTTGGCTAGGCACGACACCTAGGTAGATATTCTTTACTTGTGGGGGGTGTTAATTAGATGTAAATAGAGGAGTACGTTTAACTTTTACGGTCTTTGTGACCGAATGTATGGTCATGCTTAGTTTCAAATTTTAAGCTTTGCTTGGATCAAATCTCAAGGTTCATATGATCATAATTGTATCTGTAGTTTGTTACTATAATTAAGGTGCAATTTGGTGCGTGGGTTTTGGATATATGAAATGGAGTCAATCCATAAAATAATTGTTTGTTTGATAAAGTGGGTTTAAATTTGGCTTTTACATCTTTAAACATGATGATTACGAAAAGTTACCTCAATAGGTGGGGTTTGAGACAAAGTCAACATCTTTAATGACAATTGGGTACTTTTCTCTTTGTGTTTATAATTTTTTTCGTCAATGTAGTGGGTCATCTTTTAGAAATATTATTCTTTTAGTTTAATAAGAGTACTATAAGTCAAAAGTATTCTTATATGTGTTTACAAACCAAACAAATTTTAAATTTTCCTTCTTCTTTAAAATCCAAATTCAAATCCTAATTCAAATCCAAATCCAAATCCTAAACACATCTAGAAACCAAACGCCCTTATAATCCAATGAAAATGTGCAGTTGGACTTTTGAGTAGTTATTAGCTATTGAAACATTTAAAAAATTTAGCCTGTTAACTCCAACGCTAAAAGTTATTCTCAACTTATTCATAACATTTAATCACTAACATATAATGTGTGAGATATAATCATTTTCAAAAGGTTGATCTTTATTGTTCAAATAACCATTTATCAATACTGACTCAATGCATCAACTCACTTTTGAGTTTATTTCAAGTCATTTATAACTATTAGGGTGTAAACGAGATGAGACGACTCACGAGCTATTCGGGATTGACTCGTAAACTACTGGAAATTGACTTGGCATAAACAAGTTGAGCTCGAGCTACTCGAGTACGCTTTCAGTCGAGTTCGAGCTCGAAATACTTGGCTTGTGAGGCTCGCAAGATCTTATCGAGCTTCAATGATATTACACTCTTACCCGTTTATATACATGTTGTTTTGTAATTGTCAAAAAAATCGAGTCGAGTCAAGCTTGATATGATGAATTTTTATCGAGTTAAGAGCTTGAAATGTGGAAATAATCGAGCTCGAGTTTGAGATGACGAGCCAGCTCGAGCTTGAAATCCAAAGCTTGACCGAGCTCGAGTTAGTAATCGAGTCAAGCTCGAACTTGACTCAGCTTAACTTTGCTTGTTTACACCCCTACATTCATGAGTAATCCAAAGTATTAACTATTCATTAGAGATGCTATGGAATTTTATTAATTTGAAATAGAAGTGATCAGGAATTGCATCTAATTATACTTTACAACAAATTTTTCAGTAATTAATTATATAACCCGTGTATTACATGATTTATTATAGGAGAGATGCTTAGGATTGTTTATTGAGACTTTTTATTAATTTATAGGAAATTACGTTATTATAAGCAGATTTAGTTCAGATATTAAAAGAGATTGAAATTTGAAAATTTACTAATTATAGTTTAATGGGACACTTGATTTTATTTATTTATTGTTATTATATTATTTTTTATATATTTTTGTGGCTAATAATAGTAACACATTTGTGTTTTATATAAGGAAAGTGATTTGCACACTCAATTTATTGATTAGGACACTCAGAGTACAAGCATATAAAGCATGGTGTAAGTTTTGTTTGAAGCACAAAAAAGAGTGTTCTAATACTATTAGGAATGTGCAAATCACTTCCCTTTATATAAGGGTTGATTGGTGTTTAGAAAATAGCATGTAGATTTTATAATGAGAAATAGGTGGCAGCATTATGTTGGTTGCCGATGAGGAACCCACGGCTTCACAAACCAATAAGTAAATGCCACACAAGTTTAGGCACAAAATTAGGCATGTATTTGGGCACCACAATCATTCATCTTTTAGAATAAGTTACCAAAATGAATATGCTAGAATGGGCCAATTTTTATTGGTTTACCAAAATGGACCTTTAAGCAACATGTCAAATATAGAGATTTGACAGTGTGAAAATATTTGCTACGCCTAATTGGCTCACCCGCATGCTAGTGTAACTTTTTTATTCTTCTCACTTTAAAGTGTCTAAACATACTTAAAAAGTGTGAATATGTTACTCTTTTTTAGTAGTGCTAAAAAAACACCCTTACTTGTTATCCTTCATCTTATTTAAATTTACACTCGTACCCATTCAACTTTCATTTTAAAAACAAAAAAACTTCCTTCATAAATCACATAAAAAAACATCTTCACTATCTCTTTTTGGAGGTGTTTTTGTTTACATCTCACCTCTTTATAACTCGCTTCGACATGATTGGATATTGTTGTTGCACGTTGTAATGTTCATTATCCTTTATCTTATCACAATTTTACACTTTTAACCCCTTAACTTATATAGAATTAATAAAAGCACCGTAAATTAAATGCGATCTATAATTAAAAACATCGACTATACCAATCAATTCACTGGGTTTTAATTCAGTTATGAGTTAACCATTTTTTATCATTGTGGTTTATTGGGTATTTCACTTGTGGTCTAGGTTTTTAAAAAGTTTCAGATTCAGTCAGAAAGTGAAACATTCGTTCCATGTTTTGTCCAATTTTAACTGGGGTTCTAAAAGGCGCGCAAAAGCCTCGTAAAAGCCCCCCAAAGGCGTGAGGCTAAAAATAATGATTAATGAATGTTTTCAGCCTGTTGAACCCATTAAATATAACATAGCAATTCAGGTAATCATCGGCGCTCTAGGTGTGACTCACCAGAATAGGATAGGCGTGAAGGTAGGGTGGTCTCAAGGAGATATAGTGATGATAGGGATTATCGAGACAGTTCAGAACCGTGACCTTGTCATGGAATTATGTGAAAGTTCATGGAGAACTCTTGGTATTGCTCAGTAGCCTTAATGATAAAAAGCTTATAAGATCCCCCATTTTGCTACTGTAAATGGTTGTTTTTGACAGACTCCACAAGAAAATTACTTCAACTCCACAAGAAAATTACTACTGTAAATGGTTATTTTTGACATAGACTTGTTAACATTGTGAACCATATATATGACACTTCAGTCCTAACCTGTTTGTATTCCCATTTCTTTGTATTGCAGAAAAGTATTGGTTAATGCTTTATCAGTCACACCACAGATGTGGACCCTTGGAAATGCAGGCTTGGGAGCCTTACAGGTAACACATGATCTAAACAAGAGGTGTTCCATAACGGGCAGCTAGTCAGGTTGGGAAACAAGTCAAACTGGTAATGTTAGTTTGCACTGGATCAGGCTCACCTGCAAACATGGTCTGTCCTTTTCTTAAACTTGTTTAAAAATAATGATTAAATATAGGGAATTGACCCATTTATAAGTAAAATGCTTGGAATTGCGCCTCTGTATTCAACAGTTAGTTTCTTACCAACGTAAATATTTTTTTCCCTTTGAAAGAGCAACAAATTACTGGAATGGGCTCAGTGATATCACAAATTACTGGAATGGGCTCAGTGATATCACCAATGCCAAGGCTTAACATTTACTTCAACATCTATATGTTTGAAGCTCGAAAGAATGATAAAGTGTGTTTGGTTTGGTTTGTGCAGGTGATCAGTGTGGTGTATTGCTAGTTATGTTGAGTTTATGATATATAAAATAAAATAAAACATAAAGACATCAAGAGTACACAGCGGAAGACTTAAGATCATAACAAATAAATTAATTAACTGAAAGTATGCGTAACGTACCTCTTGCGAATATCAAATCCCTCGAGCAAAGCAAACCACCCTCGAGCAAAGCAAACCAAAGAAGTACTTAATGGTGTAAGAATAATGTCTTACAACCACGTTCTTGTACACACGAATTAACCAACGAATCAAGCGATTGCTAGATCTAACACAAGCCCTCGTATATGCAAAAACAAAACCGAACTCCCTAACAAATGGGGTTTCGGCCAAGCTATGCAAAAGAAAGAGAAGAGAGGAGATCTAGGTTAATTCAATGCACAAGGTGTGAATGAAACCCTAGACCCTACCCCTCCTTATATACTAGTAGGTAAAACTTAGAGGACAAGTTAGGGGAATTAGGGCCTTGGAGAGCCTATGGCCAGCCACCATCATGAGCCCAAAGCCCATCCCATAACTTTCCCAAGTTTCCATTTCTAGTCCTTCTCTTTTCCATTTTAACGGTCGTTAGTCATTTTTCCGTTAAATACATAACGATCGTTAACCGGACTTAATGTGTAATAATTAATCGTAAACATAAACATTAATTATTAACTTTAATTCTCATTCGCTAATGTGTGCAATCCGTGGTCACGAGTTCGAATCCGGACATTCATATGTTTGTAAATATATACATTTCCAATGACTCCCACTTGGATATGTTTACAAAGCGTGAAATAACATTGGTTAGCGTCTAGCAACACGCCAATGCCCCGGTACAACTCGTGTATGGTTTTCGGAGAAAACCAAGTTTGATGATTCATCATCATATTCATCCTTTGTTTCTAATACCATGTTAATAAGAATATGGATCTCACTCATTTCTTAATTAACTATTCATTTCTCGCTTTATGATTTATTAAGATTACCAATTCTTCTAAACGAAGACCTTGGGTATGGCCATACAAACATCTTAACAATCCTACGAGGGGCCCAGAGTATTAAACTTCAAAATGAATTTGAAGGAAACAAATCCCATTTTGACTACAAGCGAGATTCATAAATTTTGCAACACTTCGAAAACAACCCTTATAACTACCGATTCGTGTAGCGTTAGATTGCTTCACAAAATGCACTAGATCCATGACATATCTCTTGTATCTCAAGTCGAGGATAAATATCCATGATATACTTAATGACAAAGATCCATAAAGTATCATCATGTGAGTGGGATAAGTCCTATATTCAATTCATTGAATATCATCGAAATTAGTCATGCTACGCATCAATATACTTTCAAGTATATTCTAACTAATACTCGATTTGTCTTAATTCAATATCATTCCCATGTTATTGATTGACAACGGACTATTTAGAATAACTTAAGTTATTCAAGGATTTAAACATGTAAATATAGGACAACATCATAATAAATGAATAATAAACATAACAAAATACTTTATTTCATTTCAATAATAATGTTTACAATATCCTTTTATCTAAAATACTTAGTCACAGATGGGCATGAAACTACTAGCTAAACGAAGTCCAAACTTATCAGACAAATGATTAAGTTTTTCACCGTGCAAGGCCTTCGTTAACGGATCGCTAGGTTATCATCGTGTGAACTTTGAGCAACTCAATTTCACCTATCTCGACTTGCTCTCGAACATAGTGATATTGTCTAGGATAGTGTCTGGTGCCCTTCATGACTCGGGTTCATGGGCAAAAGTAATTGCGGTGAATTGTCACAATACACTTTAATAGGATGTTCAATCGACGGCATAACACCAAGCCCGAAACAAACTTCCTTATCCAAACAGCTTCCATGGCGACCTCGGCGCGCTATGTACTCACTTTACATAGAGAGACATTGCAAGTGTTGTCATTTCTTACTCTTCCAATCCACAGCACCTCCATTGATGACAAAAATGTAACCCGTTTGAGACTTTGTATCATCTTTGTCACACTTCCGGGATGCATCGCGAGAACTTGTAATGAGCAGTTACGCTCGGATTTCCTCCATACACTATGAACATATCTCTTGTAGCCCTAAGGTACTTGAGAATATGCTAACAATGATCGATGAATTTCACCGGATTACGTTGATACCGACCGGTCAAGTTTTGAGCAAACGCCACATCGGGCCTTGTGCATCGTCAGCGTACATGATAGATCCTACACCAAGCATAAGGAACTTTCTTCATACGCGCCACCTCTGCGGTGTTGAAGCACGACCTTGGTCGCTCAAACCATGATTTACTTGCATTGGCAAAATCCTTCTTGGAATTTTGCATATTGAATCTCTTCAATATTTTGTCAATGTAAGCACTTTGGCTTAAACCAATTAGCCGCCTTGATCTATCCGGTAGATCTTGATTCGAGTATATATCTTGCTTCCCTAAGTCTTTCATCGAAAAACATTTACCAAGATAGGCTTTCACCTCATTTAGACTTGGTATATGATTTCCCATGATTAATATGTCATCGACATACAGAATAAGGAAAGTAACACGACTCCCACTAGCTTTGTGATATACACATGGCTCATCAAGATTCTGAGTAAATCCAAAACTTTTGATTTCCCCATCGAATCTTTTATTCCATTGCCTTGATGCTTGCTTTAGTCCATAAATGGACCTCTTAAGCTTGCATACACGGTTAGGAAATAATGGATTCACAAACCCCTCCGGTTGTGCCATATAGATGTCTTCATCTAGACGGCCATTCAGAAAAGCAGTTTTGACATCCATTTGCCAAATCTCATAGTCATAGTGTGCAGCTATAGCTATGAGAATCCTAATAGCTCTTATGTCCGCTACAGGAGAGAATGTCTCCTCGTAGTCAACGCCATAGGTTTGAGTAAAACCTTTAGCCACCAGACGAGCCTTGTAGGTGTGTACATTGCCATCCATGTCAGTTTTCTTTTTGAAGATCCACTTACTCCCAACGACCTTAGCCTTGGGAGGAAGGTCAACTTCAATCCGACATCATTATCTTTCATGGATTGCATTTCCCATTCATAGCAATCGCCATTTATCCTTCTCGGGATCGCCATGGCGACCTTATAGTTAGCGGGTTCATTAAGATCCCCAACCATATTTTCCTCCACCTCTACGTTAAGACATAGGCGGTCGGTGCACGTATAGTCCTTTCGGACCTACGAATGGGAACAACTTGGGAGGAGCACCTAAGCTTTCGGGTTCTTCTTGAAGTTGGCTAGTGGTTTCGAAGGTGTTGTATCTTCTTGATCATATTCCGGATCATATACTCTCCCACCGAGTTCTTGAGATATGAGATTCCTTTCAAGGAAATCTCCATACCTAGCCACGATGACTTTGTTCTCATTGGGTAGTAAAAGTAGTACCCATAGTTTCCTTAGGGTATCCTACAAAGATACACTTAACAGATCGGCTTGGAGCTTATCGGTGTGTCACGTTTAACAAACGCTTCACATCCCCGGACCTTTAAGTAAGAAAAGTTGGGAGCTTTTCGGTCCATATTTCATATGGAGTTTTAACAACCTTCTTAGTTGGAACCATATTCAAAATGCGAATAGCGGTTTCAAGGGCATAATCCCAAAAGTAAAAGGTAGAGTCGTAAGTTCAAACATTGATCGTACCATGTCAAGTAAGGTACGATTTCTCCTTTCGAGATACACCATTTCTTTGTGGAGTATAAGGAGATGTGAGTCTTTGGATAATTCCACACTCGCCTAAGTAATCTTTGAACTCTTGACTTATATACTCACCACCTCTATCGGATCGAAGAGCTTTAATCTTCTTTCAAGTTGTAATTCTACTTCACTTTTGAAAACCTTAAATGTTTCAAAGACTTCATGTTTATGTTTAAGTAAATAAACATAACCATAACGACGAAATCATCCGTAAAGGTTAAGAAGTAGACAAAGACCACGTTTTGACACATGTCTAAGTGGACCACACACATCGGTGTGTATCAATCCAAGTAGATCGAAGCCCTTTCCACTTGTGGTGAAAAGGTTTCCTTGTCATCTTCCAAGAATGCAAGACTCGCATTTGTCAAATGATTCATCATTGACCGTTTGTAAAGCCCATCGTGTTGCGGCTTTTCCATGCGTTTCTTGCCAATATGGGCAAGGCGACAATGCCAAAGATAAGAAGAGTCACAGTTCAACTTGCTCTTCTTATTGCTAATGCTATACAACAATTATTTTCATTGGATATATAACCATCCATATCAATTTCAAACACACCAAGAATAGGAATTGCATTAAAGTAAAAACATTATTTAAAGAAAGCGAAATTCCATAACTTGTAAAAGTGTGCACAAAACCAATATCTTTTAACAAAGAAGCGAAATGACACCCCTAACAATGGAGGTGCATAATGACAATTATTTAGTTCTAAAATTAAGCCCGAAGGCAACACTAAATCAAAAGTCCCTATGGCTTCGACAATGACGCTTTCCATTTCCAACGTACAAGTATCTCTCCACAGTCGACTTCTTCGCCTCTAAGTCCCTGCGATGTATTACGGATGTGAGTACCACGTCCCGTATCATATATCCGAGAATTTAACTTATGAGGAAAAGAAAATAATTCAAACATAAAAATACACGATGAGCTAGGCACCATCTTATTTTTATTCGAAGGCACTCATTCGGATAAACTGGGCAGTTCCGCTTCCGGTGACACGGTGAGTTGCGGTGGTGGCAAGACAAATCCTTCTTAGGATTTTCCTTTTCTTTCGGGTTCTTCTTAGGAGCTGGTGGGATGACAACTTGTTTCCCTTTCCTTTTCTTTTCCTTTCTTATCGCTTGCGGCTTAGGCTTATTCACCCTACCACCACAGTATAGCGAGCACGGCAGTGTAGGAGCCTTCTTTGGCAATCTCTTCTCGTAGTCTACAAGCATTGCATGTAACTCATTCTTTGTCTTCCCGTGCAATGCATGTTAAAATTGCGGACAAAATCACCAAATCGTTCTCGATTAAGGGAATGATTGATGAGTCCGACACATACATCGTTCGAGTAACCACGGCCGAGCTTCTCCAATTGGTCCAAGTGATGTTTCATCTCAAGGGCGTGGTCGGAGACAGTTGCCGACCTCACGCTGCGGTGTGAACCTTTTCAATAAGTTCATACAATTCAGCTGCTGGTGGCTTCTCAAACATACGTTTGAGTTCATCTAGCATGCTCATAGGCGGATAGTGCTCAAATTGTTTTTGCAATTGAGCAGACATCCCCGAAAGCATTAGACACGCCACATCATTATGCTTCTCATATTCAACACGATATGCCTCTAATTCAAGAGCAGTTGCCGTGTTGGGAGGAGCTTCAGGCAGAGGTGTAGTCAAAATTTCAACCCTTTTGGCAACACGAAGGATGATCCTAAGTGAGCGATGCCAATCATTGAAATTAGGGCCAGTCAGTTTGTCCCTTCCAATCATATCTTTGAAAGCGGCACTCGAAGAAGCTCATAGTGTTATCGATTGAGCCATCTACGAAAAAGTTCAAAAACCATCATTAGTATTTTGATAATTTTCCTTTTCAATAAACAATTAAATACCCAAGGTTCATATTCATATAACCAATTAATATTTATTGAAAACTAGGATCCAAATTGTCATAATCTCATCACATCGGTTGATCATTAGTGATGAACCTTATACAAAATGGTAGAGCATTTGCTCAATTGCCAATTTCAATTGCAATTCCTAGATTTATGGGATTTACATATAGCCAATATCAATCGCCATGTAAACATGTTTTATCCCATCTTATGCCTTGAGTTTTCAGTTTTCACCGCCTAACTCAATTAAGTTGTCCAACTTAAAAAACTGCAAAATCGTCCATGCCCGTTCTCACGACACGTGGACATTTTACCCTTTGATTAAGATCTAAATCACGTTCTCACGCAAATAGAAAGTAATCTTAGGTGTTTCCGTTTCGTTGGATGGCATATAACTTAAATTTAAAGGGTAATAATTTTGATGTAAAATCAAATATGTACAAAGATGTCATGCATTCATCTTTGTAGCATAGTTTTTATTAAAACATTTATATCTTGTTTTAATGTTTAAGCTTTTCATCATCAAACTTTAATTGAGGTATTGGGTTCACCAATCAAGGAATTAGTGTTAATTATCATCCATTATACCGTACTTTTGCATAAGTGTAAACACTTAGTGTTTCGGATAATTACCACCTAAGTGGCGCATGGAATCAACACGAATTCGCCCTTAAGATGAGCTTGCACATTTAATGACTTACTAAGTAGCTCCACTCGAACTTACGAGGCGAGAGGACAGTGCGTGCTAAAGCACAACCTAAGACATCCATTCGGTGTATTTATGCGCACTTCTTTAAACCCTTTTATTAGTTCATTCTCATGGGTGAGCCTTTCGGTCATTTGTACCAAGGTCATCAATCAATTAAACGATTATGATTACTATTCTTAAAAATACATGTTTCACCATTGTTTAGATCAGTTTATTTTTCTTGTAAAAATACCCTTGTTACATAAACACAAACAAGCAAGTATTTGAAAAAATAAACAAATAAACAATGAATACATAACAAATACAAGTCATGTATATCAATTAGCCACATGCAAACGGTTTTGATAAATCTTATTAATAACCAATTTTATATCTGTCAATATGCATATATTTAATTAAGACTTCCACCCGTTTTCATCTATGTACAAGGTGAACCACATGCATCGATTCATCGATTGCGTAAGTCAAAACTAAATATATACCACATAGCACATAAGCGATTAAAGTAATAATAATTGAGGTCTTCCCAATTTAAGATCTATCAATATTTAATGTATATCACTTAAAACATGAAAGACATACAATAAGCGGATCCATGATAAAACATGCGGTAATAATCATGGATATAAATTACACTTAACAATTAATGCAATTAAGCGAGTTACGCATATACACATAAAGTTGCATGCATCTTAGGGTTTCTAATCCAATTAAAACAAAGTTTACAAAACCCTAATTAGGGCACCAAAACGCCCCCTCAAAATTAGGGTTTAGGTTTTGCAAACCCTAGATCTAAGCATACAAATAATAACACATTCATGTTTATTTTAATTATGTGTTTGAGTAATTAATTACTTGTTATACAAGGCTCGTGATGCCACTGTTGAGTTTATGATATATAAAATAAAATAAAACATAAAGACATCAAGAGTACACAGCGGAAGACTTAAGATCATAACAAATAAATTAATTAACTGAAAGTATGCGTAACGTACCTCTTGCGAATATCAAATCCCTCGAGCAAAGCAAACCACCCTCGAGCAAAGCAAACCAAAGAAGTACTTAATGGTGTAAGAATAATGTCTTACAACCACGTTCTTGTACACGAATTAACCAACGAATCAAGCGATTGCTAGATCTAACACAAGCCCTCGTATATGCAAAACAAAACCGAACTCCCTAACAAATGGGGTTTCGGCCAAGCTATGCAAAGAAAGAGAGAGAGAGATCTAGGTTAATTCAATGCACAAGGTGTGAATGAAACCCTAGACCCTACCCCTCCTTATATACTAGTAGGTAAAACTTAGAGGACAAGTTAGGGGAATTAGGGCCTTGGAGAGCCTATGGCCGGCCACCATCATGAGCCCAAAGCCCATCCCATAACTTTCCCAAGTTTCCATTTCTAGTCCTTCTCTTTTCCATTTTAACGGTCGTTAGTCATTTTTCCGTTAAATACATAACGATCGTTAACCGGACTTAATGTGTAATAATTAATCGTAAACATAAACATTAATTATTAACTTTAATTCTCATTCGCTAATGTGTGCAATCCCGTGGTCACGAGTTCGAATCCGGACATTCATATGTTTGTAAATATATACATTTCCAACAAGTTATTAGTGTTATTTGGAGCTTGTACTTGGATGGGTAAAGTCAAGATTTATTATGTATTTGTCATATGGCCTGATTCTCAATTCTAAAGGCAGATTGGAGACGACATCAACTTCATCAAACCCCATCTGTTTTTCTCTATGGTGTATGTTTTAGTTTCATTTCTAATCTAGCAGTTAATAAGGTTGGCGTGTATCTTTTTAGATGTGTTGTTTGCAAGAGTAGTCATACAGTAGGCAAGCTCAATGTATCAACTCATTTGTAATGTCAATGGATCTTCCTTATTTGAATCAATACTATGTTCATTTCGGAAAAGAAGAGCAACAAATTCATTCATGGCTGAAATTATCTCAGAAACTGTAGTGGTTGCCTTGTAGGTTTAACATTGTAAGGCTAGTGCACTGAACAAGGCTACTAGTATCTGATAAATTATTATTAGATAAATCGAGATGGTTCAACATCTTGAGGTCTTCAATCTCTGATGGAATGGCACAAAGTTCCTTTAAAGATATTTTTGAGTCCTACCCATTTCACCCATTTTAGTTTTCGCTGTTCTTTGGTTTGTTCCACAAGAGTGGGTGTACAGTTTCATGTTTAACCCATTTCATATTACTGTAAGTTACATGTTTCCACATAACTACACCTTTTTTGTTAATTAAACTTCCATTAAGTAGCTTATTGACATTGTAACTTTGGCAACACTCTCAACTCTCAAGTTTCAAGTCTCTAATGTGAATGTACGTGTGTTGGACCAATTTAATTTTACTATCCATAAAGCTTAATGAACAACCTAATGTTATGTATCAGAAATCCACTTCTGTCATTATTGACACATTTTTAATATTGCAGTAATAATACAATATACCAAACATGAGGTTAACTTTCTATAAAATTGAATCATACACTGCTCGAAACCGGAAGATGGGGAAGCCTCGAGCTTTCTCATTCAGATATTCAAGAAAAAGTCAAATTTATGAAATTGAAAGTCAAAGAACACGAATAACATTAGGCTGTTCATTAAGGAATCGAACACCAAGTAGAACTTAAGTAGAATTCAGTACCACAAATTGGATTCAAGGAAATGAAACCACACTTACAAACATGCTTGATACATATGATACGTCACCAGGAAGGTAAATGACCTCTTGTGTCGCGTACACTAATGCAACAAGAAAATTAAACCATAATTACGAACATCTTTAACAATTTTAACATTTATTTAACTACGACATGCACCGCTCCTTGTTGCAGTTACTCTCAACTTCACCATACAAGCTTGATGATAGAACTGAAAGAGTTCAAAAATAAAACCATTTTAGTGATGATTTATTAACAAACTCATGTAAAATCAGTATCTACAAAATGGGAGAACATAGTACCTTATATATTGTCAAGCACATCGAGAATGTGCTGCAACTCGTTGACAACAATTTCGATTTTCATCCGTTGTGGTGGGGAATCCACAGAGCACGATACTCCAATCTTGATAGTTGCAACCAAACATTCTTCCACTTTCTTTGCATTCGCTTCCGTACTTTGCAACACAATTGCATCATCATCAATAACGTCGATTACATGATCCGGTAATGCTATGTAAGCAAATTTATGAAGGCTAAGACCTTCCTTAAACATTTCATCTGTCGGGTTTTTCCCAGTCATCACCTCTAGTAATAATATTCCAAAACTGTAAACGTCCCCACAACTTGTCATCTCGCTCCCGATACCATACTCTAAAAATGAATAACAATTAATTAATTTACAAACTTTAACCTGTAAATAAATATAAGCATCATGGAGTAAAAGTGGAATTACCTGGAGGTGCATAACCAATTGTTCCTTTAACCCCGGTTGAGCTGTTTTGGTTTAAGTCTGTACCAAGTAGTCGAGCTAAACCAAAGTCTCCAACATGAGCCACCATATCATCATCAAGTAGAATGTTACATGGCTTCAAGTCACCGTGAACAATCATTGTTTGGCAGCGATTGTGAATATAATCAAGTGCTATGGCAACATCTCTAAGAATATTTATTCTTTGAAGAAGGTTGAGTTTTGATGTATATGCACTTGAATGAAGCCAATCGCTTACACTTCCATTGGGCATAAACTCGTAAACTAGTGCTTTAAATTCATTGCCTTGGAAATCAGTACTCGAACATGAAGTTATTATCTTCAACAGATTACGGTGTCGAATATTCTGCCATGCTTCACATTCTGCTAGAAAACTTCTGTGAGCTCCTTTATTTTGAAGATGCAAAACTTTGACTGCAACAGGTTTATTATGATTAGAATCGAGGATTCCTTTGTAAACCGAGCTAAACCCACCCTCCCCAATCAAATTTGCTGCAGAGAAGCCATCAGTAGCCTTGAGAAGTTGATGGTATGAAACTTTCATGAACCGTTCACTCCCTGATGATTGAGATGGTTGACTGTTGCGTTTCTTCTTACACAAAAGATACACAAAACATAATACGACGAGCAACGTGACAGCAATCACGATGACTAATATGAAGAAAGGAAACCTTTTTTTCTTACTACCCGTCTCCTTGCATTTGGGTAACTCAAGTGTAACCAAACCACCACAAAGCTTATTGTTCCCCAAAACTGAAAATGCACTTCTGTTGGCAAACACTCCTAGAGTCGGTACTTCACCCTCAAAATCATTAAAGGATAGGTTCAAATACTCTAAGGATTTCCACTTGCCTAAAAATTGAGGAATTTTACCAGATAAATTATTTTGAGAAATGTTGAGTACCTCCAATCCTCCCAAGGAACTTAATGAAGATGGTATTATGCCTTGAAATTGGTTGCCACTAAGGTATAACTTTGTAAGGCTAACGCACTCACCAAGGCTACTAGTAATGTTGCCTGATAAATTATTGTAAGATAAATCAAGATAGCTCAACGTCTTGAAGTTTTTAATCTCTGATGGAATTGAACCAGATAGGCTATTTTGAGAGAGATTTAAAAAATAATTTAGTGATGGAAGTTGAAAAAGTTGTTTGGGTATGTTACCACTGAGCCTATTGTATGCAAGGTTTAACCCATTAAGTTCTTTACAATTTTTGAGGCTTAACGGAACATGACCTTCGAATTTGTTGTAATCTAAGTAAAGTTCTGTCAACAGTGATAAGTTCCCAATGGCATCAGGGATAGGCCCTGAAAATTGATTGCTATATAGACCAAGAACTTGTAGCTTTTGAAGTTTACCAACACTAGTGGGGATGTTTCCTTTGAATCGATTAGCTCCTAAATCTAAAGTGGTCAAACCAACTAGACTGCCTATACTTGAAGGTAGGCTTCCAAATAATTTATTGTCTTCTAAATTTAGAAAGGTGAGTTGATGAGAGAGATTACCTATTGATATCGGAAGCACTCCTATAAGGTTGCTACTCTGAAGTTCCAAAACTGCTAATCTGGTGCAGTTTTTCAGAGAATCAATAAACCCCAGGTCATCAGCTTCTCCGCTTCCATGGAAGCGTAATCTAATTATTTTAATATCTCTTAATTTTGAAAAGTCGATAGTCAACTTGCCACTAAAATTGTTGTCATGCATTTCAAGAAACCATAATTTAGAACAATTAGAAATAGAAGGTGGAAGAACTCCGGTCAGTTCGTTACCCCATAACTGAAGGAGCTCAAGATTTGGGAGCTGATTACCAGTTTCTGAAGGAAGACTACCAGTGAGGTGATTTTCAGCTAAGGAAAAATTAACTAGGAGTGAGAGGTTGAAAATGGAATGAGGGATGCTTCCATGTAAGTTGCAGCCACCAGAGTAAAATTCCGTCAAGCTTTTCCAATTACCCAAGGTATCTGGAATGCTCCCACCCAACTGGTTCCTGGTAGCAGAGAATACTTCCATTGATGTGATATTCCCCAAGAAAGGTGGGATTCCACCTGTTAACTTATTGTCGTGAATTACCAGACGAGTAAGTTTGGAGAGTAAACTCATCTCCTTGGGTACGCTTCCAGCTAATTTATTAATAGCAAGCCTAAGGTCTTCGAGGTTAGAACAACCAGACAAGTTTGTTGGAATGACTCCACTGAATTTGTTTATACTAAGATAAATACGACGTAGCCTAAGTAGACGACCAAGTTCATGAGGAATGCTTCCTTGAAAGCTGTTGTTCCTGAGAGAAAGCTCACGGAGGAAGCTGAGGTTTCCTACATGAGGTGACAACGAGCCTTCTAAGCCTTGCGAATCGAGTCGTAAAACAGTCACTCGTTTGTGCCGCTTTCCACATGAAATACCACTCCAGTCACAGAAATGAAAGGAATGGTTCCACGAGGTTAGAGCTTTGTATGGGTCAGTGATCTGTGACTTAAATGACAACAGCGCGTGATAATCAGTCTCATTACCAGCATAGGAAGCAGAGATGGTGGCGGAAGTAAGATACATAATCGCGAGACCATAAAAGAGAATTGAAATATGAGAAGAAGATGATAAGTGACTTACTGCTTTCAGAGACTTCATTTTTGGAAATTTACTTAAAATCATATGAATAAGTATTGGCTTTTTATTCAAAATATACTAGCAAGACAAAATTTTGTATAATCAGTGAACACATTTAAGAATATTTATAACACTAATTAGCAGCCTATGGTCCACACACTCCATCTCAGCTTGACCAAGAAAATTTGACTTATAACAACTATTTTCCATGTATAATAAATCACACGGGACTTTTAAGAAGACCTGCGGATATGGAAGACTACACTTATATTGCATATATCGTAGACAAGTAACTAACAGGTGTCATTCGTAGCCGCACTTCATTGCGTACTTCTAACGTTCGTTTACGTAATTGTAAGTGACAGAAGGAATTAGGCTATCGTGCTTTGCGATGGAGCCAATTTATGTTCAAATTGTTTTCGGTAAGTGGCTAAATTATTTGCTCGACCTCAACTCTGTTGTCGAAAAAAAAAACTTTTACTAACAATACTAATCAATGTATTCTTAGACAATGAGATAATGATATAGAACACGCTAATTTCAAACCGATGTTTAATTTAAGACCCGGTGACCGTATAAATGATGCACACACTAAATTCCAAAATCAGTTGTTAGTAACATATTTTTGGTTATCGTTACAATTCAAGATCAACCAATGACCTGCTCATTTGAGTCTGTCATGGTCTTTTGACAATATCTTATGGGTCTTGACTTAACAATTGAGAATGTGTGATATTCACATATTTTTTTAGCTTTCAAGATAATATTATCGAATTAAGTTTCCTAAAGAAAATTAGAAGTCTTAACATGATTTTTTCTTTTAAGGAACCACTTGCTGGTGGTGCCAGCATCACCAATGACTTCCTATCCAAATACTTAGCAACTACTGTCCATATGTACTCTTCATGCCTACATCACAGTATATCGTTAGAACCCCGTAAACACACAAACTAATACACTGGCGATACATTTGCTTCCACTTCGTAAATCGACATGTATTTAAATAATAGTTTCAAACAGAACACTTGGCTAAGTGATCTGTACAATGTATATACACGACAGTAGCACAACCTAATCAATCAGTAAAGGTATGTAAACTGTAAACTCACCAACATACAATTCAACTAAAGAATACTCTCACTGAAGTAACAAATCAAACTGGGATCTAATTTTAAACAGCTGACTTATGACTTTCACTCACTCAACACTACAGATTATTGGTAGTGCTCAAGTTTAATTGGTAACTATACGGCTAGAAATACGTGAGCCTATTGGCATACACATATGCACCGATGGTATGCTTTTAATTAATGTACGTAATACATTTACAGTATTGTATTAATTATATAAATTAATAGTTCAAGGAGATGTTGACTTCACAAATACCAGTCCACAATCAAAGTTTAACAACCTCATTTAACTTTCTATACAGTTATAAACAATAACTTAATTACATATCAATGCTTGATCGGATTTGGTCAAAATATTAACTTCACAAATACCTGTCCACAATCAAAGTTTAACAACCTCATTTGACTTTGTATACAATTATAAACACTAACTTAATTATATATCAATGTTTGATCAGATTTGGTCAAAATATTAACTTCACAAATACCAGTCCACATCAAAGTTTAACAACCTCATTTGACTTTCTATACAATTCAAGAGCAACCAATGACCTACTCATTTGAGTCTGTCATGGTCTTTTGACAATATCTTATGGGTCTTGACTTAACAATTGAGAATGTGTGATATTCACATATTTTTCTAGCTTATAGGATAATATTACGGGGTTAAGTCCATAGATAGACAACGAATTTTCCTAAATTTCCACGTCTAGGTAACGGACTTAGGAATATCTCATTACCATCAATTTCGTCCTCTTTCTTGCTGGGTTATATGACATTAATGGGATTTTGTGAAGAGTGAGGTGTGGTTTCTTTAGTATGGGGGCTAGTGAGCTGTGAAAGATGAAGCTACTTTGGCCTAACTAACGGTCCGGTTAACCATACCTCCCATGTTGATCAGAAAAGTTGTTATATGCCTAGCTGGTGTTTGGAATAAAGGTTTAAACAGATGGCTATGTATCATGGTTTTTAAAACCTTTGCTTAACAAGGTTTTCTATCTTCTGATACAGTGTGTTTAGATCTGAATTATCTTTTGATGTCTTTGGCTAGTAGCAATTCATTAGGAACCGTGAACTTTATTTTCAACAAAGTAGCCAATTGCACACTTTTTTTTCACACTTTACGAACCGCGAACTTTATTTTCAAATATTCACACTTAAAAAAGAAAAAGCACTTAAAAATTTGAGTCAACTTGGTTATTGCGTCTTCACATTTTTTATCGCGTGGAAATATTAAAAAACTTCACACCTTTACATGTGAAAAAGGTAATTAAACAAATAATTATAAATAAAAAAATACTACTGGTAATTGGTTATTGGTTCAAAAGAGTTTGCCTTTCGATTCATTTCACACACAGACTATCCGTCAGTCATCACAATTCATTTCTAATTGCTATGCTGGCAATCCCATCCAAACATAAACAGTTGACTCTAATTAATCTCCACCGTCCAATCCTCCCACCTCTCCACCATTCACCAAAACCATCACTCTCCATTTTTAGAGGTTTACAGGATTTTAATTTAACGTTTAGGGTCTAATCGGTTGTGATAAATTTATTAATCTTTATACATATTAGTGTTACATACATCGAGATGGTGATTAGAACTATGGACTAATTGGGCTTGCCAATTATATTAATTGGAGGTTACTTAGGTGAAACGTTCAACTTAGGGGTCGTTGTTTAAGCTTATGTGGGCTTATGATCTTATTTGGTTCGACTTATATCTCATAAGCTCATCTTTATCCGTCTTTTTCTACCTTATGAGCTTATCTTTCATCTCTAAGTCATAGTAAGCTCACAAGCCTGTAAATAAGCCGGAAAATATGGGTGTATGAGATTTAAGTATTGTCAAATAAGCTCATAAGCCTAAAAATTAGCTTAAACTTACACCCCCTTACTTAGCCCTAGTTTTGGTTTCTCTATATGCTGATGTGTGGTATTCGTATTTGGATGATATATGGTTCTTCTTGAGTGATCAGTTCCTGAGTGGGATAATAAGTCGTGTTATGTGGGCTGGTTATGTGTTTTAGCTTTGTTTATAGTATAGACGGTATGCTCTAGCTTAGATTGAATGTTACTATTGTATCAGTCATCTATTGTGGCTATGGGACTTGTCCATCGCAAGCCATAGTTTGACTAATTTTTATATTTCTTGGTGCTAATATATATTTCACAATTTACCCGAAATAAATAAACTACAACAAAAAACGAGTGACTAATTTAAAACAAATAACATGGCACAGGATGACCTAGAGCGACTAGTAAGAAACTACGACTAAAAACAAGCCACAAGGGTGAAATATAATGCTCACTCTATAGACTCTGAAACAATTTATTTCATCATAAACATTCACAACTTAGAACTGATTAGTATGCGGAAATACCATTCAACTTTTGAGCCTTATATGCACAAGCAAAGGAAATGTACCTCATCCACAGCCCTTTGAAAACATCGGAATGCCTCGTCAAACAGAATCTTAGCTTAGCTTTTTTACCCAAAAAAAAAAAAAAACAAAATCTTAGCTTCGTCATGGTTACTGGATAGAAACACATTGGGAGTGTAAGCATTTACTTATTCCCGTGTTAGTTTATACATGGACCCATACATCTATTATGTGTAAATGGCACTTACTTCTTAGTCATATTTATTTGTTCTACTTATGATATTAGGTGGTCGTAGAGAAGATCACTGGACCTGTCCTAGCTGTGGGAATGTCAACTTTTCTTTTCGTACAACTTGCAATATGCACAACTGTACACAGTCAAGACCAGCTGATCATAACTCAGTAAGTTACACAACCCGTTTATTACACATATTGCAGTAGCTATCGTTTTCTGGCTTTAAGAGAATAGACATTTAACAGGATCGTACGAAACTGATTGCTCATCAAAGCATATTGGTAGTTTTGATAACTAATAGTTGAATTTATACTGGATTTTAGTCCTACGATGCGTGTAATCAAATTTAAAATATTGGGTTATGCTGTATCAGTTTGCTGATGTGTATTTTGTCCTATAGTTATCTTTATTAATTACAGTTTCAATGAAATGTTCGTTATGCAGAAATCTGCTCCAAGGCAAATGCCGACCCCACAAGGCTACTCCTCGTCTTCTCCTTACGCTGGTTCTGGTGCACCCTCTTCAATGTATATGGGTGTAACACCTTATGCTGCATCTCCGTTTAATGGAACATCTATGCCTCCGTATGATGGTTTCGCTTATCATTAAACTACAACAGCCGTCTGCCTGGAGGGAACCCTTATCGTCCTGTCCTTTGCAAAACTCTGCCACACCTGCTTATTCAGGTGGGCCCATGATAGGAACTGGTATGTGTTTTTATTTGGGTGATTTTGGCATTTTTATTGTTTACCGTGTGTTGTTTAGAAGTTATGGTATTCTGATAATTATTTTGTTCAATAATCTTATTCGTGTTGTTTGGGTCAACCCAGATGCTAAATAGGGTTGGGTATCGGGTTAGATATTTTTTGGCTGACTCAGGTTTTTTTTTTTTTTTTTTTTAATTATGTATCTAAATTAGAACAAATAGGCAATTTTATGACCAATTTACTCATATTCGGGTTGGCCCAAACCCGAATAGCACCGACCCGAGTGGACCCGAACCCAACTAACCCGAGTTCAAATAGGGTCGGGTTCCGGTATGTTATTTTTAGCCTCGACCCGGTTTGACCCGACCCAAACCTGACCCGAGTAACACCGCTACCAGCTACTATGTGACATCTTGCTGAAACTGGAATTACATCTTTTTTGCAGCGTTGTATGGTTTACCTCAGCTGATGGAACAATTTGGTTTGAGGTTGCCTATTGCTCAGGCTGCCATGGTATGTCTGAATTTTGTTATATCAATCAACTAAGGGGTTGTTTGTTTCGGGTTATATAGCCAGCTTATGACTTATTTGGTTTTAGGCTTATGTTTCATAAGGTCACTTACATAAGCCGAAAAGTTTCAAAATAATCCACAAAAAGTGAGCTTATGAAATATAAGCCTAAAACCAAATAAGCTAGAATCCGGCAATATAAGCCGCACCAAACACCCCCTAATTACAACGAGTAAATTAGATTATTCGTTCACCTACTCCCTATGTTAACAACATGTATATAAACATGTGATGCTATATTGATCGATCATTTGGTTTTTAAATTTTTATAGGGACCACGGCCTGGATTCTTTCCAGAAGAGCCATCTCAAAAGAAAGGTATGTTATATCCAACTTATTCATATACTGCTACACAGAGTAGCATATGATTGTAGTTTATGATCCGTTTTTCATTGTTGCACTTGCTTCTTACAGATGGAGCACGAAAAAATGACTGGGAATGCCCAAAATGTGGAAATGTCAATTTCTCCTTCAGAACAGTCTGTAACATGAGGAAATGCAACACACCTAAACCAGGATCTCAGGTCTGAGACGCCATCTATATACCAGCTTTATATTTGACACATTGAAGCTTTTAGCTATGTTTTTTGTCCGCCTTAAACTTTCAGCTGCTCTTTCTCCAATTTCAACATTACCATAACGTTGGCTAGATCGTACTAAACCGGAAGAAGTGACTGCCCTTTAATGTCCTACTATCCTTACGGGTCCTTATATTCACCAATTCACCAAGACAGTGACTAGAAGAGGCATACTCTTTTGAAAAAACAATGATAAAAACCGTGATTCTTGCATAGCTTTAGGTATTTCTTTAGTCACGACTAAGTATTTCTTTAGTCAGACTTATGTAATTTGCAATTGCAAGGGTACTCCAAAAGTTTCGAAATTTTGGGCCGGGGATTCAAATATTGAGTGTGGCACCATCAAGATTGATGGTAAAGATGGCCACATCAATTTGCATTATATTCTACTTAAAGATGCTCTAGATACAACAATGGAGCTGACGTTCAATCACGTTAAAACTTTACGGGTATGGGGCACCATTGTGGCTTATTATGGAGATGACATTGTTGGAGATGGTGGTTTCCTAGGTCAATATAAGGCTCCAATCTTTGAAGCAGATCCATCTAAATCTATTGGACACAAAAAGCCCCATCCGCTACCGCTGCACAAATCCACCTTGGCCGTACCTGCCAATGGGTCCCTCAAGATTGAAGCACATTTAGTGGATGTCGATTCTAACAAAGTTATTGTGAATCACATGAAGGAATTCCGTGAGAGTGAGAGTCCCAGCATTTGGAAAATACCATTCGGTAAAGGCTCCTTCGAATTTTGTGTGAATTGGCTTCATCGAGTGTGAGGTGGTTCAAAGCAGGTAAAAGTCCATTATTCGTTTACAACAATAAGCTTGTTCGTACACTTACTTCGGTCAAAATTTTATTTGCAGTGAATTGGATGAGAATCTGCAGAAGGCATTCCACAAGTATTTGGAGATCATAGGGATCAAGCCGAGTGCAACAAACTTTCTGAACAAAGAGTAAACAAAATGGCTCAAGAACCTTAAGAAGTTTGTTGAGGGAAGTGGTTGTTTGTCTCTTTTGTCCTGGGTCAAAAGGTAAAGGGTCGCTTATTATAGTTTGGACATGCTCATGGGAAGATCTATACTGATTTCTCGTGGACTGGGTTGGACATATCCTAGCTGGAAGACTAAACACATTTTGAAGTCTTATAACCATTTGATTTATAGCCAATGTTTTGGGTTTTGTTGCTATTGTTTTTTTGTTTGTTAGCTTATGTATAGGCACTTATAGGCTTGTTTCGTTATTGTACATGTTCCCGAAGCATATTTTTGGCATGTCCATACAAGTCTTGTATTTTATTTATTTATTTTGATTAATTCATTTGCCAGGGATGGTCCCTTTTTCCAACCAAAAAAAATAATAATAACATAAAAAAAAAAAAAAGAAAACCCTTAACCTTTTCAATATGTATATGCAAAGAGTAAGAGCATATTTACACAAATTATAACTTATACTTAAATTTAATCATTATACGTATCATTTACCCAATATTTTACCAAAAAAAATACAATCAAGTTTACTTTTGGGCTGAAACAAAACTTTTGTTTGGAGTGAATCAAAATGATGGATTTGGTCAACTACTTTATATTCTTGCAATTGTTTGGCAATTGAATCGCATTCACTATCCACTATAATGATGAACCAACCGTAATAAATCCACATACACCATATTCTTGAGTGTCCCATTTCAACCACTATTAAAAGTGATACATTTAAACCTAATCCTGTTTTTGACCCATTTCCCAACTCGTCCATGTTTCCATGCATTATGTTGTACAAACCTTTTCGGTGTACGATATTACTATCTTTCTTATACGTTATATAATTTTCATGAAATTGAGTTACCTTTTTATACAAACCATTAAGTTATTGCAAAGAAATTTAATCTTTCGTCTCTTTTGCGCCCATTTGGGCCAAATGAAGCAATATTTTAACCTGATCCTTACAAAAAATGTTCTCGTTTTGACCCGTAACACATGCCGCTAGACCCGCCCATTTTCCCACCCTTACGAATATTTATTCAAAGAGCAGCCATAACATCCAAGATGTTGCAACATAAAGCTGAGGTCTGGTGCATATGGCACGGCATCCGGTTCCTAATACTTATGTATCACAATCCCTTTACGTTTTGCAGCGTTATGGAAGTAACTGAGCATATCCCTTTACGTTTCAATTCGACCCACATGATGTCAGCCGGATCATGAGCTTTTTCAAGATGTCGAGTAACTGATAACTCACATCCCGAGCCTTTTGTAGAGCTTTCACTTGTTCCAATATCCATAGTTAAGTTTAGATGGCGGGTCCATGAACTCGAAATCAATTAAATTTTCGATTTTTGACTACTTCAGAAGCAAACGAACGTTCCCCAGATTCACCCTCCAGATTTCGGGGATGGGGTTGTCGAAGCATTTCTTTTTTGTACGTATTTTCGGTAAAACTAACAGGTACCGGGCCTAATAGTAAACAAACTACAAGACCTAAATTTAGCTAAGTTAGTGTAATCTCACTACAACTATCAACAATATTCACTATGCAGATACACTAAGATGTCAAGGGTCAGATCTATTTGAACTTTGTTTATAAAAACATTTTAACCCCAAAGACCTAACGAAATACCAATAAAATCAAATGTAAAGTGTACTTGCAGTAATAAAACAAACAAACTTTGCCCCCATGAAAGGATCCAGTGATGTAACCAACAGACTTTCTCATTCAAATAGACACACTTGATCATAAACATGGTTGATACATATGATAAGTCATCAGGAATGTAAATGCACCCTTACGTCTCTTACAGTACTTATTCAACAAGAAAATTAAAACACACTGACAAACATATTTGACAAAGTAACGTTTATATAACTACGACAAGCACTCCTCCTTGCTGCACTTACTTTCAAATTTCACCAAGAAAGCTTGGTACTAGACCTGAAAGCGTTCAAAAATAAAACCAAGTTAGTGATTATTTATTAACAAACTCATTTAAAATCATATTCTGCAAAAGGATAGAACAGATTACCTTATATATTTTGAAGCATGTCGAGAATACGCTGCAACTCATTGACAACAATTTCTATTTTCATCCGTTGTGGTGGTGAATCCACAGAGCACGATACTCCAATCTTGATAGTTGCAGCCAAACATTCTACCACTTTCTTTGCATTCGCTTCGGTACTTTGCAACACAATTGCATCATTATCAATAACATCGATTACTTGATCTGGTAATGCCATGCAAGCAAATTTATGAAGGCTAAGACCTTCAATAAACATGTCGTCTATCGGCTTTTTCCCAGTCATCACCTCTAGTAATAATATTCCAAAACTGTAGACGTCCCCACAACTTGTCATCTCGCTCCCGATACCATACTCTACAAATGAATAACATTTAATTAATTTACAAACATTAACCAGTAAATAAATATAAGCTTCATGGAATATAAGTGGAATGACCTGAAGGTGCATAACCAATTGTTCCTTTAACCCCGGTCGAGCCGTTTTGGTTTAAGTCTGTACCAAGTAGTCGAGCTAAACCAAAGTCTCCAACATGAGCCACCATATCATCATCAAGTAGAATGTTACTTGGCTTCAAGTCACCGTGAACAATCGTTGTTTGGCAGCGATTGTGAATATAATCAAGTGCTATGGCAACATCTCTAAGAATATTTATTCTTTGAAGAAGGTTGAGTTTAGATGTATATGCACTTGAATGAAGCCAATCGTGTACACTTCCATTGGGCATAAACTCGTAAACTAGCGCTTTAAAATCATTGCCTTGGAAATCAGTACTCGAACATGAAGTTATTGTCTTCTGCCTATTCGATTCAACCCATTTGTTTTTCTCGAAGTTTAATTAATTTGTTTTGGTAATTAATCTTTTAAGGTTATTGTTGTTGCCGTGGCTGCTAAGGATTAAAATCACAAGACCAAAAACTAAAACCAACTGTTTGGTTTCGTCTTATGTTTGGATTAATTAGTTTCGACTTATAAGCCGAATTTCTTATTCGGTTTTCGGCTTATTCCCTTAATTGATTTTCTATTTATGTCATGGCTTGTTAGCTTATTGAAATTTCAGCTTATTGCTTTACTTGGTTTTCGACTTAAAGTTGTGGCTAAATTGCTCACTTTGGTTTTTTGGATTTTACTTGGCTCATTCCTTATTTGGTTTCGGAGTAAGCTTATGATACTTTTGGTTATTGCCTTGTTGCGTTTTCTTTGTGATCCTTGCATCGAACGGGAACGAGCACGCACTCGAGGGGGTTAGTTCCTAGTCACTATAATCGTTGTTCACATTGTACATTGTGTTTGGATATCATTAGAAGTTTAGAACTCAAAAGAGTCGTATGTTGTGGGTCCTTTTGAGTCACCCAACGGGGGTGCGTTCGTTTACTCACTTCGAGCCAAGGGAGAACACCCTATGGTGTTTCTACCCGCTTCAACTCTAGACCACACCAAGAGGTCTCGTAAGAGCTCGTTTGTGTCGCGTATGTGATAGAAATGAGAGATTGGTGTGATGTTGGAAATCGTTATTAGGTGAGAACTTATGTTTATTACATTGGGTTGATGTATTTGCCTTTTTTTGGACTATTATTTGTTATAGTAATATGGTTGTACAGGATTTAGGGGGTGTTTGGGTAAGCTTATTTACATAGCTTAATAGGTTATTGGGTTCTATAAATGCTAAAATTAAGGTTGCAAGTCTCGCTCGGCGGCAACAAGTAATTGGCCTAGGCGAGGAGTACGTGGGGGTATTGGAATTTTTATGTACAAGTTTTGAAATTATATGTATGATATGTTTATAGGACCAAAAAGTATGTTTGGAAACATTAACACAATTGTTTAAACACTTCAAACCATGTTTTTTACGAATTAGCACCGAGTTGACCAAGTTTTGATCAAATTGAATCTTTTGGCCGATTCTACTCAACTCGCCCTGGTCAATGACCTTGTGGTTTGTAATCGTTGATTACTTTGTAGTCCGAGCTTTACAATACTGGGTAGGCTTATTTTAAGAGATTAATAAACTATTGGGTATAAAAAAAAAGGTACAGAGCTTATTGAATGTGTTTGGGTAAGCTCATGTCAATGTTCTTTATACATTGGTATGTATTTGTATTTTTCCTAATTATCATGTGTAAAGCAGCATGAGTTTGTGAGAGAGAGATAACTGTCATGGGGAATATGGGATTTAGGGGGTGTTTGGTTAAGCTTGTATAAAGAACTTACAGGCTGGGTAAGCTTATGCCAAAGTGCTTATTAGTTATTTGGGGAAACAGGGGTTTTTTTCAATAATGAATAAATGCATAAGTGAAGCATAACCAATATAATGTATGTAGCCTTGTTCTGCCTTGAGATAAGAACCACATATCTAAAGGCGTTATCTTTGTTAAGTTTGGTTATAAAAGCTATAAGGATTAGTTTCTCTGGTGTACACTCTACTTGTATCTTGTTTGAGTGTTAACGTTTTGAATAGTCATTCAGTTTCAGTATCTTTAATAACACAAAGTTTACCATGTTTCAGGATTAGATGTTCTTGCTAGTGCAAAACGAGTTGAAGGATCATTTAAAGTTCCCAGACCAAAAGTTTCTTCTATAAACGAAGATGTGGAAAAATCCTCACTTGCTGATCAAGATGATGTTGGAAGTGGTTCAGCAATGGGCAAAATCGAAACAGAAAGTACCGTGATTTAAGTGGAAGCAAAACATTTGATTCAGGTAAGAGTTAGTTACTTCAACTCATGGTTTTAATGTAATGTAACCAGTACAATTTGATCTAATTGTGAGATGCTTTTTAATGTTGCAGAAAGTATCACTGAAGAAGAACGATCTGCTAGATATGCTTCTACCTCACATTCAGAGGTAACTTGGCTGTTTGTTTGAGATAATGTTTCTGACTTGTTAACATGATCAAACTTTTTTATCTGCAACTGGCAATGAAAGTTGTATTTTGCGTATGAATGTTATATTAGGTTTGTGCACATACCTAATATTGAGTTTGTACTCGGATGTTGCAGCTTATGAGCGTTAATGTTAAGAAATTAGTTGCAGTTATTCAAACTTATAAGATGTGTGACATGAATGGGATTATATGAAGAGTGAGGTGTGGTTTCTTAGGATGGGGGCTAGTGAGCTGTGAAAGATGAAGCTACTTTTTCCTAACTAACTGTCCTGTTAACCACACCTCCCTTGTTGACCAGAAAAGTTGTTATATGCCTAGCTGGTGTTTAGAATAAAGGTTTAAACAGATGGCTATGTATCTTGGTTTTGATAACCTTTGCTTCACAAGCTTTTCTGTCTGCTGATATAGTGTGTTTGGGATAAGCTATCTATCTTCATAAGGACAGTTTCCTGTTTGGCAGTAAATGAAATGATCATCTGGCGAGACAGTGGGAGTGGGTTCAACAGCAAATATTATGCAGTTCTACTTATGTGGTTTAGCAGTGGTCTAGCAGGTCTGCAAGTTTTGGTCTTCTGTTGTAGTTTGGCAATTCAAGTCTTTTGTTTTTTGTTATGTTATTAGTTGGGTCTGCCTTTGCTATATTTTTATACAGTATACATATGGCAACATGGATTTAATTTATGAGTCATGCTTGGTTTTGTGACGATGGGGCTGCTATGCTAGCTTGTCATCCTTAGGCTTTAATTTGTGGATTTAATATCCGAACTTATGGGGTATGTTTTTGCCTTTGGTCTTCTTTTTGTTTTAGTTTGAAGTTTGTTTGTAATTGTTTTGGGTCCTCATTATCACTTTCGAAACAATTTCTAACAACCACCACCATCTCCAATGACCACCACCTGTTTGCTCTAACACTAATGAAACAAAATCCCAAATATAACCTCAAAATTGTTTGGTAGTCAAAGTTTGAAGAAATGAGAGATTTGGTGAGATGGGTTTTTGGTTGCTGACCTTGTGGCTTCTAATCACCGATTATTTTGTAGTCCGAGCTTTAGAACACTGGGTAGGCTTATTTTAAGAGGTTAATAAGCTATTGGGTATAAAAAAAGGTACAAAGTAGCCTGAGTTTGTGAGAGAGATAACTGTCATGGGAATATGGGATTTAGGGGGTGTTTGGTTAAGCTTATATAAAGAACTTATATAGGCTGGGCAAGCTTATGCCAAAGTGCTTATTAGTTATTTGGGAGAATAAGGGGTTTTTTTTATAATGAATAAATGCATTAGTTATAAGGTTATTATTATACATTACATCATCTTAGTATCCTTTGGGCATGATTGAAGCCAATATAATGTATGTAGCCTTGTTCTGCCTCGAGATAAGAACCACATATCTAAAGGCGTTATCTTTGTTAAGTTCGGTTATAAAAGCTATAAGGATTAGTTTCTCTGAAATTCTTTGTGCCAAATTAAGTTTGAATAGCAGTTATCTTTAGAGAAGTGTTTGGGTTTGAATTTTGGTACTGAAATTATTTGACTCATAAACTCTCTTTTCTCACACTACTACAAAATCTGAAATAAAGCCCCCCTAATAGAGCCCTGTTAATAGGAAAAAGGGTCTCTATAAAGGTGTCCGTCAAAAACAAAGGCATAAAGCCCGGTTATGAAATGAGAAAACTGGGGTCTAATTCGGCCACAAAATAGAGCCGTCAAACTTCCTCTTTTTGTGTGATTTGATTATATGAAAATGGTAGATTAGATAGAGGTTTTAGAGGTTGACATGATTTAGTTTAACTTTTAGTGTAATTGGCGGTTACTTAGGTGAAACGTTCAACTTAGGGGGTCGTGTTTTAAGCTTATTTTGGGCTTATGATCTTATTTGATTCAGCTTATACATGTTTTTTTGTAACTATAGATTCAGGTTTACATCGGTATCACTATCACATGTTTCTTCTAAATAAAGACATGGATATAGAAACTTAGATACATGATATGTGTTGGTGGAATTACAGATTCGTGAACAAATGATAAGCCTTGGCATTGGTGATATAACTGAGCCCATTCCAGAAGTTAGCATTACTTCAGCCATCGCTAATTAGGGTAGGGTTATTTCTTATCGTGTATTTATTTCTTGTGTAAATGATAAGCCTTGGCATTGGTGATAGCACTGAGCCCATTCCATAAGTTATTACTTCAGCTCCACAGGAAAATTATGTGTTTAAAACATTATTGATATGTTTGAATTTTGTTGCAAGATCCCCAATTTTGCTACTGTAAATGGTTGTTTTTTTGACATAGACTCGTTAACATTTTGAACCATATATATGACACTTCAGTCCTAACCTGTTGGTATTCCCATTTCTTTGTATTGCAGAAAAGCATTGGCTAATGCTTTATCAGTCACACCGTAGATGTGGACCGTTGTAAATGCAGGCTTGGGAGCCTTACAGGTAACACATGATCTAAACTAGATGTGTTCCATAACGGGCAGCTAGTCAGGTAACTGGAAATTTTTGGCTGGATTGGATCAGGTTGACCTGCAAAAGTGGTTGGTCCTTTTTCTTAAAATTGTTTAAAAATAATGATTAATGAATGTTTTCAGCCCGTTGAACCCATTAAATATAACATAACGTAAATTGATCCATTTATAAGTAAAATGCTTGAAATTGCGTCCTCTGTATTTGACAGTTAGTTTCTTACCAACGTAAATATTTTCTTCCCTTTGAAAGAGCAATAAATTACTGGAATGGGCTCAGTGATATCACCATTGCCAAGGCTTAACATTTACTGCCATTCATATGTTTGAAGCTCGTAAGAATGATAAAGTGTGTTTGTTTTAGTTTGTGCGGTGATCAATGTGGTGTATTGCTAGTTATTAGTGTTATTTGGAGCTTGAACTTGGATGGATAAAGTCAAGATTTATTATGTATTCGTCATATGGCACGATTCTCAATTCTAAAGGCGATTAGAGCGACATCAACTTCATCAAACCCCATCTGTTTTTCTCGAGTTATTCATAGGCAGTGGCGATAACAATACTTACAATGACGTCTATGGTGTATGTTTTAGTTTCATTTCTGCTCTAGCAGTTAATAAGGTTGGCGTGGATCTTCCTTATTTGGATCTTCCTCTCTCACATTACGCCGTAACTATTGCTTGACCCAGAATACCAACTTATCAAGAGGTTATGGCGTAACTCTTCCCAAAGGTTACGACGTAACTCCATTAGGTCAAAAGAGGTTCCACGCCGCTGATACTTACGTCGTAACTACTGCATCACTTACGGCGTAACCGAGTTTATTGAAGACTACGGCGTAACCACTAATAAGGTTACACCGTAACTAGCAGATCTAGTGCATTTACGAAGAAATAGAAGGTTACGGCGTAACTCCTATATTGGTTGCGCCGTAACCCAGGCCTATAAATACCCCACGAATTCCAGCATTTCTAATCATCCCATTCCACACACAACACTGAGAAAGTGGGAAAAAGCTCAAGGCAGGTCTAGGGAGTATCTGAGCTATTTCAAGGAGAAGCACTCCATTACGATACGCTTTAGCATTTTATATTTCTTTTACTTTCAATTCATGTATTTCGTACCTTTGAATATTGAATTTATTTGCATGATTAATATGAGCTGCTAAGCACCCTTTTGTGCTAGCCTAGTTATGATTCATAATTGTTTTGTTTGCGTTTACTTTACTTCCGTACAATTATTTCTAAGTGTATGCATGCATAGTTCTTTGGTAGTCACCCTTGATTTGGTAGTTTTGAATGGCGGTGAGGCCAATTGCCTAGGAGATATGACCAACCGACCCTAAGTGAGCGGATCGAGATGGGAAGGGTAAGATATGACCAATGACGACCCTTTCTACTTGTGCGATTTGACCAACCGATCACATATCGTTTGGATGAACTTAAGAATTGGGGTGTAGTGTCTAAGTTCCTAACGGCCGGGCACTCACTATTTTGAATCTAGCATGTAGTGGTACTTAATGACTTGGCTTAGGGGACCGGGAACAACATGACTTATGACGGTGCGCTGATTTCTCTGTGGTGGCATCTTTCTTTGATAGGTTAGGCGAATTGACCAAATGTTGTCCTCATTGACCCCACCTGAAGTAATTGGAAGTAGGTAGACGTAGACATAACTAGCTAGGAGTATTGACTAGGTTAGCACTACTATTCCTCTATTGATTTCCCTTTATCCATTTATCTGCTTTTATTTTATTCTGCATTAGTTGTTTAATTAATTAAATCCCTATTGAAACCATTATTATTCTGTGACAATTAGACTTAATAATAATCCAACACACAAAGCTCTTGGGACAACCTCGGCTTTACCATTTACTACACTACACGCGACCGGGTACACTGCCCGTTAGTGCACTAGGGTAGACCATAGGTATAGCGAGACACTATAAATATTAAGACCTGGTCAGTAAACCTGCATCACCTCGCGAGCCTCATTTCACTGCTCTCAAGCGAATCTTACGGTATGTTCAGGGGACTTTGGCTTACGGTTCTGATTATTTTCTTCTACTCGAGTCCTTGGTTGCTTATTCGGATCTTGATTGGGTGGTTGCCCTACCACTAGCCGGTCTACATCGAGTTATTGTGTTTTCTTGGCAACAACTTACTTTCATGGTCCTTTAAACGTCGACCAACGATTTCGCTCCAATCTCGAGGTGGGTATCGGGGTGTTGCCAATGCTGTTTCTGAGACATGTTGGCTTCGGAATTTACTGCGTGAGCTTCATACACCACTGGCATCTGCTACTATTGTTTATTGTGATAATGTGAGTGCAGTGTACTTGTCTTCTAACCCTGTTCATCATCAGCGTACCAAGCATATTGAGATTGATATTTATTTTGTTCGTGATTTGGTTGATGTTGGTCAAGTTCGAGTTCTACATGTTCCTTCTCGGTTTCAGTATGCTGATATTTTTACCAAGGGGTTACCATCTGCCTTGTTTACTGATTTTCGTTGACTTGAGTGTTGGTCTCCTCCCGCTCAAAGCTGGGGAGTGTTAGACTATTAGTATTAGGATTAGTATTTGGCCCATTGTATATTAGGCCCGTTATGTATCCTATATAATCTTGATGTACCAAACATTATTATTCATTCAATATACACAAATTTACAGATTGGGGTTTTGGTTAATTCTTTGCTGGTAAATATCTTGTTAAGATGGCTGGATTTCATTTTGGTTACTTTGAAGAGTGTTTGGCAGATCATGGAATGAATGAAATGAATGGTGTTTGGACCAGCTCAATATCAAGGTTTCAGTGGCCTAATTCAGAAGTGGAATTTATAGACCCTGTAAAGTGTTTTGTGATGTTTAATTGTGGTGTTTTGAAGGTAATTTGAGAGGGAAATATGTTTTTGATGTTTAAAAATTCAAGACAAGATATTGTAATGGTGGTAATATTATAAGTTTTGGTTAATGGGTAATTATTTCTACAGGACATATAGAGTGTTTGGGTGATGGGTTATATAGTGATATGGGTCGGTTTTGTATTAATTTTGGAGGGAAGTGGTTGTTTTGTAGATCGTGGGCTGGACATATCCTAGCTGGAAGACTTAACACATTTTGAAGTTTTATAGCCAATGTTTTAGCTTACTAAAGACATTTTGAAGTTTTATAACCATTGATTTATAGCCAATGTTTTTTGTTTGTTAGCTTACTAGCCTATACGCCTGTGAAATTCACAGGTAGCTAATATAAGTTGTTGAATAACTTTAAATACAAAGTTATAGTTTATGAAAAAGAAAGCAAACAACTTTGTAAATCCATAATTTAATTTGGAATTTAGAACCGTTGCAAATTAAAATGAAACCTTTCAATAAGAAATCATGTAGTAAACCCATCACTTAAATTGGAACCTCGAAGTAAGAAACTACACATTCAAATGAAACCTTGCAATAAGAAATTACACTCAATTTAAGTACTACAAATTTAATAAACTTGGTGTAAAATCACATACCAAAAGCTTACACCTTTATACACTACAAACTCCCTATGTTTGACTTTGTACTTTTTTTAACCTAAGTTTGACTTTGTACTACCTACAATAAGTAAACATTTCAACCTCAAATTTGATATCAGTTTCAAAGTTATTTCTACTAATTCCACCTGCCACTAATCAAATAAATAGTAAATACTACAAATTAAACAAATTTAGTTTCAAATTCATAACAAAAGTTAACATCTTTTTACGTTTCAAAAGTTCAAACTTTGACTTGGCACTAACTACACTACAACTTGCTAAAAACTTGCCATTTTTAAAATTTTTATTGAAACTCAAAACCCATTTGACTTAAGTCCGTTCCAAGTGGAAACATAAGATAAACCATTGGTAGATTATGCATAAACAAAAAAAAAATCTTCAAACAATCCAAAAAGGATAACCAGATGCTTCAAGAACAAAATAAAAGAGCCCCATTACCTCTTTCCTCATTATCACTTTCTCAAACAATTTCTAACAATTTTGTCTCTTCATATTGGGTTTTTGGTTGCTGACCTTGTGGCTTTATTTTAAGAGGTTCTGTGATTCGGTTAATCGTGAGAATCGGTTGGTTGTGGGAATCGGTTGATTAAAGGTTAGGGTTACCTTTTGAATCCTATCATTGTTTGGTTATAGTCCGATTGGTGCTATTCTTGTTTATTTCAATATCCGCATTAGCATTGGTCGTGATGTGCTGGGACGTTAGGGCTGATTTTTTCTCCCCTGTATTTCACTTACTTATGGTTCGATCTGCATATTATGGTAGTTGTTGGATGGTATGTTTGTGATTATTTTGGTCGCTTATGGTGGCTGGTTGGAAGTCATGTGTATGGTAGTCTTGAGCTGTACATACATGATGATGTTGGTCTAAGGGTGATCATGTATGTGATATGGACATTAAGGGTGTGTTGCTCTTGTGCTGCTGCTTTTTAATGTTTCTTGGGTCGTCTTACTTGGAAGTTAGCCGTTTAGGCTATTTGGAAGTCGCTGCTGAAAGAATAGCATGTATCATGCTCATTATACGCCTCTTAATATTTTCAGAATGAACACATTTATGTGTTAACCATTGATGAGACGTTTTTTCAGGAGCTTTTGTTGCCATCTCGGTGGTTTGATTTAGAAAGTTGTTTTTTGCTTCTTTCTTTGTTAGTAATAAGAATGGTTATGTCATTCTTATTTAGTGTTTTGGTTAGTAGCTTGTTGAAGCTTGTTCATGAGTTTGGCTTGTCATTCTCATGATGGCGTGGTTTGTTGCACTACGGTGCGTTCTTATTCGCCCATGTAACGGGCCGGGTTGTAGGACTTCACCTACACCGTTTGTACTTAAATGTTTTTTGGTGAAATACAATTTACCGGGGAAACCCTTTACCAAAAAAAAAAAAAAATTCAAGACAAGATATCGTGGAGTTGGGACCTTTGTGTAGTAAATTGTAATGGTGGTAATATTATAAGTTTTGGTTAATGGGTTATTATTTGTGCAGGATATATAGTGATATGGGTATGTTTGGTATTAATTTTGGAGGGAAGTGGTTGTTTGTCGCTTTTGGCCTGGTGTAACTATTTTCTACATGTACACAGAGAAGACTTTTAAGAAGACTTGGGATATTGCATGTATCGTAGACAAGTAACTGTAAGTGAAATACAACGTATAACATTATAAAATAACACTCAAAACTCAAACATTTTATGAAGAAGAATTAATATATTTAAATGAAGAGTATGGAAAATTTTCATATTTTGTAAGAAAGTATAAATAACAGTTACTATTCGGTTAATCCCAATCGACCCATCACAATACCCAAAACGACCCGGTCGACCCAGAAGTCAAACATAGAAAGTCAACAAAGCAGTTTTATGGCAGTAACAAGAAAACGGTTATAGTGGCAGTTACAAGGCCAAACGACACAACTGTTGGTTGAAACAAGCCAACACAACTATTCTTTGTACCGTTTCATTAGATATATATACTTGTAAACTCATGTATGAAAAGATGATGACTGATAAAATAAGAAAAGTCTTTTGATTCAATTGTTTCTTGTTATTACTGGTATATTTTGATTAAAGATCCATAAAAACGGGCCAACAGTTACTTAGTTATTAAAAAAAAAACTTCTGGTGTGATGGCGACGGCTCGACCATGTTCGCAAGACGAATAAGGTTATATGGTAATGGATATGTTCTTTGGAGCTGAAGTTACTTATCCTCAGCCTGTAGAGGATTCCAGCCCTTCTATAGTTGTTGTCGGTTCAGTTGTTTTTGGGTACTTTATTTGTATTTTTAAAGGTTATTTGACCATTTGACTGAAATAAGCTTATTGGTTGATCTGAGTTTATTCAAGTAAATTTTATAACTTAAATAAGCCTATTTTAGTGTTTGGATAGGCTTGTAAGCTTGGGCTTATCAGCTTATATAAGGGAATTTTCATAAGATCACTGCTTAGACAAACACTCCTTTCAAAATGAGCCAAACGGGTCATAGTTTAGTGATGAAACTTCAAAGTTCCCAAAGTGTTCTATTGCAATATTAAGAGGATTATGTGATCAACCGGGCTTGTTATATAGTTTTATTCAAAATATGTTGATTAATATTGGTGCATCTTATCCCAAGCGGGTCAAACGGGTAACTATGTAGGCACAAGGCATTACACATTTAAGTTCTTAGAAGCTTGTTTTCTGTTTTATATTATAGGTGGTTGCTTCAATGGAATGGCCACAAGTGACCAGGTACAAGGCATTACTCACTAGTATCATCTGCACAGCTACACAGGCAGGAGATCATCAATGACCTTAACGATCCAAAAAGAGGCGTCGTTCATGGAGGCTTGATTAGGGTAATCAGTTAAACTATTTAAAATGAATTTTGATTTGGTCTTAAATTAAGTTTATGATAACTGGATTCTTGTTTTACTTGTTTGTAGGGAACGTTTGATATCGTTTAAGAAGTCAACTGGCCATAAGCCTCACTGCGTAATATTCTATAGGTGGCATTTCATTCCATATCCTATCCTATCTTAGTGATATATTCTAATTTTTTGCTGTGTTAAATCTAATAACCATATTGAATGTTACAGGTGTTGCTAAATAAAATGGACATGATCCGCAAGGTAGTTCTCCTTTCTACATTTATTATTATAAAACACGTCAACCAGACTTGTCTTTCATTGGAAGAAAACTACAGGCCACCAGTAACATTCATTGTAAATTTTTCAGGAACTGTTGTGGACACTAAGATATGTCACCCAACCGAGTTTGATTTCTATTTGTGTAACAGCATTACAATATAAACGAAACATGTCAACCGTTTTAAACTAAAATCTCGAAAACAATATGATAACCAAGACAGACTCACGATTTCACATAATGGAAAAAATAAGTTAAACATAAATCCTTACAAGATAACTCATTTTAGCATATATCCCTTGGTTCTATGAATCTTGGTGACACTTGAAGGAATACGAACTTATAGGATAGGAGAATTTACTTGAGTGTATACCCATTAAAAGAATTTGAGAAGAAAAAAAAAACACTTTTTTGACAGCTTGATTAGATTCAAAATAACAATGAAATTGAGATTTCAGCTAATAAGATTAACTTCCAGGTTAAAACTTGAGCAACAAAGCTTATGCTAATGGAGGTTCAAACAACACATACAAAGTTGGACTGTCTAAAATGATTACACTGTTTTACCTGGAGACTTTAATTTCAGTGGTGTAAGCATACATGATGGGTGAAAATGAGAAGGTTTTGCTATGATATGTATATAAGTGTTTTTGATAGTAACTATTTGTTGCTCTTTAGATATTTGAAGTTATAGTTTTGAAACAATAATATGATACATATATGTTCTACTATATGTTCTTTGTGGGATAGAAATTTGCTGGTGGTCTTTGGGTACTAGTAAATTTGCTGAGTTTGGTGGCTGCTGGGCTTTGGATTGGGGTTTTGGTTATTTCTTTGCCGGATTTCATTTTGGTTACTTTGAAGAGCGTTTGGCAGATCATGGATTGAATGGTGTTTGGACCGGCTCAATATCAAGGTTTCAGTGGCCTAATTCAGAATGTTTTTTCTGATGGAGCAGCTCAATATGGGTCGGTTTGGTATTAATTTTGGAGCGAAGTGATTGTTTGTTTCTTTTGGCCTGTCAGATATTGGGTGGCCTGGTCAAAAGGTAAAGGGTCATTTATTATAGTTAGGACAGGGTCAAAAGATAAAGGGGCCACAAAAAAATTGGTTTTACAAGACGCCAATTAGTGTCCCATAATGTTGGTTTACAGGACCTTTAACCTAATAGGACCAAAATAAAAGTGTCCTCTATAAAGGGGTTGTAATAGATATTTAAAACCCTTATAGGCATCCTAATAAACATCAACATTATAAAACTAAGTTTTTGGTCCCTTAACGATGCTTTATACGACCACAATAACGTCCTAATAAACCACATAACAAGATGCTTTATAGGGTTCTAATATATACTTACCCTTTTATTAAGTACTAGCGAGGTACCCAGCGTTGCGTGCGGTACACTGAAATAAACTTTCGATGAATAATGTATTTTAGTTTATTATGTTCTTTTAACAATAAATTTATGGATATCAAGAATTTCGTATAGCCCGTGCCCGTTCGGGCTCGAACCCGCTGGCCGTGTCGCTCGGGCTCGAGCCCGTTGGTCGCGCCCGTTCGGGCTCAAGCCCATTGGCCCGTTGCCGTTCGGGCTTGAATATTTGTATAATGTGCTTTATTATTTGTAGTAGTGAAATTTAATGCAGGAATTGTGTTTAATTTGGTTGTACAATATGCTTGATATTTTGTATTTCTTATGTAATGGGTGTTTTAATAACTGTATTAATTATATTTATTGACCAGTTAAATAATTGACTACATTAAATAGCATTAATGTGGTGTTTTGTTGTACACTATGCTTCTTGTCTTATACGTCTGAAAATTATGTGCATTAAAGTGTTGTACACTATATTTCTTTTCTTGTTATTAGTAGTTATTATAGTCATTAATAACATTGACCACTTTAATAACATTAATGTTGTAAGTCTGTAAATAAGTCTTAAAATTACATCATGCTTATTTTGTTGTACATTATGCTTATTTTGTTGTAAATTTGAAAATTGCATGTTGCAGCTATTGTACATTGTGGTTAAATGTTTGTAATTTTTGATGAAGGATGTTTTTAATAGCATTAATGTTGTCTGATAGAATTTTGGTCTTAAAATGACATCACGCTTTGTTTTGTTGTACGATATGCTTACTTTGTTGTAATTATGAAAATTGGGTGCATTAAAGTGGTGTATATTATGCTTATTGTTTTGTACGTCTTAAAATTAAGAGTGATGTGCCTTCGTGCATTATATTTAGTATATAGATTAGGACACGTTCACGCCTCCTAAAAGGTATATAAATTGAATGAAGTCGTAGTGCATACACTCATTCCACAAAGAGTGCATATACTCATATATGAGTACCAAAAAAACGGGTCTAACACAAAGGTGCCTTGTTAGGACCTAATTTGGTGTTGTAAAATGAAATCTAACATCAGATGAAACGGTACCTTTTTTTTCTTCCCAGAATCATGTTTAATTAACATGTACGGAGTAAGAGGTTGAACACTACTATTCTAATACAAAGTGTCGTAATGTGTTTCTTACGACAATTTGCATATCCAATAATCATTAAGTTCCATTAAGAAAATTAAAAACATCAATAGTGACCTGTTTGGTCATGCTAGAGGACTTGTCATTCATTTGAATCCTGATACGAGTAAGAAAAAAATAATAATAATTCCACCTTTTGATTAATCATTTTCATACACAAAAGTGGTTAACCTCATTAGGTTGTAACATCTTCCAAACTAAACTCTAATAACATCTACTATACAAAGTAACCCAAAATTAATAAAAGAAAACTAGGAGATTATTGTCTTGTGTCAGCAATCATGAATCATGAATCATCAATCATCATTCATCATCTTGAAATTATACCTGCAAGCGAATACCACACGTGTGAAGAAATCATCTTTCATATAATATTTAAAAAGTTTTGAAGATAGCAACATATAGATAAGGAAGAAAAAAAGAGCAGTGAAACATTATTAAACATAACTTTGTCAAATTGCCAAAAAAAAAAAGAAAAAGAAATGTGGATTTTTTAAGATTATAACTAATCGATGGTAATATAGAAACAATTTGAATAGACATGCATGTACGAGTGGACCCTTCAGTTTCAGTAACCTACTAACCATGAGTCACAAGATTAGAAAACTCAAATCAATTATTAGATAATTTAGTGACGGTTATAAGGCATACAAATAGTGAAATATAGAAGATAAAGTACGGTTTAATTAGTAGATGAGAATTGAGAGAGAAAAAAAGGGATTGAGGGGTAATTTTATGGATTTTGGGTGGGGAACAAAAATTTAGAGGAACCTTAAAATTTGTATCCAAAATAAATTAAATGAGTTTTTATGGGTTAATTTGTAAAAGATGTGTATGGATTTAAGCTTTTTTTTATATGAGCATGTATGACTCATTAAAAAATTAACTAAGCATTTACGGACAAATGTTTCTCTCAATTTGAGAACATTATAATTGTTTTTCAAATAAAAACTTATAGATATAAATATTTAGTTATTTGAATAAAAAAGAAGTGTTACGCTTGAGAAATTTTGTTCGTCGTTTTAGGTATTTTATGTATTTTATAAAGTGATTCATATAACATAAGCCCGTTCGGCCCGTGCCCGTTCGGGCCTGAGCCCGTTTGGCCCCGTGGCCTGAGCCCGCCCGACCTGCCTAATTTGCTACCTCTAATAACTATAGTATGTTTGCTGAAAAATATTAATGAATATCAAAGTTAATTTGGTTACATAGTAGGGTTGGATCAGCTAGAAAACCCTCTCTTTGAATGCAAAGGTCAAAGGTTCGATCTTCACTCCTACAAAAAGGTCGGAGGTCCACACCTCTCTACCTCCGAGTGGGATAAGACTATCTACATCTCACCTCCTCCATTACCCCGTTAAAGACGTGATTGGACAACTTTTTTTTTATTTTATTTTTCTTATTATTATTATTATTATTATTATTATTATTATTATTATTATTATTATTATTATTATTATTATTATTATTATTATTATTATTATTATTATTATTATTATTATTATTATTATTATTATTTTAATATCAAAGTTAGTTAATGATCCATAAAAGATGTGGATGGCGGGAACACCGACTCGGGTGCCTTTTTGGCACCAGTCACTATCCACCCTACAAAGAATAGCTCCGGAAACTCTCTGACTCAGTGGGGCACCACCTAGACTGCTCACAAGCGAGACTCGAACCTGTGACCTTTTATCCGTAAATCTCTCTAATAGGCCATGAGTTTTTCAAAGGTGAGTATCATCTAAGCTAAAACCCTTTTGTGAAAATATTAAATAATAATCAATGGTAGTATAATCGTTTTGTTACGATCAATTTTCAACATTCAACCACGCGATTTGCTATTTATTAAAAAAAAAACACAAAAAAAAAACAAAAAAAACTAGGCATTGTCAAAATTAAAAAAAATTATTGGAGTTATATTTAATAATAGACGAGTATCTGTGCATAGCAACAGGATTTTATAGCGCCGCGCCGGATATTTTAGTGATAAAAAAAGTTTATGAGTTATAAACAAAATATAATGTAAGTTTGAGGATTTTGGGATTAAAATAATGTTTTGAAACCCGGTTCGACCCGGATGGTTCATCCCAACCGGTTTGGTCAAAACGGGTCAAATTAAACTGGGTCAACCCACCGGGTTTGAAGCGTCCCGGGTCAACCCGGTTTTCGATATGTATTAATAGTATTCTTTTGAAATATATGTTTACAACATTTCCTTTTTTAGTTTCAACTTTTTACTTTTTGGTGTTTCCTTTATATATAGTATAGCAGGGTACCCGCCGTCGCCTGTGACGATTAACCGGAGAAATAGATCTCGATGAGACCTGATTCACCAGTTTGTATCGGTTTTAACGGGTCCTCTCTGGTTCGTTTTCAGATGGCCTTTATTGGTTAGTCGAACATGTGGCGACACCGGTTCCCGGTTGAACCCGTTGGTCCGGTCCGATTTTCAAAACTATATGTCCCATCAACTTGTTAGCTTGTATGAAGCTTTTTTTCTTTTATTAATTTGTATAATGTGTATAATAACCTGTAATTTTCATTTTAGGATGTTTTAAAAAAAACATTAATTATTGTGTTTAATTATTTTATATTTTATATTATGTTGTAGCTTGTTTAAACTGTACATTGCGAAAATTTTATTGTGTTTTTTGGTAAATAGTGTTTTAATTGTTTATTTTTAATTTGGTTGATATGTTTATAATTAACTATACAATGTGAATAAATTATTGTATTTTTAAGTAATGGAGTGTTTTAATAAAATTATTAACTACACCTTATATTTCTCTCATCTTTAGACTTTCAACATTTCACTTTTCAAGGTTTGATCATTTTTCTTTTATATGTAGTATAGATAATATCATTTAGGTTTGTTTAAATACCAACTAGTTATGCTTAGTTAGTAATTAGCAAAATATATTTTTATAATTAAGGTGAAGGCTAAAAAATACTTTATTTGCTCTCCAAAAATTCATTTTTGCTTTCCGTATTATTTTTATTCTCATTATACCTAACATTGTTTATGGACAATTATCATTAGACATAATTTGGTGAATTGTTACCTTCTAAACTTGTCACTTTTAAACTAAAGAAACCAATAATATTTTAAGTGATGGTGGCAGTGACAGTCGTGGAAGGTTGGTTCTGGTGGTGGTGGTGTCAATGTGTGTTAAAGGGTGCTTTGTAGTGGTGCTTGAGTGTGTCAAAAGGGTCGCTATAGTTTCATCATAATAAGACTCAAACGATAAAGGTCCTACAATTTACCATGGCAAGACCTACATGCATGTGGTCCTATCAAGTTCCAACACAATAAAACTATAAAATATAAGTGTCCTGTAAAGCTTAACTTAACAAGACTCCTTTATTAAGTGTCCTATTAACTTATATTCTTATAAGACCTAATGCATATAAGCTCCTAAATTGTTTTATTCCAAAAACCAAATCATTACTTTTGCAATCATATTTAGCATGATAACATCTATAGGGATTACTATAAAACTGAGCAAAAAACATTTTGGGCAAACCTATTTAAAGGTGTGCTTGTTTACATTATCCTTTATCCTATCACATCTTTTACACTTTTAACCTTTCAACTTACATAAAATTAATAAAAGCATCCTAAATTAAATATCATCTATAATTAAAAACATCGACTATACCAATCAATTCATAAGGTTTTTATCCAGTAATGAACTACATATTTTATCATTGCTATTTTGAGTATTTAAGTTTTTGTATAATTTTTCAAAAAGTTTTCAATTCAGTCAGAAAGTGAATCTTTCTTTCCGGGTTTATGAGTCATTGTTAGTTTGACTATGTTGACCGTTAATTAACAAGGTACTTTTTGCACACTACACAAAATAATTGAAACACTTTAATTAATTATATTTTGATATTTATATCCTCACAATGATGAAAATGTAAAGGTAGTTGTAGGAGTATAAATACACAAAAAAAAAAATTAAAATACACCATACCCTCCAACCTCTTTCCTCATTATCACTTTCTGAAACAATTTCTAACAACCACCACCATCTCCGACAGCCACAACCATCCTGCTGCTCTAACACCAAGGAAATAGTAACCCTTTAATAAATTCCCCAAACTTTATAAAAATTAAAAACCCAAACCCTCTAATTTGAAGAAATGAGAGATTTGTAACCACCCGCATTTTTAGGTTACTTTTCATTTTCGAGAATTTACTATTCACTTTTACTATTCACTTTCGCTATTCATCCGTAAAACTTTTATTTCACATTCTCGTAAGATAAATTATTTTAGTAATGACCTGAGAATTCGACCATCGTTAGATCATTTACGCAAAAGTTATTAAGTAAACATCGTTTTAAAGTTTCGTTTTGGACGGTCCACCGTTTAAACATTACGCTTAACGAAAATCAACCCCGACAATTTTCCTCGCATCGGATAAATTTTAGATCATTCATGATTAATTTGAGAATTTTAAAATTATTATTTTAATATTACCAAATAAGCCCAGTAGAACAAAACTAAACTTACGTTTTAAACAATTCTACTTACATCCGGACTTAACGATTCACCTTGTGTTTCTAATATGTTTTTGACACTTTTACATATTTTGGAAAAGTCAAACATATTTCCCTCCTCCTTTGACTATAAAGGAATTAACCTTGTACGTTCTACATTTTTGCTTAAATCACGTAACTTTTAAATTTCACGAATAGCTGTAAAGTTATCCCGCGTATGAAGAAAACCAAATTTTAACATCTCATATCACTTTTAGACTAATTTTAGTCTACTCTAAATAAATTCACGGTCGTTTCCTTGAAATTTCGTTCTTTTATGATAATTTTCGTTCTTTTCTGATAAACTGCGAATTACGCGTTTTTTACCCGTATTTCCAGCTTTAACCAGCGTTTTTGCACCCAATGAGACTTATCACCCATTTTATATTTTTATATGGAGTATAATGATGAGTTTCATCATTCCTACAAGTTTCTTATTTTTACGATACCCGATTTTACGTTTTATGGCTTAACGGCTTACGATTAGCGATTAACGGAACCAAAACTCACTCCGTAACCAAGATAATACCAAAACTAACCACCTAAGTCATCTTATCTTGTTTAGGCCGACCTAAGGGGAGTCATCATTTGGTGGCATCATCCTAACCATGGTACATTTAGATCTTTACAAGTGTCCTAACTTAACCATGGTTAATATTTAACCCAATATATGGTTAACCAAACTTTCCTCCTATAAATAGGAAGTAAAATACATCCTAAAGACCTCCACAATCTGTTCTTGGTCGTTCATATCATAAATCCTTCACATCTTCCATCATTTGATCTATAAACTCCAAGTTTATGCAAGGAAGTTCCAAAGATCAAGCTACTTCATCAAATCTCTAGCAAGTTTAAGTGATCTTCTTGAGTTTAAATCCACTCAAGTCACTTAGTACTTCATCACCAACTCTTCAAGTTTGCAAGGGTGCCAAGGTGTGGAAAGCTAGCTCAATCCAAAGTCTTAAGCGATCAATCAAAGTCCGATCCTTACTAGTTACTCCTTTCTTATTGATAGCCAAAAGTTGTAAGCAACTTATCACCACCATCATCTCATCTTTATTATTCATAATCTTAACTACTTCATGCTATATATATAGTTACTATGTTGGATCATGATGTACAAAAATCTTTAAAACAAGTTATAAGAACCTATATGTTAAACTTGGGTTAGTAAGTGTATAAATGATAAACTTTTGTACAAAGTTTCCACAAAATCGACCACATATAGATCTGATACTTTTCATATTCTTGTAGATAATATTAAAACAAAAACATAGCAATTTGAATCACCCGAAACGGACAAACGAGTCAAAAGTTATAGGCAAAAGAAGTTAGCGAAACATAAACGCCAAAGCGCCATTTTGTAGCTTGTTTTGGTTACGCCATTTTAAAAGTAGTACTTCGGTCCGATTCATCAAAAAGTTAAAACACGAAAGTTGTCCGAACGCCGTTTTCCTTCAATAACAAAGAAGCTCGGACCTTGAAAACGCATAAACAGGCCATTAATTTTCATAAGCGAAGCGCCTATATTTAGTCTCATAACTATACTTTTGTCACAACTAAAACAAACCAAGAGGCCTAATGGCCATAAGCCAAGACCACGCTACGGCTAAGGCCAAAGCTAAGTCTCAAGACTATGGTAGTCAAGACCAAAGTCACGGCAAGGCCATGGCTAAAGCCTTAAGGCTTGTTTACCCAAGACCGTTAACTAAGGTGATCATATTTATGAAAACGACAAGAACTTGTAAAACTAGATACTTGTAAAACATGATAAACTTATTTATATAACAATCTTCATTCAAAATCTATGTTTTATCTACTAAGTACTACAAAACTAGGGAGCTTCATGTGAGGGTTTCATTTGAGTAAAACGTGTCGACGAGTTCTTTGGATTTACGATTTAAAGTGTCCTAGCTCCTCGACGTTCTTGCATGACCTCGAATTATGATGGCCCGAGCGGTAGTACGATATCTATAAACTAAACATGTTTTCACAACTAGACCATTTCTATAAATGACATACACAAATACCATGTACTACATCATGATCAACATAGAGACGTATATAGGATGGTTTATGTTTTCCTAAACATTATTCCAAACCTAAGTCGCAACATTCTATTTTAGGTTGCTCGTAGAAGTTCCCACGGCATATCCATCATTCTCATTATACATTTGCTATCATTTACTTTGAGGTGAGTTTCATAGCCCCTATTTTTATACATTTTGAATTACTTTTGGGGGAGATACATGCTCAACTATTTTCATTTACTTTTACAAGTACTCTAAACTTTTACGGATTACCGTGAGTTCATAGCCCCACTTTCTATTACTTAATTGTTTTACAAACCCTTGGGGGAGATACATGCTTTATTTTAAATCGAACACATTGCTTTCAAATTATACTTGAATATATTAGTTGCACTAAGTACCACTATTGCCAATCTTAAGTCCCTATTATCATGAACCATTAATCACTTGCAGTGAATGCGAATAATGTGGATAGATCTATCGAATGACAAATCCCGTTTGTGTTGACCGGTAGGCAAACAAACGCACTCTATTTGAACATCTATAGGTTTATTGGCAAATTACCTATTAGGGCATCGGTTACTATTTTATGATAGTCATTAACGTTTTCGGTATCATGAGCTTAGTGCAATAATATCTCTTTTGGTTTTCAAACCGTTGGTGTGAATTTATAACTCACACTACAAATATTATGTGTTCAACGATTTCCAAAACTCTATGAATTTCACTCAACCTTTGTGTTGTGATTTTAAGCATGTATTTGGTCCATAATGTCGGAAGCTGGCACGGAAGAGCAAGGATACTAAAGAAGGCTATAAATTTTATTATCATTCGAAAACCAATTTAATGTATTTTGTAAACTTGGAACCATCTGGGACCTCATTTTTGTAAACTCTGATATTTATATAAATCGAATGATAAATCCTTTTTAAAACGACTCCATTAGAGTACGTTTTCTATTGTTATGACTGTTGTGCCATGAAGTAACACCCATTTTGAATTCCGCTGCGTATCACGAAGTTGGGGGTGTTACAAGATTGGTGGAGTTGAAGATGATTAAATGCGTGTGTGATGTTGGAAATCGTTTATTAGGTGAGGACTTGTCTTTATTACATTGGGATGATGAATTTAGGGTATGAATTGGCTTTAGCTTTTATTGTTGAGTTATGATGTTTAGGTTTTCGGTTTTGAGATTTTGAGTTTGGATGCTTTTTCTATATAGGAGTCAGTTGTTAGGATCGATTTGAGATTGCTTTTGATGTTTGTGGCTTGTTAGTATTCGACGATGAGTGACGGTGTAAATACCCTGGTTTACCTGTTTTGTGAGCTAAAATAAAGTGTATTTTGGTTTATGAAAGAAAGTCAACCCATTCCTCCTATTGCGGTGAGTCTCGGTTTATTGTACTTTTGACCATTTCAAATTATAAAGAATTTTCTTAAAAAATAAAAATACTTAAACATGTTTTTTAACCTTCATAGTCATGGTTAAGTAACATTCATCTTACATCTCAGCGTCAAAAGTATTTTAAAGACAATTAAGGCCGGATGGCAAGGTTAAGTAACATTCATCTTACATCTCAGTGTCACGTCAGCTTTCTCTCATTTTTTATTTTCATTTTGTTCAACAGCGCTTCATAGTCATGGTTTATTCCATGGATCAAAAGCTTCACATACTTTCTATAGTGGTTTGGTAAGTTAACTCTAAAATTCAAATTAACAACCTGTCATTTTTTTGGTAAATAACTTGAATACTTGATCTCATTTTGTAGGCAATGGAAAAAGAAAATGAACCGCTAAATTCGCATGGGGGACCAAGTATATCGTAACTTTTTTTGTTTACAATTTTCTTAAGAAGTGTTAACTCTTAAACTTTTTGGTTGTTGTAAGTTTGGTCTTTTGAGATATTTAAGTTTTATTTAGTGGCATGTTGATGTCTTTTTGGGTTCAATTCATTTTTTTTCTCATTACATTATGACTCTTTTCACTTTATACTTATTTTGTTCTTGGTTCATTGAAAAGACACTAACTGATTAGGGATAGAAAATGGAGAGAACATGGAAAAAATTGGAGGGAAAAAAAACAAAGAAAAAGGACCCATAAATAATCTTAGACTATGTTTATCAATGGGTTAACAACCCAATCGGTTGCACAAATAATAATATTTTAATCAAAATTCTTAAATCTTTTTACAACTAAGGTCACATGGCAACCTAAATTGCCAACCTCTAATCTGTCACATGGTAATGAATGGCTATTTGTTTTATTTTTCTTTTTTCTTTTTAATATTTGTTATTTTATAAAAGAATAGATTGATTGTATGTATTAGTTGGGTTGGGTTGCTGATAAAAAGGTATAAATTGGTTGTGTAGAGGAAGCAAAGAAAAAATAATATTTTAGTAGAGATTGGGTGGTGATAGATTGTTGATAAACATAGCCTTACAGACACAATTTGAATGAGAGATAAATTAATAATAAAAAGAGTTATTAACAAAAGAGAAATAAGAGAGAATTGTGCATTCAATCCCAACCATTGATTAAATCTAATGGCGTAAATTCATTAAACATAATCAATCATGTTTTTCTCAAAATTATAGGATCCTGATCCTTTGAGCAGCTATGTTCACTTTTGCAACAAATTAATGCGCCAACAAAACAAACAATGAGGGTGCCACTTTGGCAATCCCCATCACACACACAAAATTTGGAAACAAAAACACTTAGACTCTAATTAATCTCCACCATCCAATCCAATCATACCTTTTTTTTAGGCCATTGCATATATATCTACTAAAACTTGCATATTTGCATATATACCCAAAACATACTTAAGTTGCATTGTACATCATGCATTAAAAACTTGTATTATGGAGAAATATGCAAATTTTTAAGTTTTAAAGGGTATATAAGCAATTCTCACCAATAACCCAACTTTTATTTTTTTTATTATTATTATTTTTTTTAATTAATTTTGTAGCAAAACCATCACTCATTATTATTATTTAAATTTATTTATTTTTTTTAATAATTTTGTATAGATAAAAACGATGGTCGAGTTGTTACTATGAACCGCTTTTATCTATATCGGTGAACCCTCGCAAAATTATATGTTGTTGGTTAACAGCTTTTTTTTTTTTTTTTTTTTTTTTTTTTTTTTTGTCATTTGATTGCAATTGCTTTGATAAATGAAGTATTAGTTTTAGTTTAGGGGTTGAATTTGAAAGGGTTATTATACAAAAAAGTTACTAAAGTTTGCTGGAAATTTGTCCTAAGTCACTAAAGTTTAAAAGTTGTCATTCAGGTTACTCAACGTTAAAAATCAAACATGTCTATAGTTTTATCGATTTTTACGTTTATTTGTTTTATATGTTAAGTAACAAAAATGTCATGTCTTTACAAGTTCAGTAACATGGATGACAACTTTCATAAGTTCAGTAACGTGGTTGACAACTTTCATAAGTTGAGTAACCTGAATGACAACTTTTAAACTTTAGTAATTTAGGACAAATTTCCCGCAAACTTTAGTGACTTTTTTGTATAATAACCCAATTTGAAAATATTCGAGTTAAAGTGAGTTACGATTAAGTTATGATAAGGAGTTTTTTTTTTAGTTAAGGTGAAAATGTTAAAGCTGATTTGGCGCTGACCAATAAAAGTCTAAACTCTTAGAATGCCTTATGCTCTAATTAATCTCCACCATCCTGTCCAATTCAATCCCACCCTTTTTTTCAATGTCCCACATTTCCAATCCGGACCACCACCACACCCACCAAAACCATCACTCATTCACATAAAGAATGTGTAAAATCAGCCAATCGATGTTTTTTCAAGTATTTGTGTTCTTGACAGGTATACCTACATGAAAACCCCATAGATTAGCTCATTTTACACCGAGTAAATGATGTTTAGATAGATAATGGTGAGATTTATTAGCTTTAATTGTTAACTGATTGACATAAAGTATTATTTAAATTCCCATAAAGTTTCAAGCTTTTCAAGTCAATATGTGGTTTTTTAAGTATGTGTGTTCTTGAAAACCCATAGATTATTATTTTTTTAGATTTTGGTGTAAATGATGTTTAGATAATGGTGAGATTTGTTGAAGTTCTTGCGAGCTTAGATTTATTAGCTTTAATTGTTAACTGATAGATTTTTTGGGTTTTGGTTTTTGAGATTTTGCTAAGCCTATGAATGTTTTTTAAGATTTGAGCTGTTTTTATATGGATTTGAGATTGCTTTTGATGTTTACTACTTGTTAGTATTTGACGATAAGTGACGGTGTAACTATGTAACTACCCTTGTTGGATTTGTATGTTGTGTGTGTAGATGGGGTGAATTTTGGTGTTTTGAGAAAACGTGGTATGAATTTAGGATATGAACTAGGTTTAGCTTGGATTGTTGAGTTATGATGTTTAGGTTTTCGGTTTTGAGATTTTGAGTTTGGATTCTTTTTCTATATAGGAGTCAGTTAGGATATTGATTTGAGATTGCTTTTGATGTTTGTGGCTTGTTAGTATTTGACAATAAGTGAGGATGTAACGACCCTGGTTTAATACCCGTTTTGTGAGCTCAAATGAGGTGTATTTTGGTTTTTTAAAATAACTTATGAATTTAGATGTTACAGCTACATATTTAAGATCTCTACGTGCGGTGTGTTTGTATAAGGATACATGTTTGTATGCGTTAAGTTGTTAACATCTCTCATTAATTTTATTTTAAAGAAATTGCTCTGCATTATTTAAGTTATGGTTTACTGTTTCAAATTAGTGTTGTGATACCTGCAAATTAGTGTTAGCTACATGTTTACAGTTGATGCTGATGCTAGTGTTGTGATACCTGCAAATTCTTGATCAGGGATACAAGGGGCTAATCTTAGTCGTTTATAGCATATATATGGTCTGAAACTAGGCTTATAAATACTAGAAAAATAAAAGGATTTTGGATCCATTGATATATTGCTGAACAAATAACGATCGATCAGATACTCTAGATCCCTATGAAGGAAAAGAGATTGATTTGGTGATTGTGGTATCTTGCTAGTGTATTAAGGTATTAAGGTTACAACAGTGTTCCTATTTATCATGGTATATATGTCACTCTTTTCATTAATTTGGTATGACGCCTTAAACACTTGTGACTTAAAATTTGTTTGACTAAGATAGAACAAAATACCTACAATGACGAAAATGGGACGAATGAAAATGTATGTTGGTGTTTCATGCTAATAAGTGTAATATAACTGATAAGAGCATAGATTCCCATTCGCAAAGGTACATAAGGTTTGATTGAAATTAGGAATTTTGGATTAATTCCTTTACAGTTAGGATGCTTTGAAGTTAGATGCCTCATTTGGGCTTCGGGGAATATGCATTAGGTGGAACATTTGATGGTCATGGCTAAAACAACTGTTGTTAGGCTAACATGAATAACTGAAGTTGTGTTGTTTTTTGAAGTTATACTTTCTGATAATAGAAACAAAGATGGTCTTTTTGTGCAATTGTCAGCGGTAGTTTATGTTGTCTATGGGGGCAAGGGGGAGTAAGTGAACTTTTGCATGATGAATGACTATGGTACTTGATCTTGCTGAAAACTTAATTATTTTTTTTATGAAATGCAGAACACAGGGTTTTCTTGCTCTTTTCACTGGTGACACCAGAGAAATACAAGCTGAATTGAGGGAACAGATGGATACAAAAGTTGCAGAGTGGCGAGAGGAAGGAAAAGCAGAGATCATTCCGGGTGTTCTGTTCATAGATGAAGTCCACATGCTTGATATCGAGCGTTTATCATGCCCAAACCGTGCATTAGAAAACGACATGGCACCAATACTTGTTGCCACCAGTCGAGGAATCACAACTATTCGAGGCACAATCTACAAATCCCCCCATGGGATTCCAGTCGATTTCCTGGATCGCCTTCTCATCATCTGCACAACCGTACACTGAAGATGACATTCGCAAGATTCTTGATATAAGGTGTCAAGAGGAAGATGTTGACGTATCTGATCATGCAAAGGTTTTGTTGACAAAAATTAGGTTGAGACATCTCTGAGATGCGCCATAAACTTGATCACATCATCTGCATTGGCTTGCCAGAAGAGGAAAGGGAAGGCTGTGGAAATGGAAGACGTGAGCCGAGTTTATGAGCTGTTTTGGGATGTGTGAATATCTACACAGTACTTGATCGAGTATCAAAGCCAGTACATGTTCTATGAAGCAGCAACAGGGGAGGGAGATGAATCCAACATGATGGTTTGACAATGACGTGCTTGTAATTCCTTTTTATTAGTTTCAGTTTCAAGTCTGGTTGTTTTTTGAGCCAATTTATGGTGTGAATTTACAATGTAGAACAATAGAATCAGCTAATCATGTCCGATGGCAACATGAAGAATGTGCTACTTTTTCATCCAGTTAGCGATTGTTGGTCTATGTCTAATCGTTGAGCTGTGTGCGAGATGATTTTTCGAGTTTGAACGTGTGACCAAAACAAGTTATATAATATCACGCATGCTTATAGCAAAAACCAAAACATTGCTTTTGTAATCATATTTAGGACGATAACATCTATAGGGGATTATTATAAAACTGGTCAAATAACTCTTCAAGAAGACTTGTAGCTTCGGTTGCTACAATCTATCGGAGTCCTTCCGGTAGCCAGATGAATGATTTCTTGCCAATATTCGCCATATGGCAAGCTAACATGAATACCAGACTAATATAGTTAAAGGCATAATAACTATCTTAATGAATACCTAATGCTTATAAGCTCCTAAATAGTTTTATTCAAAAAACTGAAGCATAACTTTTGTAATCATATTTAGCACGCTAATATCTGTATGGGATTCTAATAAAACTGGTAAAATACATTCCGGGGCAACCTGATCCATACCAAAAATGTTCTCTTTTTGACCCGTTACACAAGCTGCTAGACCCACTCATTTTCCCACCCTTACAAATATACATTCACAGAGCAGCCATACCATCCAAGATGTTGCAACATAAAGCTGAGGTTGGGTGCAAATGGCACGGCATCCCGTTCCTAATACTTATGTATTACTGAACCCTTTAGGTTTTGCAGCGTTATGGAAGTAAACAGAGCATATCACTTTTCTGATGACGTCCCAATTCGACACACATGATGTCAGCCGGATCATGAGCTTTTTCAAAAGGTCGAGTAATTGAGAACTCACAAGTCTCCACAGTATTTGGGCTTATGTTATGGACTAAAGAATACAGACAGGACTGAGAGCATAGACAGAATGGTTAAAACTTAGTTTACACAACTAAATTCTTCACATCTTAAAAGCAGTTTAGCGAGTGGGTCCAATGGAAACTCAGCCATTTTTAGCCCAATATCAGTCAGACTCTATGCGTTGTTCAATGCTCCCAATTTCCATAGTTGATACAGGTAGACATGTAGTTAAGAATGTTAAGTTTAGGTGGCGGATCCATGAACTCGAAATCAAGTAAATTGTCGATTTTTGACGACTTCAGAAGCAAAAGTACGTTCCCCAGATTCGCCCTCTGGATTTCTAGGATGGGGTTGTAAAAGCATTTCTTTTTTGTACGCGTTTTTTTTAAAAGGACAATAACAGGTACCGGGCCTAATAGTAAACAAACTACAAATACCTAATAGTAATTTGACTACAAGTTTCAAAAAAACTCATTATGCAAATACGCCTAACGAAACAGGGAAATGTTGGCCTGAACGTTGGATCTTTGTTGGTTCTAACGTGGTCACAATAATACCAATAACACGATACGTTTTCAAAGAGATGTTTTGTATCAATTGAAATAAATATAAGTCATCATCTTGTAATGTTACAGATTCTAATCTATATATAGAGAATGAAAAGGTGCGTCGAAAGGTTGTGTCGGTTCCTTCCTTTGTAGCTGTCAAATGGCGTTATTTCTTAAAGTTGACTTTGACTTTGACTTGGTTTGACCCTCTAAATGGGTAGAAAGCGGGTAAGTCGGGTAAGAGTGGGATTAACCCAATATTCTCCCCTTAATCACAATCGCTTTCTTTGTAGATCTTTGACTCGATTAGTTGTCTCATTGTTAGGAATCTGATCTTTGGTAGTGCCTTTGTGAGCATGTCAGCCTTCTGAAATTCTCCGCTTATAAACTCGACTTGTAAATCGTCTCTTTCAACGCATTCTCGTATAAAGTGATATTTTATGTCAATATGTTTACTTCTTCCGTGAAATACGGGATTCTTCATTAATTCGATGGCAGACTTATTGTCGACCATTATCGTAACCCTTTCTTCTCGGGTATGTGTAAGCTTGCTCAGTAGTCTTTTTAACCATAATGCTTGTGTTGTTGCTGCTGTTGCTGCAATGAACTCGGATTCACATGATGATAGTGCTACTGTGGCTTGTTTTTGTGTACTCCAGCTGATGGGTGATTCACCGTAGTAAAATATAATTCCAGTAGTGCCTTTGCCTTCTTGAGTGTTGACTCCGTAGCTACTGTCACTATAACCTTGTATTTGGTTTCCTCCATTGTGTTTGTAGGTGATTCCATAGTCTTTTGTTCCTTTTACATAGCGTAGTACTTGCGATAGCTTTCATATGTTGTTCCTTTGGTTCTGCATAAACGACTAAGTAATCCAATGGAATAACTTAAGTCGGGTCTTGTATGTAGCGAGATATCGTAAGCATCCAATCAAGCTTACGTATTCCGTTGAGTTGACCGTTGTTTCTTCAGTGTTCTTTGTTAATCTTGTTCCTGGATCCATAGGTATTAGTGTTTCGTTGCAGTCTAGCATTCCAACTTCCTTTAGGATCTTGCTTGCGTAGGTGGATTGCTTTATCGATATGTCACCTCCAGTTTGTGTGACTTCAATTCCTAAGTAGTAGGATAGTAATCCTAGGTCACTCATCTCGAATTTTTCTTCCATTTGAGCTTTGAATTTGTCTATCTCCTTTTTAGGTGAGCCAGTGATGATTAAGTCATCTACGTAGACTCCAACTAGAAGTATTGAATCTTTAGATTTCTTCGTGTAGACAGCTTGTTCCAAAGCGCATTTCTTGAAGTCTAAAGACTTCAGGGTATTGTCTAATTTTATGTTCCAAGCACGTGGTGCTTGTCTTAGTCCGTATAGAGCTTTTGTGAGTCTGTAGACTTTTCCAGTATTTTCTTTCTTTATAAATCCTTCGGGTTGTGAGACATATACTTCTTCCTTCAAATCTCCATGCAGAAATGCTGATTTGACGTCTAGGTGATGTACTTCCCATTTATTATTAGCAGCTATGGCTAATAGTAATCGGACTGTCTCCATTCTTGCTACAGGTGCAAAGACTTCTTCGAAATCTATGCCATGCTCTTGTATGTAGCCTTTTGCTACTAGTCTTGCTTTGTGCTTGACTATATTTTCATTAGCATCTTTCTTGGTTTTGAATATCCACTTTAGTCTAATGGCTTTATGTCCTTTTGGTAAAGTGGTTAGTTTCCATGTATCGTTTTTGTTGATGGAATCTAATTCGTCCTTCATTGCTTCAATCCATTTTAGATCGGTTGATGCTTCCTTGTAATTCTTTGGTTCATCTTCAGCCAGTAGTAATTGCTCAGGTAATACTTCCTCGGTGTTATTGTATATATCATTTAACGTTCTAAAACCTTGTAAAGGTGTATGATCAAAGTCAGGATGTAAATTCCTGGTTGTGTTTGAGTTACTTTGATTGGTTGAACGTGCTGAGGCAGTTGGTGTAGTTTGAGCATTTACTCGAGATGAAATTGTAGATGGTGTGCGAAAAACTTGTGAGGGTGAGTTTGTTGTTGATGTTGTATCATCATCATCTGTAGGGATATCATTGTTCTCTTCATTTGGTTGGATATCTTGTTCCTGATGATCATTTGTGGCTTCTAGGTCTTGATTTTGAAGTCAACCCATTCGGGTTCATTATTGGTGTGTTCATCTAGGTAATCCTTCCATTCCCATGCTTCATCCTCTTTAAATTTCACATCTCTACTAACACAAATTCTTTGTGTCGTTGGGTCAAATAGTCTATAGGCTTTTGATCCTTGTTCATTTCCTAAGTATACCATTTTGTTGCTTCGGTCATCTAACTTTGTCAGATGTTGTGATGGTACCTTTGCATATGCTATGCAGCCGAAAACTTTTAAATTTTCTAAGTTTGGCTTTCTTTGCTTTATTGCTTCATATGGAGTGATGTCTTCTAAGGCTTTTGTTGGGACGCTGTTTAGAATATATATCGAATGTCTAACAGCTTCAGCCCAAAAATCCTGAGGCATGTTGGACGATTTCATCATGCATCTTGTTGTAGACATAATTGTCCTATTTCGTCGTTCAACTACTCCATTTTGTTGTGGTGAGTAAGGTGCAGTTAGTTGTCGTGCTATGCCATTTTCTTTGCAGTATCGAGTGAATTCGTTAGAAGTGAATTCTCCTCCACGATCAGTTCTAAACATTTTTAATGTTGTCCTTAGCTCTTTCTCAATTGTATTCTTGTATTCCTTGAAAGTATCAAATGCTTGATCTTTCGTGTTTAGGAAATACGCCCACATATATCTTGAATAGTCGTCGACTAGTAAGAATATGTATCTTTTTCCAGATGGTGTTGGTGGTGTAATTGGTCCACATAAATCTCCGTATACTAAATCTAAAGGTGAGGTTGATCTAGTTTTTGCTCTCTTTGGAAATGGTGCTCTACTTTGTTTACCAATTAAACAAACATCACATATTTGTGTTGTATGTTTAATGGCAGGTATTCCTTGAACTAACTCTCTTTGAGTCATTGATTTTAGTGATTCAAAGTTGAGATGTCCTAGTCTTGCGTGCCATAACCAAGTGTTGTCCTTCAAGTTTGCGAGTAGGCAAACAGGTGTGCCTATCTTCAGACTTGCTTTGTAAAGACGGTTTCGCTGTCTCGGGACTTTCATGAAGATTTTGTTGTCCATGTCATAAAGTCGTAATTCATCGTCTTCCATTACTACTTTACAACCAATTTCGGTGAATTGTCCAAGGCTCAATAAGTTGCTTTTTAAGCTGGGAATGTAATAGACTTGAGATATGATTCTTTGTTTCTCGTCATCACATTCTAATAGGATTGAACCTTTTCCTTTTATCTCTATATGAGATCCATCTCCGAATTTTACTTTTCCACTAACGTTCTCATCTAGGTCTTTGAAGTGTTCTCTTATTCCAGTCATATGATTGATGGCTCCATTGTCTAAGTACCATAGACTATCCACATTTGTCTCTTTATATCCTACATCTTGTTCGTGTAGCGAGACAGTTTGATCTTTAAGTTTTGTTACAGGTGGATCTTCTAATATTGCCATTAGTAAGGTAGGTTCTAAGTCCTCCTCGACAAGATTAGATTGCATAGTAGTGTTTGGTCTTGAATGAAACTTACTTGCATAATGACCCATTTTATTGCAGTTGTAACATTTTACTTTGCTAAGATCAATATGTGCTTTGTTGAAGTTGTTGGGAGAGTTTTCTCCGTTTTTCTTTTATTCTTTAAAATTTTCGTGGTTTTTACCGTGTGAAAATTTATACTTCCCACGTCCACGTCCTCTAAAATTCTTTCCTCTACCTTCATATCGTGTGAACATCAATCTCTCTTGAGTGTTCTCCTGTTTCCCTTTCTTAAACTTAATCCTTTCTTCATAGGTTTTAAGTCTTCCAATTGCTTCTTCTAGGGTCATAGTGTTTAGATCGGAATATTGTTCTATAGATGCAACTATTTGCAAATACCTATCGGGTACAGCATTTAGTAATTTCCTAACTAAGTTCTGATCTGGTATTGTATGTCCCTAGGCGGCTTTGTTTACAAGAGTTGTTAGTTTTCCTGTAAAGGTATCGATGGTTTCATCTTCTCTCATATGTAGTAACTCAAGTTCAGACCTAAGTGTTTGAAGTCTGGCTTGTTGTACTCTTTCTTCGCCTAAGTGCCTAGTTTTTAAAGCATCCCATATTGCTTTCGGGGTTTTGTGCTTCGTTATTTGAAGTAATTGGTCTTCGGGTAAGGACTGGTAAAGGTATGCTATAGCAGTTGTTTCCTTTTTCTTATCGGGTTGAGTTGTTTCAGTTGACTCAATTGTTTCCCATAACCCATTTGCTTGCAAAATAATTTGCATTCGAATTGCCCATAGTGAGTAATTCGCGGGTTTCAATATCGGGCATTGAAATTGTGGGGTAGTATTAGATGTACTAACCTCCTTCTTACTTGTATCTCCACTATCTTGAGTCATTTTTAATAGAAATGACTAGGTAATCTCCTAAAATTCTAACACGGGGTGTGTGTTGAGAAATATAGCGCGCTTTTAATATTTTGTGTCTAATGTGACAATCAAAAATTATCTTTGGAGATTAAAAAAAAATCAAAATGAATAAGCCTAAGGTTAATTACTCCTTAAAAGTTATTCCTAATTATAATAAGCAGCGTAATTACACTAGGTTATTATAATATCTATGTGATAAGTGTACTTAATGTGTTCTAGCAACTTATCAAAAATTATCTAAAAACTTATACTCTATAAGCAAAGTTTAATAAATAAAAGGTGGATTGTAAGAATTCCGAAACCTGGGGGGGTTAAATATAACCGGTGCCCTTTTGTGTTGTAGGTTCGGTGTGCCCTAGCGTTATTTGTACGCCTCTTTTTCTTTCTTCTTTCTTTGATATCTCCTTAGAGATATCAAGGTCTCTACCTCTTTCCTTTGGGTGAGACCGTTGCACTGCTATGCTTCTGGTGGTTGACCGCCGAATATTTTGGCTATGGTTAACCTCCTTCTTCACGGGTATCCGGTGTTCTCTTTAATCCGAGCGCCGGTTAATCCTTTCTTTGGATTTAAATCGTCAGTGGAATAATTTGAATCAAGATGATTCAAAGGAATGAAAAAGGTTCTTGATTACGGATGCAACAGTGTGTTTGTTCCTTTTAATGAATCAATCTTCTTTCCTTTTTCTGATGACTATCGTGTTTAGTCGTTGGTAGTGGGTTCTTGTTTCTGAATCGATATAAGGTTTTGGTTTTTTTTTTGATATAGTCAAAACCTTTGTTCCCTTGTTCTCGGTAAAAATAATCCGAATGAAAAATTTGCAAGATTATTGAAAATTGCCTATTCTTGGTTGCCGGTAATTAATTACGAGGCGGCTTTGAATTATGGTTGGTTTTCAGAATCACAGAAAATGATTATTAGTTTGATTTTGTGGTTCGGATATAGTTTTTGCAAAAAAAAATTTACCGTTTTCTGGGGATATTAATTCTGCTTCGATTCAGGGCAGTATGAAACCCTTGGTATATGATGATTTGGTTAAAAGAATCCAAACCGCTCTGATACCAATTGTTGGCCTCAACGTTGGATCTTTGTTGGTTCTAACGTGGTCACAATAATACCAATAACACGATACGTTTTCAAAGAGATGTTTTGTATCAATTGAAATAAATATAAGTCATCATCTTGTAATGTTACAGATTCTAATCTATATATAGAGAATGAAAAGGTGCGTCTGAAAGGTTGTGTCGGTTCCCTTCCTTTGTAACTGTCAAATGGCAGTTATTTCTTAAGAGTTGACTTTGACTTTGACTTCGGGTTTGACCCTCTAAATGGGTAGAAAGCGGGTAAGTCAGGTAAGAGTGGGATTAACCCAATAGGAAACACCCATAATCTCCAAGTACATGTTTGACAGATGTAACCAGCATACTTTGCCCCCAAATTTTCAATTTTACAGAAATTGGATTGAGGAAATATAAGCACACTTTTGATACATATGATAAGTCATGTAAAATGCACTCTTACATCTCTTATGGTACTTATGGAACAAGAAAACTAAAACACACTTACAAACATATTTGACAAAGTACATTTATATAACTACGACATGAAATGCTCCTTGCTGCAGTTACTTTCAAATTTCACAAAGAAAGCTTGGTATTAGACCTGAAAGCGTTCAAAAATAAAACCAAGTTAGTGATGATTGATTAACAAACTCATGTAAAATCAGATTCTACTAAATGGGAGAACAGAGTACCTTATATATTTTGAAGCACATCGAGAATGCGCTGCAACTCGTTGACAACAATTTCAATTTTCATCCGTTGTGGTGGGGAATCCACAGAGCACGATACTCCAATCTTGATAGTTGCAGCCAAACATTCTTCCACTTTCTTTGCATTCGCTTCCGTACTTTGCAACACAATTGCATCATTATCAATAACATCAATTACATGATCTGGTAATCCTGTGTAAGCAAATTTATGAAGGCTAAGACCTTCAATAAACATGTCGTCTGTAGGCTTTTTACCAGTCATCACCTCTAGTAATAATATTCCAAAACTGTAGACATCCCCACAACTTGTCATCTCGCTCCCGATACCATACTCTACAAATGAAAAACAATTAATTAAGTTACAAACTTTAACCTGTAAATAAATATAAGCATCATGGATCAAAAGCGGAATGACCTGGAGGTGCGTAACCAATTGTTCCTTTAACCCCGGTTGAGCTGTTTTGGTTTAAGTTTGTACCAAGTAGTCGAGCTAAACCAAAGTCTCCAACATGAGCCACCATATCATCATCAAGTAGAATGTTACTTGGCTTCAAGTCACCGTGAACAATCGTTGTTTGGCAGCGATTGTGAAGATAATCAAGTGCAGTGGCAACATCTCTAAGAATATTTATTCTTGGAAGAAGCTTCAGTTTCGATGTATTTTCACTTGAATGAAGCCAATCGTGTACACTTCCATTCGGCATAAACTCATAAACCAGAGCTTTAAAATCATTTCCTTGGAAATCAGCACTTGAACAGAAGTTATTATCTTCAACAAATTACGGTGCGAATATTCCGCCAAGCTTCACATTCTGCTAGAAAACTTTTGTGTGCTCCTGGATTTTCAAGACGTAGAACTTTGATTGCAACAAATTTGCCATCATCGGAATCAAGGATCCCTTTATAAACACAGCTGAATGCACCTTCTCCAATCAAATTTGCTGCAGAGAAGCCATCAGTAGCCTTGAGAAGTTGACCGTAAGAAACTTTCATGAACCGTTCACTACCCGATGACTTAGATGGTTGACTATTGCGTTTCTTCTTACACAAAAGATATACACAACATAATATTATGAGCAACGTCGATGCAATCACGATGACTAATATGAAGAAAGGAAACCTTTTTTCCTTACCACCTGTCTCCTTGCATTTGGGTAACTCAAGTGTAACCAAACCACCACAAAGCTTATGGTTCCCAAAACCGAAAATGCACTTTGATTTGCAAACACTCCTACAACCGGTACTTCACCCTCAAAATCATTAAAGGATAGGTTCAAATACTCTAAGGATTTCCATTTCCCTAAAAATTGTGGAATTCTACCTGATAAATTATTTTCAGAAATGTCGAGTACCCCCAATCCTCCCAATGAACTGAATGAAGATGGTATTACGCCTTCAAATCTATTGCCACTAAGGTATAACTCTGTAAGGCTAATACACTCACCAAGGCTACTAGTAATGGGACCTGATAAATTATTATAAGCTAAACTGAGATAGCTCAACATCTTGAGATCTTTAATCTCTGATGGAATGGAACCAGACAGGTTGTTGTTTGAAAGATCTAAAAAATAATTTAGTGATGGAAGTTGAAAAAGTTGTTTGGGTATGTTTCCAGTGAGTCTATTGTATGAAAGGTCTAACCCATTAAGTTCTTTACAATTCCCAAGGGTTGATGGAATATGGCCTTCTAATTTGTTGGAAAATAAACCAAGTTTAGTCAACAGTGATAAGTTTCCAATGGTATCAGGGATAGGCCCTGTAAATTGATTGTTATGTAGACTAAGATACTGTAGCTTTTGTAGTTTACCAATGGTAGTGGGGATGTATCCTTTGAATCGATTAGGTCCTAAAGATAAAGCGGTCAAACCAACTAGACTACCTATACTTGAAGGTAGGCTTCCAAATAATTGATTTTCTCCTAAATCGAGAATGCTAAGTTGATCAGAAAGATTACCTATTGATATCGGAAGCACTCCTATAAGGTTGCAATTGTAAAGTCCCAAACCTACTAATTTAGTGCAGTTTTTCAGAGAATCAACAAACCTCAGGTCATCAGCTTCTCCGCGTCCATGGAAGTTGTTATTCTTTAATCTAATTATATTAATATCTCTTAGTTTTGAAAAATCAATTGTCAACTTCCCATTAAAATTGTTTTGACTCATTTCAAGATGTCTTAGTTTAGAACAATTAGAAAGAGAAGGTGGAAGAACTCCGGTCAGTTCGTTATCCCTTAACTGAAGATACTCAAGATTTGGGAGCTGATTACCAATTTCTGAAGGAAGACTACCAGTGAGGTAATTACCAGGTAAGGAAAAATTAACTAGGAGTGAGAGGTTGAAAATGGAATGTGGGATGCTTCCATATAAGTTGCACTCACCAGTATAATATCCCGTCAAGCTTTTCCAATGACCCAAGGTATCTGGAATTCTCCCACCCAACGGGTTCCTGGTAGCAGAGAACACTTCCATTGATGTAATATTCCCCAAGAAAGGTGGGATTCCACCTGTTAACTTATTGTCTTCAATTACAAGACTAAAAAGTTTCGACAGTAAACTAATCTCCTTGGGTATGCTTCCAGCTAGCATATTTTGACCGAGGTTAAGCACTTCAAGGTTAGAACAACCAGACAAGTTTGTTGGAATGACTCCACTGAATTTGTTATCATAAAGATTAAGACGATGTAGCCTAGATAGACGACCAAGTTCATGAGGAATGGTTCCTTGAAAGCTGTTGTTCACGAGATAAAGCTCGCAGAGGAAGCTGAGGTTTCCTACATGTGGAGACAAGGAGCCTTCTAAGCCTTGCGAATCCAGCCGTAAAGCAGTCACTCGTTTGTGACGCTTTCCACATGAAATACCACCCCAGTCACAGAAATGAAAGGATTGGTTCCATGAGGTTAGAACTTTATATGGATCGTGGGTGATCATCGACTTAAATGACAACAACGCGTGATAATCAGTCTCATTACCGCCATAGGAAGCATAGACAGTGGCGGAAATAAGACATGTTATCGCGAGACCGAAAAAGAGAAAAGAAATAAGAGAGGAAGATGATAAGTGAATTATTGCTTGTGGTGACTTCAATTTTTGAAATTTATTTAAAATTATAAGAAAAAGTATTGTCTTTTTATACTCAGTTTTTGCTTGTTGACAGTTTGTGACATGCAACTGGTGAAATGAATGGCTTCCACAAATCATGCCTACAATTGTGAAAGGCAGAATTGTTGGTCAACAGTTTACATGAAGATGTAGATGTTGAATGGTTTTTTGGGGTGGCATGATAATAGAGAAAATCAATGTGATGCCTACATGGTTCACATTCTTGTACAATAAACAATTGATACCTGTAAAAGTAAATCATCATAAATTCCTTAACTATAAATTTTTTTGTATAATCGTCGAAGAGACTTGGGATATGGAAGAGTACACTTATATTGCATATATCGTAGATAAGTAATTGTAAATGAAGAAGAATTAATGAATTTTAATGAAGAGTATTGAATATTCTCGTATTTTGTAAGAATGTATGTATGACATTTGAACAAACGTGTTTTGCAACGAAATAAGAGAAGAATAAAAATGTTTTTGTTGCCAACGAATATTTGCAATTTGCTTTTAAAATAGTAGTCAACTAGACATGTGATAAATGGATCTGATAGTGACGTAGAAGATCTCAGGCTATTATTGAATCAAAATTTTCTAGTCTTTCACATTGTAATAAACCCATGCAAAGTTGATCTAGAAAAGTAACATCAAAGAGTTGTTTATACTTTGTAGTAATAATATTTTGTTGAGCAATTTTTTCTGAGACTGTATCCAATATGACATGTATTATTTTAAAAAAATTCTTATATATTTTTAAAGGTTAAAGAGCAAAATTACTAAAAAAGACTTAGTTCATGATGTACCTGTAATTATTAAATTATTTGTCTTGCCCCATCTATTATATCATTTAAAGAGTGAGAATAAAAACCGATAAACCGAATCGAAACAAGAAAAACCAAGAAATTTGAATCCAAAACACTGCCCCAATTGACAGTCCATGGTAGTGGTTTTGAGTTTTATAGAAACCGAATGTTTGGGGCGGTTTTTGGTTTCGTAAAAAACTGGACCCTACCCCACCTCCATAGAGTCTATGTTTTTATATATTTTGTTGAGCCATTTTTTGTGAGAGTGTATCCAACATGACAATTGCTTATTTTGCTTAATTCAAATGTTTTTCCTATATATTTTAAAAGGTTAAGGAGAAAAGTTATTAAAAAATACTTTAGTAAAACTTAGTTCATGAATGATGTAGTTGTAATTATTAAATTATCTGTCATGTCCCATTATATCATTTTAGAAGTGAGAACAAAAACCGATAAATTGAATCCAAAGCAGAAAAATCACAAATTCTGAATTGGAAAAAACCGCTCCAATTGACAAACAGATGGTGGCAGTTTTGATTTTTATAAAAACCAAATGTATGGGGCGGTCTTTGGTTTCGTTAATATATATATAATTGTGATGCAATAATTTATAACCTTAATGCACTAAAATCATGATTATGATGCAGTAAATTTATAACCGTGATGCAGTAACTTATAACCTTAATGCACTAATAAGTTTTGGTGCATCTTTATTATAAGTTCTTGCATCATAGTTAATAGTTGATGCATAAACTATGATGCACTAAAATCAACGTTATAACCTTAAATGCACTAAAATCATGATTGTGATGCAATAACTTTATAAGCGTGATCTTGTAATTTATAACCTTAATGCACTAAAATCATAATTGTGACAAGAACTTATAACCTTAATGCACTAATAAGTTTTGGTGCATCTTTATTATAAGTTCTTGCATCATAGTTAATAGTTAAGTGCATCAACTATGATGCACTAAAATCATGATTGTGATGCATAACTTTATAAGCGTGATGCTAATTTATAACCTTAATGCACAAAAATCATTATAGTGATGCGATAACTTTATAAGCGTGATGCTAAAAAATTTGGCGGAAATTTTTTTTTTGGGTGGGGGGTATGGTGATGTGGCAAAGGAGACACATGTCACCTCCACATGCCTTCTCATTCTTTTCATTCTAGAAACTTATCATAATATATATATATATATATATATATATATATATATATATATATATATATATAGAAAACCGCCATACCCCACCTTTACACGCTATATGTTTTATATATTTTCTCTACAGGATATTTGATATTATACAAGTTTATCTATAAAAAGAGCAATAGTGTTTGTACATTATCTATGCATTCAAATATGATACATTCATAGATATTATACTTTTTTTCAAACAATAGTGTTCTTTGAATGTTTTATGGACAAAAAGCGCAAACACATGCATATTATATTTTAGATTCTTGTTTGGTTGTAGGTTTGGATTGTTTGATATTATGATACTATGGATATTTGTTAAAATTTTTTGCATGAAAAATTGGAATCATAAACTTTATACAAAGATTAAAATCTTTTAAGAAAAACCAAAACTAAATCGACTAAATGGCAAAACCGCAACCGAATAAACCAAAATCAAATGGCTTGTAATTTCCAAAACCGAAATAAGCGGTTCGGTTATTGGTTTTACCATAAAACCGCTTCACCGCGTCCCCATGCTCACCCTATCATTTTGTAGGAAACATCTATGATTTTTCAATATTACATATAACATATGCTAGACGGCTTTCATTTGTTGATCGAATGACGCTTGTAATCTTATATTCTTATATAAGAAGAATGCAAAGATGTAGTACTATAGTGTGACGCAAACTATTTTTGTACTACATGTATGTTGTATCAAATGTGTGATAACCATATAGATCATAAGACAACAGTACTAATACATGATCTTGTTTAATCCATTATTATGATAGCCCACAAAAGAACATGAGACGTTAGACTCAAAGAGCACACTAATTACCGTACCTAAACAAAACTGATACAGGACGCGCGAAAGCGTATTTAGATAAACTCTAATCCAAGGGTGATATACGAGGCACACCTCAAGAGAATAGGACCCTAACAAGAGTAAAGCTCTAAAACACAAATTTATTAATGATGTCCGGAATGAATTACAATGATAATAAGCCCTATATTTATAGGGTAGTAAAACTTGGGGAAAAAGTTAAACCAAAATAGTGTAGAACAAACAAAATAAGGAAACAAAAATTAAAATTGACGACCCAAAAAGAAAAAAACAGCAGTAACTTAGAAACATTACTCCTTCCACCGGCTTCACTTCGGGGGAAAAAGGCACAACCAAAAAAATATCATTAACCTCAGTTGGTATTGTAATTCTTTCACTAACCTTACTTTGGTTTAAGAGTAGCCTTACTCCTACCAGTAAGGTCCTTATCATTCCCCTTCACTTTAGAAGAACTCTTCCTTGAGTTCTTGCATTCTTTAGCTGCCAATGTCTTCAAATCTGATGGTCGCGTACCATTGGGAAGAATAACTATATTCTTTGCATACCACTTAAAGACATAAAAATTATTCTTACCACTTAAACAAATGAAACAATGTGGTTAGCTAATTCCCGACCTTCCCGTGAATAAGACACAAATCATAGACTAACTTATGCTTTGACATGTAAACTCACGCTTTAGTATGTAGACACAAATTAGACTCAAATGACATCTTAGTCAAACAACAAACCTTAGTTGGCGTTTCCATAACGGCCAACTCCCTTGCTATCCATACATATATTACAACAAACAGTGGGATATCTCCACTAATACATAACTCTACATCGTTGGTTTATAACACGTACCAACAAATAATCGATAAGTATCAAATAATATATCGGTTAAGACTTTTGAACCGACTATCTCCATCATTCTCCATCATTCTTTTCCTTTTTTTTTTTTTTTTTTTTTCATTTTTTCGATTTTTTTCAAACATAAACATAACTAGTGTTGGTGGCTGCGTAATAATTGCTTTGAGGTGACACTATATGCGTTTTAGTGTGCTCTCATGATATGTTTATGTTTGATGGAGAATGGCTAAAGATTGACATTAATAATATAAGAGCTTAACTTACCTTTAACCCTTCTCTATAAGGTAAGTTAAGCTCTTATATCATTCTACATCAAATAATATATCGGTTAAGCTCTTAACTTACCTTTAACCCTTCTCTTTAACATATTAATGTCAATCTTTAGCCACTAAATATAATGAGACCATATGTTGGTCATCACTACTTTATGGATCCCGAACCGTTACATGCCATCATTCCTTAATCTTATTCTATTATCTTTAAGTCAATAAACATTTAACAATTAATGCGTCACTTCCATCTTATCTTCACATGTTATATTTAAGCATACTTATTATCCCGCATTCCACACTTACAACGTCAACACTTTAATTCACTTACTAACCCATCTCTAATACCACTTACCATTTCTATTCACATCTTGCTATTGCTATCATTACTATAACACACAATCTTATATTCGTCACCAACAAGGTGATCTTATCACTACACATATCTAGCCCGCCATATATTTACATCACATACACCTCCTTACCATAAAAATATCGTCGTTTATCGTCTTAAGTCATATAGAACATATTACATAACTAGGTTTAATCATTGAGCATCAATGGACCATATCATGAGAGCACACTACAACGCATATAGTGTCACCTCAAAGCAATTATTACGCTGGCTAAGTCATGCAACTGGCGCTTAACACTATACAATACCAAACATCTCAATAAATCACAATTCTCGACATGCTATATGCCTAGCGAAATAGATTCAGTCAAAGACCGAATTTATGTCCCAGTCAGTCCAAAGCCCAGAAATCCCTTGCGAAATGGGTACCTAAAGCCCATACAGGGTAGTCCACCACGATAGATCTATCTATAACATTCGCTCTTCCCACTGAAACTAACGGGTCATGAAAGGCATCTAACCAATCCTATCCTAGCCTATAATCGTAATCAAAATCACCACAAAAACATTTTTCTAATCAAATGTTTTGCATGTCACCCCAAGTTTCATAAAACCAAGTAATGTGAGCAAAACGGGCTATAAACTCACCTCGATCATCAAACCAATCATACAACAAAATCAAATGGGTAGTCTCGTAACAACACTACCCTACATTTCGATGCTCACGGCACAACCTAATACATAACAACGCATCTCAAAACTTGTCCCAAATATCTTAATTAAACACTCTCGGTTTTCCATGGTCAAAACACTTTCATTTCCAAATCGTTCTCAAATTTCAAAAGAGTTTTGGTATCATCAGTCGTGTACACAAATACATACGGACTCAAGAATACTCACGCCAAAGAAAAAGTCAACAGTAAAGTCAAAGGCATAACGATGAATACTTGAGTCGAGGTACTAGACGGAAGTAGTCGTAGTCGATAGCAAAAACTAAACACATACATTGATAAGTCAATTGGTAATGTCCGCACTTCACTGTACTCCAATATATATTTATTTAAAATAATGTTGGACTAATGGTTTTATAAAAGAATTTGGAAAATATTTCTAAGTATATAAAATCCATAAAGATTGGGCATGACCCATTCGTTTATTGAACAATCCCAAGTCAAATGACTTTATTGAGTTTCAAATCTCACAATTCAATTTATCAATTTTTTAAAAGCAAACTTCATATTATTAGCGTTTAGGCATTATGCCCTTATAGTTTATCCGTTACGAATCGAATACATTAAATTCATTACAAGTCTAATGTACTATATTCGTATCGTCTCAAAAAAGGTCCATGATGTCTAAATTCTATCAACCGTCCAATAAGTCCAACAAATAACAGTCCAATCTCAAATATAAATCTCAATCAACGTTGCAATTCCCATGTATCAAATCTATACCAATCGATATCAAATCACAACTAATAATCAAACGTCACCCAGGTTAGGTTAAAACTAACTAAGGTATTAAGATGAATTATTGGATCCTTATTGGATTCGTCAACCCAATAAGTCCATCAAATTCCTTCGCCTCGCTTATTAATCCCAAGCCAAACCTACACATCACACAAATGGTAAGTCCATGGGATGGGCCACGTGATAACAAAGTCCTCACAATACACCTGCTGGGCTCTTAATGAACTCGTCGGCTTAATAAGTCCAACAACTATATCAATCGGGTCTATTAGTACTAAAGCGATCCAAAACTTATAACAAATCCAAATAAAGTCAAGTTCACGATCAATAAATTCCGTAATCACAAATAATCACATATCTCGAAATGTCCAACGTTACTCGTGTGTCTCGTTTTTATCACAATTTAATACGTATTCATTTAATTCATTTTGCTATTAATTGTATTAATCAACAATTCTCTATTATAATAAATATTGTTATTTTTTTTTTTTCATTTTGTCCAATTCAAACCGAATATTTTTATAAAATCACACAAGCCACTTAATCATTTTTGAGTAACGAGTCAATATTTTAGTCTCGGGTCAAACTTACCTCGGGTCAACTATAACCACTAAAACCAAATGGACTCTCAAATAATATGGGCTTCGTCCCGGTTCAACAAAATAAAAGGACCTTCAATTAACTCGGGCTTCGTCCCAAGTCCATCAAAACCATGTGACCCCAATTACTCAGGGTCTCGGCCTGTCTCACAAATCAATCGTACACTTAATATTTTATGCCTCAACCCATTTCTCATAAAACCCAACGGACCCTTATTAAACTTAGGCTTCGGCCCAAGTACGCAAAACCAAATAAGCCGAAACCATTAAGCTTATATGAATAAGCTCCAAAATAAGCCATAATCAATAAGCAAAAACAAACATTACTCGAGGCAAACTAAGATAAGCCGAACCATAAGCCGATCAACATTAACCAAAACAACCAAATCTCATGCAAATAAAATAAGCTGAGACATTGAGCCGAAACAACCACACTCGACAAACTAAATAAGTCGAGAAAATAAGCCGAAATGTAATAAGCCAAATAACATAAGCTCCTGTGATCTTCTAGCTCACGTAGCACACCAAATCACAACTAAAAATAACATGTTTTATCCACAAAATCGTTTCATATCCATTCGGATCTAAAAAGATCCGATTATCTCACTTGTTTCCTCCATTCACTTGGTTTCCTCCATTACCTTGATTACCATAGTTCTACGGTTCTCGACACTCATTCTTAAAGTGACCCTTCTTCCCACATCCAAAACAAGTCACGCATTAGCTTTCCAATACGCAGCAAAGGTTACTTGAACCATTGCCACTGTCTTGGATCTACAGTCTTTAGCTATGTGTCCAACCTTTGAAGAGTTACAACACACTATAGTGCATCGACCATGATGGTGTTACTTGCAACGAATGCAAAATGGTCGGTCATAAACACCAGCTTTCTTATCCTCAGCACCATTAACATAAACCTTAGTAGTCTCTTGTCTCTTGTTAGTTTGGTTGCTCTTTGAGTTGTCTTCCCACTTCCTCTTATTACCAGATCCTTTCTCACCACTATCACGAATCACTGAATCCATCAAACCATGAGCCAAAGTTATGGTATCATGTTGGCTAGCAAGCCTTGCAAACAACACATCATTTCTGGCAATTGCTGGCATCCATCGGTATAACGCTCAATCCATAGTGCCTCAGTACGCACCATCTCAGGACACATCAAAGCCAGCTCATGATAACGATGGGTATACGTCAGCATGTCAGTACCTTTCACCTTATGACACCAAAATTCCATTTCCAACATCTTCACTTCATTGCGGGGACAGTAGTTCTTAGCAACAATGCCTTAAACTCTTCCCACGGCATAGCATAGGCCACATCACTTCTAGCAGAACTGAGGTAATTGTTCCACCAAGTTAAATGTGGACGAAGCAAACTTCACCTTAGAGTCTTCTTCACAGTTACAGACCCTAAACACAGATTCCATCTATTCCAACCAACGCATCAACACAACCACCCCTTCAGTACCACTGAAGCCAATGGGCATACAACTTGTGAACTCCTTATATGTACAGCCACTGTTACTCCCGTTAGGCCTAGAAGTTCCTGCAGTAGTGTTGGAAGGATTTGATTCACTTGCATAATGCAAATACACAAGAGAACATGACACGTAACACGTTATACTCGAAGAGCACTAATTACCCATACACACTAAAGCTTGGCTAGTATAGTACGGAAAAGTAATTGGTAATCACTTTTGTTTAAGGAATATGAACGTCAGCTTATGTAGGTTTTGTTGGTGTTTTTGTTTGGGTTAATTTTTGCGAAAAATCCAAAACTCTACTTATGCCAAAGTCATTATCCATCAATTTTCTATTTTTTTAAGTTATCTATCGTAATTTGTCATAAGTGGACATATCCGTTAACAAAGTTCTGTTCATACTAAGGGTTTTGTTTAAGCTTATTATTTAGCTTACGAGTTCACATGGTTTGAGCTTATGTTTGATAAGTTACTTTTCTAGCTTATTTTAAGACTTATAGACTTATATAAGCCTATAAATTTTCAAATAAGCCAGAAAAAGTAAGTTTATTAAACGTAAACCAAAATCATTTAAGTTGAGTATCTCAAAAATAAGCTTAAGCAAACACCGTGTACATGCAAGACATTTCAATAACTCATTACATCGGCTACAAAAATCCTAAATCTGTGTTTTTCATAAGAAAGGAAGACATTTCAACTAACCAAGAACCGGAATAAATACCCCCTCCACCTCCCGTGGTGAGCCTCTCTCACGCGCTATCCGCCACTACGGCCTGCCAACCACCACGTTTGCCTTTTTGGGGTTGGTTCGGTGGTGCAGAAAACCTAACGTGGTACACTACCTTCTTTTTATGAGTGTGTAGGTATCTTGTAAGGTATTTTGTATAAAATGAGATATTTTTGTGTGTTTGATTAAGTGGCCACCACTACGGCTGTTAGGTGGAGGGTTAAGTAGCGTGCTGAAAAACTGATGTGACGTTGAAGTAAAGATAGTAAGAAGGTGATCATTACACCAGGCCTATGCCTAATATTTAAGTTAAGTTGGTTCACTTTATAATATAAAGTACATGCCACAAAAGTTTAGTGCTATTTGATTTCAATCCAAACAAATGATGTAAATAAACAGACAAAAAAACAACATTAATAAGTACCAAAACATTCCTTCATATTCCTTAGTAACAGTCAATGTTTGGATTCCAAACGTACAAAAGAAACATTTCTAAATAAAGTCAAGATATAACAGCAGCATCTAACAAAAACTGAGTTGTACAACCCTTTTAAGCACAAGTTACAACTCCATAATGCACACTACATGTTACCTATTTTCCCATCCAACAACCCAAAAAACCAAACCAAACTCCCAAGTTCAGGAATTTTGTACCTAAATGGAACAAACACCATCAGTACTTGGACCATTGTCGACATCCATTGTATCGGCTTCCTTTTTTAGGGAAAACAAGAATGTTACCATTTCTCTGCTTTGTAAAGCTAGCTTTGTGTGAGAAATAGTCAGGAGAGGTAACGGTTTCGTGTTTTCCAGGTTGAAACTCTTTGTAAAGCTAGCTTTTGTGTGAAATAGTCGAATGCTTCCAGGAACCTTCCAGGAACCCGGAAATGGAAGTGTTTTCTTGTTAGGTTTTGAGCTAAGCCAACATTCTTTCATCTTAAACGGGTTTAAAGAAATTACTTTGTGGACTATGGCATAGTTCCGAGGCATCCCGTCACGATCATCATATGCAGCCCAGAGCTGACCTTCTTTGAAACACTTTTCACTTCTTTCTATATCAAAATCATAAAAATCTGGATCTGGGACGTCAGCCTTGTCACTCTTTGAGTAGCCGTTTGCCATTTCAGCAACTTTTTCGGCTTCTGAGCTCCATTCGTCTAGTTTCTTCTTTATTTCCGTAGTCGCCTTCTTTATAAGTTGATTCTTGATAGGCCGGCCCGTTTTCTTTTTTGCATCAAAGACATTACTGTCTTGCTTTGTTTCAACAGATTTGACTTTCTTAGATGCGGATTTAGCTTCTTTTTTAGCGATCTTATTTCTCAAAGCTTCCTCTATATTAGTGTCTAGTCCAGGTTCTTCTCGATCCCTTTTTAGTGGACCCCGCTTGGAGCTTGTACCATTGCCAGCCTCAATACCCGTTATCTTACACGTTTCTGGGGCTGAAATTTTATTTCCCGTTCCTTGTGAAATTCCCGCGACTTCTGAAGAAGCATTGATATTTGGTGGTGGAATCTCAGTCGCATGAAACGGTCCATAACAAGTGGGGCATAACATATTTCGGTTTAAATACTTTCTCAAGAATTCATACTGCAATTTGCATCTCATGCATACGGTCCAAAACGTCTTAATCTTCATCTGTTTAGTAACTGGTAAAGGAATAGAAGTGGGACCTGTCTTGGTCGTCACATTAACTTTATCCTTTTCTTGAGAAGTTTTAACCTCTGTTAAACAAGGCCCAGGCGTCGTCTCAGGCGCTATCCGTTCATTGGACGATGCAGGAGCAGATGTGGGACCCGTCTTGGTAGTCCTGTTAACTTTTTTCTTTTTTTGAGAAGCTTTGACCATTGACGTCTCAGGAGCTATCTGTTCACTGGAGGATGAAGGAACAGAAGTGGGAACCGTCTTGACAGTCCCATTAATCTCATCCTTTTGTCTCTTCGTTTTTTTCTTTGTCTGAGTAGTAGTTTTATCCTTTTTTTGAGAAGTTGTAACCTTTGCCTGCACATCTGCACCAGCTGTCTTGGCAGCTGCACTCTTCATGAGATTGTGAAAACCGTTCTGAGTTGGAGGTATATGCACACGTGAAAACACGTTCTGAGGAACCCTCTGCTTCAAAAACTGAGCATGCCTTTTATGATCATATGCCAATCTTTTGTCTTTATCGGATAACAGATTCCATGCTTGAGAAACGAGCTGGAATGCCCCTTCTGCACCTATAGACTTGTTCTTATCGGGATGAAGTGATAAAGCTAGTTTTCTATAATGTTTCTTCACAGTATCTTGATAACTAAGATCCATAAGATATGCACTATATGGTGTCCTCTACATTGTTGTACGAATGCAACGTTAGCGACAGCGATAGGTTTCAGAATATAAACTATATACAAGAAATCAGTCAAATACCCACGGGCAAAAATTGTGGCTAATAGACCAAAATTCGTGGGTAACCTTCTAATACCCATGGAAAACCCACGAACGCATATACATGGGTATAACCTCCGAGGGTAATTATGCACCCACAAAAGTTTCGAGCGGTGGGTAAGTTTACCCACAATATAATTGGTGGGTGATTGTGCTAACTCTGTGGGAACAATTTCTGTGGGACTTCATATGTGACCACAAAAATACTCACAAATTTAGTCGTGTGTAATTCGTGTGTACATTATCTAGGAATATCCGTGGGTAAAATACTAGATCGTGGAAATCTATAATTGAATTTTGTGTTTCAGTTATATGATTTACCCACCATATTACTGTCAAAAATCCATGAGAAGTAACAAAATGACAATTTTGTGTAGTGTATCTCATAGATATGTACATGTATATAGATAACTACACACAAAAAACTTGTATACATAAATATGACATCCATTGATCCATATACAAATCTTTACATCAATTTTTCCTTTATGTACTAAAAGAAATAAACCACACGAGTTACATAGCTAACATTTTATCATTCCAAAAGTCTTAAATGGATGAAGTAGATATCTACGTCACATGATATATCATTTTGGAACCATCAATCTACCATAGATGTTTCTTAATTTGTAGAATCGGTCACATCCTAATATATCTCTTTTGCATTGTTCACAGATTGATCTTCACTTGAACCGAACATCCTAATCATTCCCTACATATCAAATATACAAATAATTACAATAAGGCCCATATGTTATAGAATAATCATACCAGTATCATGTTATTTTATCTAGTAAACATATCTAGCATCAATTGATTAGAATATAGACAAGAGATTATATATGACTTACGGGTCGAAGGATCACAAGCCTCAAGGCACAATAACTTTCTTTATATTTTGATATTAGATTATTAACTTTGTTTTGAGTAGACACTCCCTTTGCTGATGACATCAACAATTGTCAAGAACAACCTATAACATAATCGATAGACAAAAGCATGCGTGTGCCCATAATTTAGTATGAGACTATATATGATGAGATAAAACTATAAAAGAAACAATTCTCAATCACCTTAGCCCGGTTCAAAAATCATAAGAAATCCTACCATTGTCATAGCTTGATATCGCCTACTAAAATTAATAGTGTTTGATGGAGTTAAATAATGTAATTGTCAAAAATAAACTAAGATTTGTAAAAAAAAATATTAACCGTAAGATAATGATATTGGGTGAGAGAATATGAGAGGAAGGTGAGTATGTAAAATAATGATATTGGGCGACATTTTTGTGGTGAGAGGGGTATGGCAGTTGGAGGATTTCACTTTTTAAGGAGTCATGGAAACATGAGAGGGAAATCAAAATTTGATTAAGTTACTTAAATTTCATTTTGCATAGAAGCGGGATGTTTCCCCGCCAACAATTTCTACTATTTTATTGTCTTCTCTCTAGTCTATGATATACATTCTTTAAATTTAACACGCTTAAAATTTGAATAATGTTGATTGTCTATAATATATTTTAAATTTAAATGCTTAAATAACAAGTTTTACTATTTTAATTTTCGGTTCAAAACAAGTTTAAGTCACACGATTATTCTACTATCACCAATCTCTACTACTTTTAAAATGACAAGTTTTTAATATTAGTCAATGTTTACGTGCGTATCAATTTTACAAAAAAAATACACAGTTTATCTATCAATACCAGTCTACAAGATTGCTCTTATAAAGAGTGAATGATATTTTTAAAACATAAAAGTTTAAAATTGAGTAGTGTTAGTGGACTGTTACGCCCTTTATTAAAATTGATAACATAATCTACAACTAAATTAATATTTTAAATCTTGTTTAATCTATAAACTTTTATAATTTTTTGTTTCTAACCGATGAACATTTTTCTTGTAATAATTACAAATTAAACTTGTATGTTTTTCATCAAGATTCAAACCAAAATCACGATTTCACAAGTATAATTATATTTTTCTAAACACTGTCACTTTACACGGGTATTCGTCTAGTTGTAAAATGAAAATTCAATAAAAGGTACCTTCTAAGTAGGGGTGGAAACGAGCTAAGCCGAGCATGAGCCTACCAGAGCTTGAGCTCGGCTTGTTTAAGTTTTATAAAGCTCGAGCTCGAGGTCGGCTCGGTTTGAGCCTTAACTTTTAAGCTCGAGCTCGGCTCGTTTATACGATTTGGCAATGAAAAATTATAGCTCGGCTTCAGCTCGGATAGTAATATATCTATTTTGAGCTTGTTATTGAGCTCGTTAATAAGCTCGTCTATAATACAAATACATAACATTTTATATATGTATAAAATATTCTAGTGTCGTTTAGGCTCGCCAGCTCAATCGAGTTTTGTATCTAAAGCTCAGGCTCAGGCTCGAGCTCAATTAATAAATGAGTTGCAACTTATAAATTACCTATATAAAGTTACCTACTGATAATTACCCACAAAAATATGACGTGGGTAAATCCGTGAGTACATATTTAGCTGCAAGTTGCCTACAAAGAAGTACCCACAAAAAAAAAATAGATGCGAGCAATCTGTGGGTAAATAAATTTACACACGACGTTACCCACAATTTTTACCCACGGCTACCCAATATGTGGGTATTTTGTGAGAAATGTTTTAGCACGAATAATTTTCCCACTAATTACCCACAAATTTTTACTTAATGGGTATACTTGTGGGTAAGTTCATGGGAAGTTCATGAGTAACTTTTGTTAGCTTTTAAAATCGATAGGTGTGGCTAATTTGTGGGTAATATATGGGTAGATACCCATGAATCAACATTCATGGCTAATTTCCGTGGGTATTCAACAGAATTCTTGTAGTGTATATTGACATTAATATAAACAAGCACTTAAGCAAAATCATTTGTTATAAGTCTTAAATCATCAAATTTCATAACTTAACTGTGATAAACATACAAATAACTGTATACGAATTACAAATTTTCTTTACATGAGATTATGATAAAATCCGCACGGTCGGACCTATTTTTTATCTTTTAGTCCGCATGATCGGACCTATTTAATCTTTTAGTCCGCACGATCGGACCTAAGAAAATATCCGCACGATCGGAGCTATTTTTTTTTAGCCGCGAATTAATTCGCGCAGATACTGTTTTTACGGTTGGTACGCCTGTTCGCGCTCAAACAACGCAGTCATGATAAATTTACCCGCATTAGGTCGTGCGTTCAGACATCTTCGCAGAAAACGCGTACGCGCGAACACCATGATGCTAGTCAATCGCCATGAGCGCACTGGACCAAGGCCGTGGTATAAACATCTGCGGTCATCCACAAACGTTCGAGTCTATGCGGTCACGATAAATCTATCTGTGTCTATTGGTCGCGGTCATGGTACATCTATCCGAGGTTTTTTTAAAAAAAAAATAAAATAAAAAACAATTAATTATTTCGTCGGTACGCATCCCACGACGGGTACGCACTGCCACTTCTCGTATGTGCTATATATTATTTATGCTATGTGCAATATATTATTCATGCTATGTCTTTGTCTATTGTTTCAATTCATTAGGTTTTATATATCTGCGATTCGCGGCATATACTTTAATCTTGCATTCGGTGTTTTCGCGATTAAATAAGTTTAATGCTCTACACAGTAGCACCATCAAACTTGGGGGCTACTAGGTATATACTACCACTTGTTTCCGTCGCGTCACGCGGTATATTTGGAAGCGGATCGTGTGTAAGAGGTATTGCAAGCCGGTAAAAGGCGGTTTAAATATTCGCACCAACTTGCCGCGGGGAGGCGTCCTCATCGGTGGTAAAGATGGATGTAATGCGCGCGAAGCACGTCTTCGTCGCATCTCTTTGTCGCACACATCGCATACTTATGCGCGAAGCACGTCTTCATCGCACATCTTTGTCGCGCACGGTAGCCGCACTATTCTGAAGCACGTCTTCCGTCGCACCATGTTGTGTCGCTCTTGGTACAAAAGGTGCGCTTACCGGGATGCGACATACGGGTTCCACTTTCACCTCGTGGCCATGAGCGAACTTAAGTCTAGCATAACATAGCTATCGCTATCTCATAATAGACTTGGGGGCTTGTGGACGTATGGTCGGGACCGGGCAGGGAATGGGTCGAGGCGGCAGATCTGACCCACTCTACACCTAAACCCTAATCCATGCCTATATATACATGACAGGTTATCTCTAACCCTAAGATATATTGGCTACATCACGCCGATACTAACTTGACCGTCGGAGGTGGACCCCGGGGCTACGGCCTCGGGTCCACTCCTAACGGGTTCTCTTTGTTGACAGGTCTACTAGGGCTCGAGAAGACGACTAACGGCCAAGGAGAGTCGTTGAATCTAGTCCACGCCAGATTATGCATCAACAGTATCATCATCGGCTAATGGGTTCACACCAAGTATCCCATAATAATCCAATTCACCGCTTACATTGTTTTCGGCAGTAACATGCACATCCAGAACAGCTAATTCTTGGGAAATACCATCAAGACCAGGAAACAAATTTTAAATCCTTTGAAGAAAACTTACTTTCAGCAATTTCTTTCGCCCTTGTGGCTTCATCCTTATCGCATTCCATCCTTCACGAGTTCACGTAAGCAGTTAATCTACTTCACCACTTCCTTAATAATGCTACTACATTGATAATTTGATAGTTTCAAGTAAACGTGAAGAGCCAGTATTCTGGCCCGAGATAATGCTTAACCATGCTACTACTTTTGATCGCGATTCTCAAACCTGATACAGATATATGAAGTTGATAAATTAAGCATAACGCACATGTATAAAGTATTCATAGAATGATTTCTCGCAGAAGTAAAACCATAGTAAACTATACCAGAATCCAAACACCTATTTTCCTCTTGTCACGGAACTAAAAGTTTTACTGTATCCAAATAGCCTGTTCACCGGTCACAAACCACCAACTGGACTTCTTCAACCCGCTTTCTAATAATCTATTGTTTTTCATTTTATTTATTTCCCGTTTGACCTATTATATATAAAAACTAACCAAAAGTGACCCGTTTCATGTAAATTGCCCCAAAAATAATAAATTTTCTGAGAGCAAGTTTGGAAGATCTCGTTACTTACTTTCAGTCAACAAATGGCACACGTCTTATGAGTGTCATCTTACTCTTTTCAAACTCGGGCGCAATACAAAGAGGACTATCTGTTAAGACGGACAACAAAATTGTTAGTACAAATGCAATATTGTCTAAATACATTCAAATTTTATGAAATTCAGAATAACTTGCCTTTATTACTTGTATTTATTGTAGATTTTCGAGATATAACTTGCCTTTAAACCTTTCCATGGCATTATCACACTTTTGAAGGATTTAAAACTTGAGTGAGTTCTTTTATTGTACCTCAAAAACTCTCTCTCAAGTGACATTAAACCTGCATCAAGTGAAAATTTGAAAAGTGAAAACGGATAATAACTGAAAACCTAAATGTGAATCTGACTGTACAACAAACAAATACTTACAACATAAAATCATCACGCTTAGCTTTTCCTTCCAAATGAACATGGACAAAGTTAGTATATACTAAAGGTATGCCATCAAGAAAGTTGTTAGATTCAGGTTATTTTTACCTTTAACCTTTAGCCTGTAAAATGGGTAAACATTTAACATTCATTCGAAACTGGAACAGTTCGGATGATTACATGCAGTATAAAAAACAAGGAAAAATGACAAAATATGTTCACAACTTCGATGTTAAACCAATGACTCGTTTGATAGTCAATATGTTAAGATGCTATTGATTCGTTGGAAATAACATTAGTGCCGGATGTTAAATCCACGCTTAGAGGTTGACTGTTAAATTGCATTATCTGTCATTCAAACGTCATTCATTCAACCTAAAAAAGTCCAAACAGAACTAACCCTTTCCAAAACCACAAATAATTAACCAAACCATTAAACTATACGTGTCAAATTAAGCCCACACATAAGTGAAGCCAATCAAGTTCACTCAAATGCGGTTTTCATTCATTAAACTATATCGCATAAAATCCCTTGAAATTTTGGGTGAAATTCTAACTAAAATTGGTGAATAACTAAAAACATAAAGAAAAAGCCATACCTTGAACATATTTCATTGCAAACCTTACATTGCTTGGAGTATAGTGTGGAGATAAGCTGCATTCTTAAGGTGCAGATCTTGGAGGGCCGTTGGCCGTTCATACTTCCTACTCCAATAAGTCTTCGGAGACAACAAATTATCATTCATTATTTTCAGCATACAAAGAAAGTATGCTCATGTATATGGGGTGCACTTAATATTTCAATTCCCATGACCCATCTTCAGAAACATTCTTTGGATGAATTTCAAACGAATGGTTTTACTTTAGAATAGCTACATAACAATGACTCTTATATGATTCAAGTGCTTTAAACACCACATCTTTTATATACATAATTAATGTAGCAACTTTGACCCATTTAGTTAGGAATGGGTCAATTTGGGGTTATGTTTATATATTAATCGAGATATACTTTTTCTTTGGGTAAAGTAAAACAAATGTTTACGTATTAACAGAGATAGACTTTTGCGCCAATTCTGTAAGCTTCTAAAACTTTTGTCAAATTTTGATACATTTGACCCAAAGAGAAGATAAGGCAAGTAGATCAAGTTAACAATACATTCCTACAAAAGTGCTAAAATGTATCATTCAAAATTTATAGCAGGTTTAATAAATATGAAGAAATAGTGGCCAACAATGCGCATTCTGAAGTATATCATATTATATGTCTAAAACGCACCTTGCTATCAACCTTAAGGACATGCTATTGAAAGGGGTGGACACTGGATGATTTCATAACTTACGGATATCATTCAGAAATAAGGACCCCGTCTTAACATGCTCATATACATTCACAAAGTAACCAGGAACCTCAAAGCTTAAGCTTGTAACGTAAACTAATGATAAGTGGCAAACATAAAACAGACTGCGTTGCATAACGATTTTAAATATTCAATGGTAGTTTATACAATCGAAGGTATTCTTACAGGTCCATATACAGCGCAAACCAATGAGGGCAATTGTAGTTAACTTGCCGACTATCCTTATAGCCTATTTAATCAATAAAATCAAATACAATACCTAACACTTGCAGCATACTTCTATAGAAGTAATGAATTGTCCTTACGCGCGTAACAGAATTGCAAACCAAAAAAAGTTTGGCCACTAACCACAAACAATCTATTTCATAGAGGCATAAAAACAAACAGTTGGTGTGCATACATATATAAACCACTAATGAAAACCTTAATTCATCAACTAAACTAACAAAAATCAAACACCCATATGAACAATTACAATTTTAAAACAAACCCATATCGATTATTTATAAAATTTTGTTTATTGTACCTTATTAGAATGAAGGGTATTTGATTCTACTGAAATGTAAAACAACAGCCAACGGGACCTCTGAAGTTTGCTTTTTCACTTGTCAAAGACGGCTATAAAAAATCAAATAAAATTTATTATAAATTAAATAAAAATAATAATGAGTTAAATAGTCAAATTCAGTTACAGAACCTGCATATCCAGCTGATTAGGAGCGGAACCGGTGCTGTAGCTGGTGGTTGCGACTGCCATTGGTGATGGTGACGTAAGTTGTTTGTGAGTTTGACTTTTAAAGACGGGAAAGTGTAAAGTATCTATACTATCTATAATAGAAAAATGGTCAAAGTGAAAAGTGAAAAGTCAATAAAGTGAAATGTGAAAAAAATTAAAAAGAAAATGTTGAAATAATTAATTATGAGTAATTTCAACTATTAATACCTACATATGTTTCAAAAGGAAACTATTAATACACATCGAAAATCGGGTTGACCCAGGACACTTCAAACCCGGCGGTTTGACCCGGTTTAATTTGACCCGTTTTTTCGACCCAATCCGTCGGGTTGACCCGGTTTATATTGACTCGTTTTTTAACCGGAACGGTTCAACCAGTTGAACCTCCCAGGTTTCAAAATATTATGTTAATCCTCAACTTTTCAAACTTTTACTATTTTTCGTTTATAACCCATAAACTTTTTTTATCACTAAAACTATCTTATTAAAAAGTACAATAAAATTTTCACAATGTACAATTTAAACAAGCTACAACATAATTCTAAATATAAAATAATTAAACATACTAATTAATATTATTTTTAAAATACCCTAAAATGAAAAGTACATGTTATTATATACAATATACAAATTAATAAAACACACAAAGCTTCATACAAGCTAACAAGTTGATGGTACATATAGTTTTGAAAATCGGATCGGATCAACGGGTTCAACCGAAAACCGGTGTCACCACCAGTTCGGCTAACCAATAACAACCATCCGAAAACAAACTAGAGAGGACCCAACCTGTCGGGTTGACTCAGTTTAAATCGACCCGTTTTTCGACGGGAACGGTTCAACCGGTTGAACCACCCGGATCGTACCGGGTTTCAAAACATTATGTTTAATCCCCAAATCTTCAAACTTTTATTATTTTTCGTTTAGTACCCATAAAATTTTTTTTAACACAAAACGATCTGTCGCTATATAAATATATTATATATATAAGTTTTTTTTTTTTTCAAAAACGATTATAATGTATTACAATTAAAAGAAAATATGTGCCCGTTAGTGCACATTTAACTTTTCAATAGGCTAAATACGCTCATTTCAAAAAGAAAAATGGGGCTAAATGTGCCCAAATCTTTTATAAAATAGCCAAAATTAGCCATTTTTTTATTTTTATTTTGGGCTAATGACATTCATGCTAATTTTGGTACGTGCGTTCTTCTTAACAACGGCACCATTAATCTTATCCTTGTTAGTTTGACGCGACAAGTAACGTGTGTTGTTAGTTTTTATCTCATAACTAATGTTTACTTTCATTTTCATTAAATGTTTTTATATGTTGTTTGATAGATGTTAAGAATTTTGTCTAGACTTTAGTTATCGTATAGTACAACCGTTTGAAATTGCATTTTCATCGGTTCACGTTCTATTTTAAACGCTACACAAAAACTCACCACAGTATCACAAATCATTAATTATCCGAAGCTAGAAACCGCTGCCGCTAGGCGCGGGTACTCGCATAGTATAAATAAAGAGAGATATAAAAAGGGGTGAATTTCATATATCCCCTTTAATACCTCTTTAATTTCATATATACTCAAAGCAATTTCTAAATATCAAATGGGAAATGATACATGGACCTAAACTTAGGCCTAAACTTAGACCTAAAACCAATTGTCTGCATCCAGATAGCTGCAGATAGGGACCCACTTATTTTGCAACCCGGATGATGCCAAGTGGTTTTAGATCTAAGTTTAGGCCTAAGTTTAGGTCCATGTATCATTTCTCATATCATATATACCCATTTACACACTCAAAATATCATATTTACCCACTTTTATTTATTTTACTTCAAATAAATTATAAGCTGACTATTTTACCCACCCCTTTTTCAATTTGATAGCGTTCTCTCCCATTTACCTTTAGAACCATATTTCGTAGATTAGAACATTGATTACCTTTTGGAAATAAAAATAAATTTATAAATCGAATTTAAACTATAAAATTTTACTAACGAAAGTCAAACAAACAGATTATGGTGTGTTTGGTAAAAATAGCGATAGTGATGGTATGTGATAAGTTGTAGTGATGAGAAGATGGTATGGAGTTGTGTGGTGTGAGTAGTAGCTGTATTTTTTTATAAAAACGTTTGGTAACGTAGCTGTATTTGTAATTATAATGTGTAAAACAGCTTTTAAATGCTCAAAGCTCCTAAATGCTACTTTATAGAGCATTGGAAAATGAGCTTTCCGAAAAAATAGGTAAAGCTAATTGCTACTTGCCAAACAAACATTAAAAATAGGTAAAGCTAATTGCTACTTACCAAGAATACTTCCAAATTCACATATGAGCAAATTCCATATTGAAATTACAAACAAACATAAAGGTAATTTCCGAATCAAAGAACAATATACAAAAACTAAAGATGCTAAAATAAAAATTAAGAAACACCTCTTCAATTATATGGAAGAGAAATGAACATCTTATAGTATATTAGTCTTCTATCAAATTTCCATTTCAATGAAGTTGTGCTACGTAAATATGAGGACCACAAAGTTTTAACCGAAATGATATCATAAGAACCTGTTAACAGTCAATACTTAAGATATGATGGACGCAATGACCAACCAAATTTGAAATAAAACCTCTAGGGCTCTTTGCTCTGATTGGAGAAATGGTTTTGGCACTTAATTAACGTGGGTAAAACTGTCATAAATGTGATAATGGCTAAAAATGGGTATATATGATATTTAGAAATTGAGTTGGGTATATATGAAATTAAGAGTGGTTTTAGGGTGATATATGAAATTATTCCTATAAAAAGAGTTTGTACACTTTTTTTCTTGGGTACGACTAAACCCACCAAGATATTCTTTGGTCAAAAAGTCAATGCGTTATGTCTTAGTACTTTGACTATACATTTGTATTTGAATCCACATTAGCGAGCCTATAATTCAAAGAATCAAAGATGGCAATGTATCCTTTTTGACAAACTGGTGAACGTTTATTGGATGAAACTCGGTCCCACTCTCATACCAAATCCCTCGTTAGTCATGGTCAAACGCATGTAAAATGACTAATATACCCTCGTCTTCTTCCCCACTCTCACACCACATCCCGAACCCACCTAGCACCACTTCCCTATAGCACTACCATCAAATCCCCTCAATACTACTGTCGTCTTCTTACTATTATTTTTCTCTAAAAGAAACTTGACCACGTCAATAGTGCATAAGAATATTCAAAAGGTTTCACCACCACCATCAGTCAAATTAATATAAGATATATCATGTCCATCATACATTGAAACATTCACACCCGTTCCTTAAATGGACGAACACGTGAAAATTCATCTACATTATATAACTTTTCACATAGCACCTAACGAAACATATAACACTCATCTCGAAACCAAATTCCATATTAACATACCAGTATCCACCTCTAAGTAAAACTCTAAATATTATAGATCAATAACCGCCACACTGCGTCTCAACGGCTATCAATCTTAAGCTTTAACTACTACTTATAACCGAACTTCCATCCTATACCTAACCATTAATATTCACTTTTTCTCAAAGACGGGGCTATAAAAAATCAAATAAAATTAATTATAAATTAAATTAAAATAATTATCAATTAAATAGTCAAATAGTCAACGTGATCTTCTAATTCGATTCTGAACACGCATATCCGGTGATTAGGAGACGAACTGGAGCTCTCAATCGGATCTAAACTTCCGCCAGCGGAGGCGAACCGTGACCGGCGCGGTGACGGAGGTGCGGTGCTGTCGCTGGTGGTTGCGACCGCCATTGGTGATGGTGACGTAAGTTGTTGGTGAGTTGACGTTTAAAGTGAAGAGTACAAAGTGAATTGATTTACATTTTCTTTTACAATTGTTAGGGCTCGTTTGGTTTTTAAGCGGGGTTTAGAATTAGATTTGAATTTGGGAATGATTTGAAAGAAAAGTATGATAGAAAAAATAAGTGATAGTACAAAATGTTGTTTAGTTTATAAAATATATTGAAAATGGTTTAAAATTTTATACTATTATAATAGAAACGTGGCCCTTCTCTTGACTTTTGTAGTAGGAAAAAATAAAATTTTGTTTGTTTAGATTTATAGTACCATGATTAGATTTTATTTAATTTATTTGCTTTATTGCAGGAAAAAAAGTAAAAGGTGACATGTATATGGATGAAACCTGCCACCTCTCTTGAATTTTGTAGAAACCATCATCTATGACTATGAAACACTGTTTCGACACCCATATACCCAAAACAAGCAATTTCTTTTTCTGTCATTTCATTCTTTGAAAGCGACACCCCTAAACCAAACAACACATTAGTTTTGGTTGTTGTAAGTTTTGATCTTTTGAGATATTTAAGTTTTATTTAGGCTGGTCGGCAAGCGGCAGGTGAGCCTCTCACCTTGCAACCAACTCGCGCGGTATCACCGTGCCCAGCTAGTCCACTCATGCGCGAACGGATGTTCTCAAGATCAAATAAGGTGAACGGCTTACCTTAAGTTGAATATGTAGTATCCTTACCCCCAAAAAGGTGAGTGGGAGTGAGGGGAAGTGAGAGGAGAGGGAAAGTTGACGTGACGCTGAAGTGCAAGGTGATTGACTCACCTCGTTGCCATCCAGATTTAGAGCATGGGGTATCGTGGTGCCATTCATGGCGCCAACCCACCAGCCCAAAATGAAGAATGGCGCACCACTACGAGACTTGCGCCAAGGAAGCTCGCGCCGTGTTGCCGACCCTCGGCATTCTTTTTATTTTTTAACCAACAACTAGTTTGTATTTTTTAATGTGTGTAGCGGCTATATAGCCAAAATGCACAAATTTACAAAGTTTTACCCAAAAATTCTATAAATTCCTCCTTTATTCTATCAATTATCACAAACTCTTCAAATTTAATCTCTACTTCAATAATACTTGATTTTCTTTCAATTATGGATCCAAACAATCCCAACAACTTATCCACCTCGACCATTATGATGTTTATTTTAAAACGACCGGATGGATATATCAAGGTTATATGGCGTATGAACAACTTCTAGGTTTGTGTGATCAAGAAGTCGGTGGATCAGGATCAGGTATTAAGAGGACGAGGCAATAAATACCACGTGATCGAGAAGAAGCGGAACAACATTTAATTGACGATTATTTTGGTGAAGGTGGCACTCCACCTAAGTATACGGAAGAGAAGTTTAGGCAAAACCTTTTAATAAAATGTCAACGATATCTTAAGCTATGACGTTCGACCTATTCTCGAGTACTTTAATTTTTTTTGACAATGTTGCGATGCTACCGGTCGTTTAAGTATTGATCCTCTTTTGAAGTGCACATCCGTCATCCACCAATTGGCGTACGACATTGCGCCTGATGCGTTTGATGAATACTTGCAAATTAGTGAATGTTGTTAACGACAATGTTTAGAAAACTTTACTAAATGCATACATATTTTATATATTGAAAGGTATTTAAGAAAGCCCACTTCAACGGATGTTGAAAAAATATATGCATTGCACGAACAAGAACATGGACTCCTGGGAATGCTCGGGAGTATTGATTGTATGAATTAGGATTGGAAAACTTGTCCAAAGGCCTTACATGCTCAATTCAAAAGGCATGAACATAAATACCCAACTCTTATGTTAGAAGCGATTGTGGATAAAAAATTATGGGTTTGGCATGCATATTTTGGGGTTCAGGGGGTAAATAATGATCTTAATGTGTTATATGGTTCCCCATTATTTGATGATGAACTTGCCGGTAAATCTCCGGAATGTCCATTTGTAGTAAACGGACATACATACATGAAAGGTTACTATTTAGTTGACAGCATTTATCCTACATGGTCCGTATTTGTCAAAACATTTAGTGTCGCAACGTTTGAAAAAAAAATGAAATTTAAAAGAGTTCAAGAAAGTTCTAGAAAAGATATTAAACGAGCTTTCGGAGTCCTACAAGGTCATTGGGGAATTACACGACAACCCGCACGTGCTTTTGAAATCAACGCCTTGAAAAGAATCATGTATCGTTGTATAATGTTACACAACATGATATTGGAAGACGAAGAATTTCAAGTGAATTTTAGAGATTTGTTCGTTGATCCAAGTCCAAATATACCTGACACTTGGGTCGAAAGATATGATTTACATGTTAGAAAAGCAAAGAAATTCGAGATAGAAAGTTGCATGACGATCTTCGAGAAGACCTTGTGGAGCATTTATGGAACCTTAATCACTTGTTTGTAAATTTTATTTCCTGTCTACGTACTATTTTTTTTATATTTTTATGTACCTTTTTTTTGTTTTTTAATTAATGTAATGTGTTTTTTTTTTAATTAATGAAATTTATTATAGTTAATATTGTGTATGTTTTATTTTATGTAAATGAAAAAAAAATGGAGAACGGCACCACATTTTACGGTGCCAATGATATGACACAAAATGAGGTGCCAAAGGGTTTTGGTGTCATTCGGTGTTTTGTTGATGTGGCTTGGTTTTGGAGAACAACACGAGAACTATGGCTCGTGATACCTAATGCTCTTAGTGGCATGTTGATGTCTTTTGGGTTCAATTCCTTTTTTTTCTCATTATAATATGGCTCTTTTCACTTTATATTTGTTTTGTTTTGGTTCATTGAAAAACACTAAGCGATAGGGATAGAAAATGGAGAGAACATGGAAAAATTGGAGGGAAAAAATAAAGAAAAAGACCCACAAATAATCTTACACACACAATTAGAGTAAAAGATATAAACGAGAGATAAATTAATATTGAAAAGAGTGATTAATAAAAGAGAAATAAGAGAGAGAATTATGCATTTAATCACAACCATTAATTAGATCTAATAGTGTAAATTCATTAAACAATCGTCGTTTTGTCAAAATTAAAGGATCCTAATCCTTTGAGCAGCTATGTTCTCTTTTGTAACAAATTAATGTGCCAATAAAACAAACAATGAGGGTGCCACGTTGACAATCCATATCACATATACAACCTTTTCAAACAAAAACCCTTGACTCTGATTAATCTCCACCATTCAATTCAATTCAATCCAATCATACCACACCCTTTTTTTCATACATAAACAAACAAACCCCACCCCATCCACCAAAACCATCACTCATTTCTTTGTATAATTTCGCAGCTACTATCATTTAGCAGAGGACGTACTGATTTCTTTGATAAAAACGATGGTCGAGTTGTTACTATGAATTGCTTTTATCTATATTAGTGAACCCCTCTGCAAAATTATTTGTTGTTGGTAAAGACATTTGCTTTTTTTGTCATTTGATTGCAATTGCTTTTCAATAGCTTAAAGTTGCAAACTTTCACCCGTACCCCACCTCAAATTCATATAAAGTTTCAACCTTTTCAAGTTTAGTCCAAGATTATTTAAAGTATGTGTGAAATCAGTCAAGATTATTTGTGTTATATAATACTTGATGAAAATTATACCAAATGAAAATGCATTTAAAACCCAATCTATTTATATATTTTTCATCAAGTATTATATTATATAAAATACACACATAAAAATATTTATAGTCAAAGTTTAATAAAAAAGACTTAAAAAAATTAAAGTGGACAATTATTATAAGGACGAATGTAGTATTTAATTATGTTATGCGATCGGGATAATAACTAAGAGTTGAGTTAGTTCTTTACATGTATCCATGGTTTCACATGAATACTCTAAATTTTTATGTGGGTCACATCATTCCTTACATGTATCAATGGTTTCAGATGAATACTCTATATTTTTTTTGTCATTTTCGATTGAATACTTGACTTTTTGTCATTTTCTTTTTTGCTTTTGTCCTTTTTTCTATTTTTAAAGTATTTGAGTGGGTCCATTCATATTTTAATATTCAAATAAACTTTTAGTATAAATAAAAGAGTAAACTCCAAAATACATCCCTGTGGTTTGCCCCGTTTCGCACCATACATCCCTCAGCAAAAAGTTTAGACATATACATCACCTCGTTAGTAAACGTTTGACTATATACATCCACAAGGACGAACGGTGCAAAAATTGGGTCGTTAACTTGGACACGTGGCAGTTAAGTGAGGGTAACTTGGTCATTTTATCTCCCCCTTTTTAACCTTCTCCTGCTACCTCACTACCCTTTTAACCTATTATTTCACCCAAATGGTAAACCCTAAATCAAAACACACACACATAAACACAAATCCAATGTTTCACCCAAATTAAAAACCCTAATTGAAACGCCTAATTGAAAACCCCTAATTGGAAAACCCTAACTGAATCAGACAACAATGTCCCTAAAACTTGTAGATGTGGGTTACCTATAATCCTTAAAACATCATGGAGACCAAGAAATCCTGGGCGACGGTTTCATTGTTGTCCAAAACCCGTAAGTGTCGAATAATTATATTTTACAATTTAATTTTCAATTTATTTGATTGTCTGATTTACCATTTTTTTGAAGGAACCAAATTGTGGGTTTTATGATTGGTTTGATCCACCCATGTGTGATAGATCAGTTCAAATTATTCCTGGATTGCTGATAAACATGAACCAGCTACAAGATGCTTCAAGGGAAAATCTGTCTAAAGCAAGAAGAATGAAGTTTCTTTTAGGATTAAGTTGGTTCATGTTTATTGTGTATATGATGTTTAAATGAAAACAAAGGATTGTACTCTTTTGTGTCTTTTAGGTTTTAGTAGTAATGAAGTTGGTTCATGTAATCTTTTGTTATCAATGAAGTTGGTTCCTTTTTATGCATTTGTAATGAATGGTTAATATGTGTTATGTTTTGTTATCTTCAGGCATGGGTTAAAATGGGTGAATGTGGTTGAATGGGTTAAAATGGGTGAATGTGGTTGAAAAGGGTTGAATGTGGTTGACTGGGTTAAAATGGGTGAATGTGGTTGAAAAGGGTTGAATATGGTTGACTGTGATCAAAACATACCATGAGTCGATATAACAACTCGTAAATTTTCCTACCGATTTTTCGCGGCTATAATTTTTTTTTCTTTCGTTTCAAACTTTAAATGCAACAAGTCACAGAATATTTTTTCACCAAGACCTCGATAATAAAAAAATTTACATAAAATAAAAATATAATAAACTTTTATATTTTTATTTCCTATCGAACCTTTAAGCCCAACACTACCCAATCAATTCATTTTATTGGGCTCGCGTGTTCTACCCGATCCAACTCTTTTCTTAGGCTCGTTTACAAGTAAAACCCACCCAACCCAACTCTTTTGTTTTGTTGGGCCTAACCCTTTATTTATCAGGCCCAGACACCCTCCTTTCTTTTATGAAACACAATTTGACAATGTAAATTGTGATGTCCTTGTTTTTATGTTTCTGTGATTACTATACATGTGCATGTTAGTATCTAAAGCAACTCATCTTGGTAGCACCAAAAGCAAAAACACCTTTGGCCATTAATATGCACCATGCGTGTAATTCAAAATAGGAAACCAGTCTATTTTTTCTTTTCTTGGGCAATCAACGAAAAGCAAAACAAGACAACATAAACTTTTGGTCTAAGCATAACTCTAGCTACCCTAACCCATGCATGTGCAAACCCACGCCCCTTATCATCTTTTTCTTTTTTTCTGTCTTCCTCGGAAAACACACCCCACCACCTGTACCTCACCTCCAAATTCGCTCCTCCTCTACCTCCACCATGGGCGCTCCTCCAAATGTAGTAAACCATCCAAACTATTTCCCCATCTCCAAGGACAACCCCAACCAAACATTGAATCCACTCTTGGCTTTTCCCATGGAAGCAAATCGACAAGGAATCAAGGTCCCCATCGTGTTTTCGGTTTACGTGGGTCCTTTGTCGAGCATGCTTGAACTATCTTTCTCACTTGACGATGACAACACAAGAATGTGCCCCCTTTCTTGCTGCCATGATGCGCATGCTACAAACATCCAACAAACTCCATCATTTTTTTACCATATCCCTCTATATAAACAAACTCCTAAGACCCTTGTTAAACTCACCAACTCACACCTCCAAGCTCAAACACTCTCAAACTCATTTACATACTCACTCATTGTCGAAGTCGAGAAGGATTTAGGTGGTTACAAAAGGGTTACAAGTTAGAATAGTGTGACGGGATAAGTTCTTGGGTTCCTTTCCTCTTGTCCATTCGTTGCATATCGTGTTCTTCCCACCACTATTGGTGTCGTAAGTCCCTTCAACTCTTTTCAATTCTTAGATCGTCCTCGTTCGTGTTTAGTTCTTGGAAATGTTTGTATCGTGCTTTAAAACATTTAAACTCATTATCGTAGTCACGTTTAAATGGTGTGAACCTTGAAACAAAATGATACTACTAATTTTATGGGACTTCAAAACAGATTGGAAGTAGAAAGTTGGAATAGATTTCATGCACGCATGCTTGCTACTGAGTAAAATTGGTATACAAAAAAATAAAACAGACAAAGCTCCTTAAATATGTTAAACTTCGAAAGAAAACACAAGAGAGCACATAGCCCAGTTGGTTAAGTCGCTCAACCCTCCACACAAGGCACCCATGTTCGATTCCTGCATATGGCAGTTTTCCTTTTTTTTGTTATTCTTACAACTTTGGCCTTTTGGCAGTTTTAATCCCCCATTTTCAACACTTATCACATTTACTTACAACCTTTATAATTTGAAAGTTACATTATTTTTCTACAACTATATACACAAACTATTTTTACTAAAGATATTTCACAAGAACTTATATTATATATATGTGAACCAAGTCTATAAATATATATATATAACATTTTTCCCACCGACAACGTCTCACTATATGTTCTACTTTTCCGTATACTACTTTTGCTCATCTTTCAAGCCGAATCACATTCGTCGTCGATATGCTTTCCAAGCCATACTTCCATAAGCTGAAATATACACAAACTTTTGAAAAGCTATTTTAAACTTAAACGCTGCCACACAAGCAACAACTTAAACTTTTAACTTATTTAACCGCTATCGAGTCAAACATAAACATAAAAACTAAGTATTGCCATCTCATTCTTAGGTTCCGGGGTAGGAGCCACTGTTACATCACACTTTATCTCTTTGTGCTTTATTCATCGAACTGCTAAGGTGAGTTTATAGCCCCAATTTTACTCTTATTTACTTGCTTTATAAAACTATGGGGTGAGAAACATGCAAAAATCTTTTCGAACCTGAAACTGAAAACACTATTACGTGAAACAACCTTGAATCCCAACTATGCTACCGTTAGTTCCTTTTGGGGAGGCGCGATTGTTATGAATAGATCTATTGGGGATGACACCCCGTTCGAGTTTGACCGGATAGGCAAAGGTCGGGCGTATATCATATCGTATTGATTGAGTGTACTGGAAATACACTTGCTGGACTTTTATTTATCATGCTTCTAGATGCATGCACACTGTCGTAGTTTCGGTCGCATGAACTTGGTACTAGCGTAATTGCCTTTTTGCATATAGTGTCATTCACGGAGATGCTATATGTGCAACTGTGGTCCAACTTGATTTCTTAAACTTAAACCTATGAACACACCAACCTTTTTGTTGACATTTTAGCATGTTTTTCTCAGGTTTACTTATTGGCATAGGCAATGGCAAAGGCATTCGTTGAAGACTGGCATCCGAAGTGTTTCTAATCATATTTAATACAACTTTTAATGGGACAACATATATTTTTATGGGTTTTACTTCCGCACTTTGAAACAATGATGTAAAACTATTTCTTAAATTAATCTAACTTTCGATAATGGAATAAAATTTTCCATTCTTTATCACCTTGTGTTATGATATTTGATTTAGTAGCACCCATGACCAACGCTTCATTGTGAAATTTTGGGGTGTTCTGATTAGTATTCGAGCCAAGGTTTTAGTGAATTAGGTATTTTCAAAACCTAAACTATAACCAAATTTTCCTAAAACACTTCAACGCCGCCACAGTGCCGATGTACGCCATGCCTTGCCTCTTGTTACACGATGTAGTCGTGCTATGTATTCTTGCTATATTTTAGGTTCGTATAAGCTCTCATTTGAATTAAATTAATTATTTCTCAAAGTCATTAAGTTTCTTAATTAACTCAAATTTAAACTTTAAGGCTGTTCTTTTTTATTGGGTCGCGAAGTTTAAATGAGAATAATGTTGATGTAACAAACTGAATTAAATTAAGGAATAATTAATTTAAGGAGAGTGTAGAGTAGACTACGAATGCTTATACTTGTTACATCTCTATGTTAAACTGCGTAACATGCCCACTATTACAATATCGCACTTTGCTATGCCTCTAATTGCTTATATGTTATTTCTTTATGTAACATACAACTACTTGATTATATTATTTTCACACATATATTTAAACCACCTCCATCATTGATCACATCCTTTTTTATTTCACTCATACGTTCTATTTTTCATACCCTAATACGACACTATTCCTTCAATTCTAAACGCAATTATCGTCTTTTCTTGTATCATAGAAGATGGCTAGGAGAAAGTCAACAAGAATCACCCGTGGCCGACCCGCCGCTACTCCCACTCCTACTCTTGCTCCTGCCGGGGCTGCTGCAAACCCACCTGCTATGGATCAAGCTATGATTGATCAATTTGTCAATGAGCGCGTGGCAGCAGCGCTAGCTGCGATCAATTCGAACAACTCAACCGCGATCTTTGGAACTTAGGCCTCACGGTAATAAGCGTGGCTGCACGTACAAGGAGTTCCGTGAAGCGTATGTTGGCGGTTATAATGGAGCGGAGGAGTGTTGTTTTGACCCGATGGCTTGAAAAGCGGAAGCTGTGTTCAGGATCTGCAATTGCGAAGATGAAGATAGGGTGAAGTTTGCTTCGTTCACTTTTCAAGAGGTTGCCTTAACTTGGTGGAATAATTACCTGAAGTCTGCAGGCATTGATGTTGCTTATGCCATGCCTTGGGAAGAATTCAAGGATATGGTGCTCAAGAAATATTTCCCACGCAATGAAGTCAAGAAGCTGGAGAATGAGTTTTGGAATCTCAAGGTGAAGGGCACTGATATGGCATTCTACAACCAACATTTCCAAGAGTTGGCCTTGCTATGTCTGGAGATGGTACCAACTGAAACTCGCTTGATAGAGCGATACATCGGAGGGCTACCTCCATCTGTCAAAGGAAATGTGACTACCTCCAAGGCTGCTGACCTTCACGAGACTATTGAAGTGTCAAACAAGTTAATGGATCAAGTGATTGAGGATGCCGCTGAAGTAGCTGATAACAACAAGCGAAAGTGGAGTGATAACCCCAAAGACAACAACAAAAATCAAAACAAGAGGCAAGAGGTAGCTAAGGTCCGCTCTGCTGGAACAGAAGAGAAGAAGGGCTATGAAGGGAAGCACCCTTTGTGCAACCGCTGTAAACTCCACCACAGTGGTCAGTGTAATGTGAAATGTCGCAACTGCCAGAAGATTGGGCGCATGGCCAAAGACTGCAAGTCAAAGGATCTTGCTAACATAACTTGCTTCGGGTGTGGAGAATGAGGACACTACAAGAGTGAGTGTCCCAATCCAAGGGATCAGAATGGAAAAACCCAGATTGAACCAGCCCGAGGAAGAGCTTATTTCCTTGGAGAAAAAGAAGAGAATCAAGATCAACTTCAACACTATCTAAACTGACGACAACAAAGAAATTATCCGCTTTCTTAGATCTTAATCCTTTAAGTTTTCCATCTATTTTACGATGTTGTGTAATTGCGATGTATTCTGAATATTCCGCTAAATGAATCCTTTATCTTTTATTTACTTATTGCCTCATGTTACTAAATCTTTCTTGAACGACTAGCCTCTTCCCACGTCATATTTTAAGAGCCTGTACTCACATCTCGTCACCGTATCAACCTCGACGATTCTCGCATCTTAAACCACGAGGACGCTGTTTCTTTTAAGGGGTAGGCACTATAACAACTCGTAAATTTTCCTACCAATTTTTCGCGGCTATAATTTTTTTTTCTTTGGTTTCAAACTTTAAATGCAACAAGTCACAGAATATTTTTTCACCAAGACCTCGATAATAAAAAAATTTACATAAAATAAAAATATAATAAACTTTTATATTTTTATTTCCTATCGAACCTTTAAGCCCAACACTACCCAATCAATTCATTTTATTGGGCTCGCGTGTTCTACCCGATCCAACTCTTTTCTTAGGCTCGTTTACAAGTAAAACCCACCCAACCCAACTCTTTTGTTTTTGTTGGGCCTAACCCTTTATTTATCGGACCAAGACACCCTCCTTTCTTTTATGAAACACAATTTGACAATGTAAATTGTGATGTCCTTATTTTTATGTTTCGTGATTACTATACATGTGCATGTTAGTATCTAAAGCAACTCATCTTGGTAGCACCAAAGCAAAAACACCTTTGGCCATTAATATGCACCATGCGTGTAATTCAAAATAGGAAACAGTCTATTTTTTCTTTTCTTGGGCAATCAACGAAAAGCAAAACAAGACAACATAAACTTTGATCTAAGCCTAACTCTAGCTACCCTAACCCATGCATGTGCAAACCCACGCCCCTTATCATCTTTTTCTTTTTTTCTGTCTTCCTCGGAAAACACACCCCACCACCACATACCTCACCTCCAAATTCGCTCCTCCTCTACCTCCACCATGGACGCTCCTCCAAATGTAGTAAACCATCCAAACTATTTCCCCATCTCCAAGGACAACCCCAACCAAACGTTGAATCCACTCTTGGCTTTTCCCATGGAAGCAAATCGACAAGGAATCAAGGTCCCCATCGTGTTTCGGTTTTGTGGGTCATAGTCGAGCATGCTTGAACTATCTTTCTCACAGCGGTGACAACACAAGAATGTGCCCCCTTTCTTGCGCCATGATGCGCATGCTACAAACATCCAACAAACTCCATCATTTTTACCATATCCTCTATATAAACAAACTCCTAAGACCCTTGTTAAACTCACCAACTCACACCTCCAAGCTCAAACACTCTCAAACTCATTTACATACTCACTCATTGTCGAAGTCGAGAAGGATTTAGGTGGTTACAAAAGGGTTACAAGTTAGAATAGTGTGACGGGATAAGTTCTTGGGTTCCTTTCCTCTTGTCCATTCGTTGCATATCGTGTTCTTCCCACCACTATTGGTGTCGTAAGTCCCTTCAACTCTTTTCAATTCTTAGATCGTCCTCGTTCGTGTTTAGTTCTTGGAAATGTTTGTATCGTGCTTTAAAACATTTAAACTCATTATCGTAGTCACGTTTAAATGGTGTGAACCTTGAAACAAAATGATACTACGAATTTTATGGGACTTCAAAACAGATTGGAAGTAGAAAGTTGGAATAGCTTTCATGTTGGTGGTTATTCGTCCCAAATCAGGGTGTAGATAATCAACTTCAGTAGAACGATCAACTGCTTTGTGAGAAACAAACAATGGTCGTGATAATAGATACCACCGGTGGTTCTTGGATATCACTGGAATCGTGTGATCACTTTCCAAAGTAAACTATTCGACCCTAATGCCCGGGTATCACGAATATCTACTTGGGATAAGACCAAATGCGTTAGAGAATTAGGCACAATTCTTTAACCCTTGCGCTTATGAGTGTTTAGTGTTTTCTATGTGTCTTTCATGCATGTTCGGATCTCCTATTTATAGGAGGTTACTCTTGACCGTTCAATGGAATTATGAGTATTAATCGCCCATTAATAGCCTCATAATTATCCCCATTATAACCGTTAGTGGTTACATGACCAATTAAGCGTGGTCATAATGATGCGCTTGTAATGTCATTTATCCGTACTTATATCAAGCTTTCATAGTGCTTTCGGTGGTTACCTTGCTTGGGAAACCCCACCGCTTGATGTAAACACAACTTCGGTGAGATACCACTTGGTGGAAACACCACTTTAGTGGAAGATCGATCTGTTGAAATCGCTTCGGTGGAAACACTAATAATCGGTGTTAACCACAACAATACTTTCACCAAGCACTACCAACACATACCACTATTAGAGTCGAGGTGTTCATGGACCTTATGGGTGTACCTCCGTACCTCCTAACCCATTACAAGGTGTGAACCATCCCACAAGTGCACTAAATTTTCCAACAATCCTCCCAATTTAGTTCACTCCTTTGCATGTAAAATAAACATCAAGCAAAACATGTGCATAAACGAAAATGTCACGAGGTTGAATTTCCATCTTAGTAATTACACGTTCAAATATTCGAGAATCGTGGTGTTCTAAGAATTGAACCCTTTAACCCATTTGAATACCGAAGATAACTACACACAAGTTTTCAAACACTTAAAAGCTCCCGAGACTATACAAGCCATGTGTCCATATCCAAATTCATAAATGTTGTAAAAGCTAAAGTCCAAAAGCTTCACAAGCGGCAAAACTTCAACATTTACATAGGTGGTTCCTCTTTATTCATGCTCCGCCAAGCACTTTTCAAAGATAAGTTAACCATTAAAGTAAAGACTTCATCCTCCTTTCGGTGAGTTCCGAGCACAACCTTGGGATGTAAAATAAATATGTGCTCCATCCATCGAATATTCGACTTTCCACATTGAACTCGGCTCCTAAGTTTCCTCGGGAGGAGTTGGGTGTCCTAGCATTCGATGACTAAGTTGGACTTAAACCCATCCCTTTAGCGAGACTTTATAACCAAGTCTCCGGCCGGTCCCTTCGTCAAGTGATCGGCTAAGTTACATTGAGATCTAACAAACTCTATAGATACCACCCCATTCATGATAAGCTCACGAATCATGATATGCACGACACCTAAGTGTCTAGACTTACCATTGTACATCGGCTATAAGCCCTAGCCAATGTAGCTGCACTATCACACCGGATAGAAATGGGTGCTATAGGTTTAGCCACAATGGAATCTCAAGAAGCAAGTTTTTCAACCATTGACTTCTTTACCGGCGTTGCTAAAGCCACAAATTGATTCCATTGTTGAGCTGGTGATGCAAGTTTGCTTCTTGGATGCCCAAGAAATTGCACCTCCACCAAGTAGGAATACCCGCCACCGGTGAGCGAATTGTCTTGATGTTCTTGATCAACTTGCATCGGTGTAACCTTCCAACAACGATGGGTAACGATATATGAGAGACTATAATCCATAGTTCTCTTCAAATAATTGACACCCTTTGAAGCGCTTGCGGTGATGAGCACTAGGATTACTAGTATACCGCTCAATTTTCCCTTTGCAAAGCCAATATCGGGCCTTGTACAAGTCATGGCATACATCGGCGACCAATTACCTAGAATACTCAAGTTGAGATACAACCTTGCCATGATTAGGCATTAGCTTTTCACAAGTATCCATAGGTGTACTCATCGAGTACAATCAAAGTAATTGAATTTCCTCGGCACCTTCTCAATATAATGAGACCGAGAGATAGAAATTCTTTTACTTTCATGTTTAATCCTAATACCAAGGATAACATCGGCCTCCCCATGTCCTTCATGGAGAACCTTGATGACAAAAATTCCTTTGTCGGTCAACTGATTTTGGTCGGTGCCAAAGATCAACATGTCATCAACATATAGACAAATGATGACCCTTAACCGATTCATCAAATTCGCTATATACACATTTGTCGACTTGGTTAAGAACATAACCACTAGACAAAACCACTTCATTAAACTTTTGATGCCATTGCTTAGGTTCTGTTTAAGTCCATAAAGAGACTTAATCAATTTACACACCTTGTTTTCATTGCACGGCATGATGAAGCCACGAGGTTGGTTCATATAAACCTCCTCTTCCAATTCACCATTCAAGAAAAGTTGTTTTCACATCCATCGATGAATGACCAGATTGTGAATAGATGCCATAGCAATCGCTAGTCTTATGGTATCGATACGAGCCACGGGGCATAAGTATCAAAATAGTCTATTCGACTTTTGTTTAAAGCCACGAATGACTAGTCTAGCCTTGAACTTTTCAATAGTTCCATCTACATTCATTTTCCTTTTGAATATCCATTTGCAACCCGGAGGTTTGCAACCGTGAGGTAGATCAACCAACACCCAAGTGTTGTTGCCCATGATGGAATCCATCTCATCATTGATTGCTTCTTTCCGTAAAGAAATGTCACGGGACTTCATTGCTTCTTCAAATGTTTTGGTGTCATCCTCAACAATGAAGCAATAGGAGTGTTGGTGCGAGACCTCATCCCTAGTACCTTCAACTAAGTATAGTTGAAACTCGAGTCCAAATGACTTTGGAGTCCGACCCTTTTGCTCTTCCCGAGCACGGGTTGATTCTTGAACCACAACCTCATCGGGGACCACCGATGGTTCATCATCGAGGACCTCGATACACCAAAGTGTCATGAGTTCCATTAGGAATCCTCGACTTGGTCTAGGGACCGATGAGAATCTATTCTCATCAAAGTCGCATCCTTTGATTCAATTATTGAGTTAAGCGAAACATGTTCATTAGGTTCAATAACATAGAACCTAAAAGCCTTGGAATGCTCGGCATATCCAACAAAGATGTAGTCAATGCCTCTTTCACCCAAAGTCTTTTCTTTGGATCGTGGAGTCTTACAACAACCCTACAACCCTAGACCACGAGATAGTTCAAGTTGGGTTTCTTTTTAGTCCGAGTTCATAAGGGGTAACCTTGTTCCTTTTGTTGGGAACCCTATTTAATAAATAGCAAGTGTTAACATAGCTTCACCCGAACCCTTGACTCGATCTGAATAGGACAACATGGAATTAACCATCTCCTTGACACCTGTTTTCCTTTCGAAATACCATTTCTTTGAGGAGTATAAGGGCGATCGTTTCATGGATTATTCGAGCAGATTGAAATCATCGAGTATCCATGTACTCACCTCCCTATCGATCCTTAATCTTTTGATCAAAGACCCAAGTTGTAATTCAACTTCATTTTAAACACTTTGAATTTATCTAATGCTTCATCCTTGGTATGTAATAGATAGACATAACAAAATCTAGAAGCATCATCAATAAATGTCACAAAGTACTTCTTATTCCCCAAAGAAGGAGTGGCATGCAAATCACATGTGTCATTGTGAATAAGCTCAAGATCTTAGTCTCACGACTAACACCACGAAAGGGTTTCTTGGTTATCTTGGTCAACATGCAAGTTTTACACTTTTCGGTGTCCATGTCAAAAGCGAGGATTAAACCATCCCTAGACATATCTTGCATCCTTTTATAGTGAACATGACCAAGTCTAGCATGCCAAAGGTTAGAAACACTCGATCATATGTGGTCACAAAGTTGAAATAACAACATCGGTGGTAATATTAAGCTGAACATTTGATTACATAAATAACCAAAACCAATAAAAACCACATTTAGAAAGAACAAATTTATCGATTCAATAACTTGTTTATATCCATGATTATTCAAAATACTACTTGAAACCAAGTTTTTCCTTATATGAACATGAATAACATTAAACAAAGTTACAATCTTTCGAACTAAACCTAAGATCTACACAACCACGACCATGCACCAAGGTCGTTGACTCATTTCCCATGTGAAGAATAGAACCATCATTCGGTGACTCATAAGTCTTGAACCGACTTCTATCTTTGCACACATGAGCTGTTGCACGAGTCAACCCACCACGCAACATCATCATCACGCACATAAAAATATTGAGATACATATGTAACATAATAAATCGAAAATACTTATTAAACATATTCGACCTTTCGGTGAGTTGGTGAACCACCACTCCACGAACTTTTAGTGCTCGATCCATTGGCTTTACCACCAACATTAACACCCTTGCGGTCCCTTTTAATGTGACCGGTCTTGCCACATTTCCAACAAGTAGGTGTTGCCTTCTTGTTAGGATCCGCCTTGTGTTATCATGATGTTTGCGCTTGCCTTTGTTGTCATTGTACCGGTGGAGTTGTTATGCTCCACCATATTGACAACAGATGGTCGAAGAGTGCTACTCTTTGGCTTGTCATTATCCTGCAGCCTGAGAGAATCCTCAATGCGCAGATGACTGCCCAACTCAACCAGAGTTAATTCCTCTTTATTATGTTTCAAGATATGCTTGAAATCTTTCCAAGAAGGAGGAAGTTTGTCAATAACACAAGAGACTGTAATAGCCTCATCCATGTGCATATTGTGTTGTGTAAACCTTCCAAGTATTCCAAGAAGTTCATTGTATTGTTCCATAAGCGGTCTTGAATCGGTCATTTTTAATTTGTGAAATTACTAACAAGGAACTCTTTACTTGATGCATCCTCGACCATATATTTGGCATCCAAGGAATCGAGTTCTTTGGAAGATTCGAGTTATGATAAATATCAAAGCAGAATCGGACATACCATTTGAATAAGACCTCTGCATATGTAGTCATCATTCTCCCACTTGCTCCTCCTCCCGATCCGCTCCACAATAGCATCATCCCATCATCGTGAATTGGAGTAGTCGGCACATAAACCACACTCATGCTTGATGAAGAAGTGCATCTTCTTCGCCACCTCCTAAAGTCCACCCTTCAAACTTATCAAGCTTTTCAAAGTTTGAAGCCATATGTTCATAGCGCAGTTGCCATTGATTATCACTAAATAGTTTACTTTGATTGTTGGTGGTTATTCGTCCCAAATCGGTGTAGATAATCAACTTCAAGAGAACGATCAAGCTGTTTCGTGAGAAACAAACAATGGTCGTAGATATGAGATACCACCGGTGGTTCTTGGATTTCACTTGGAATCGTGTGATCACTTTCCAAAGTAAACTATTCGACCCTAATGCCGGGTATCACGAATATCTACTTGGGATAAGACCAAATGCGATTAGAGAATTAGGCACAATTCTTTAACCCTTGCGCTTATGAGTGTTTAGTGTTTTCTATGTGTCTTTCATGCATGTTCGGATCTCCTATTTATAGGAGGTTACTCTTGACCGTTCAATGGAATTATGAGTATTAATCGCCCATTAATAGCCTCATAATTATCCCCATTATAGCCGTTAGTGGTTACATGACCAATTAAACGTGGTCATAATGATGCGCTTATAATCATCATTTATCAAGACTTATATCGGTACTTTCATAGTGCTTTCGGTGGTTACATTGCTTGGTGGAAACCCACCGCCGGTGTAAACACAACTTCGGTGAGATACCACGGTGGAAACACCACTTTAGTGGAAGCACTAATCCTGCTGGCATCGCTTGATGGAAACACCGATAATCGGTGTTAACCACAACAAGACTTTCACCAAGCACTACCAACACATACCACTATTAGAGTCAGGGTGTTCATGGACCTTATGGGTGTACACTCCGTACCTCCTAACCCATTACAAGGTGTGAACCATCCCACAAGTGCACTAAATTTTCCAACATTTCATGCACGCATGCTTGCTACTGAGTAAAATTGGTATACAAAAAAATAAAACAGACAAAGCTCCTTAACTATGTTAAACTTGGAAAGAAAACACAAAAGAGCACATATCCGAGTTGGTTAAGTCGCTCAACCCTCCACACAAGGCACCCATGTTCGAATTCTGCATATGGCAGTTTTCCTTTTTTTTGTTATTCTTACAACTTTGGCCTTTTGGCAGTTTTAATCCCCCATTTTCAACACTTATCACATTTACTTACAACCTTTATAATTTGAAAGTTACTTTATTTTTCTACAACTATATACACAAACTATTTTTACTAAAGATATTTCACAAGAACTTATATTATATATATGTGAACCAAGTCTATATATATATATATATATATATATATATATATATATATATATATATATATATATATATATATATATATATATATATATATATATATATATATATATATATAACATTTTCCCACCAACAACGTCTCACTATACGTTCTACTTTTCCGTATACTACTTTTGCTCATCTTTCAAGCCGAATCACATTCGTCGTCGATATGCTTTCCAAGCCATACTTCCATAAGCCGAAATATACACAAACTTTTGAAAAGCTATTTTAAACTTAAACGCTGCCACACAAGCAACAACTTAAACTTTTAACTTATTTAACCGCTATCGAGTCGAACATAAACATAAAAACTAAGTATTGCCATCTCATTCTTAGGTTCCGGGGTAGGAGCCACTGTTACATCACACTTTATCTCTTTGTGCTTTATTCATCGAACTGCTAAGGTGAGTTTATAGCCCCACTTTTACTCTTATTTACTTGCATAAAACTATGGGGTGAGAAACATGCAAAAATCTTTTCGAACCTGAAACTGAAAACACTATTACGTGAAACAACCTTGAATCCCAACTATGCTACCGTTAGTTCCCTTTGGGAGGCGCGATTGTTATGAATAGATCTATTGGGATGACACCCCGTTCGAGTTTGACCGGATAGGCAAGCGTCGGGCGATATCATATCGTATTGATTGAGTGTCTGGAAATACACTTGCTGGGCTTTTATTTATCATGCTTCTAGATGCATGCACACTGTCGTAGTTTCGGTCGCATGAACTTGGTACTAGCGTAATAGCCTTTTTGCATATAGTGTCATTCACGGAGATGCTATATGTGCAACTGTGGTCCAACTTGATTTCTTAAACTTAAACCTATGAACTCACCAACCTTTGTGTTGACATTTTAGCATGTTTTTCTCAGGTTTACTTATTGGCGTAGGCAATGGAAAAGGCATTCGTTGAAGACTGGCATCCGAAGTGTTTCTAATCATATTTAATACAACTTTTAATGGGACAACATATATTTTTATGGGCTTTACTTCCGCACTTTGAAATAATGATGTAAAACTATTTCTTAAATTAATCTAACTTTCGATAATGGAATAAAATTTTCCATTCTTTATCACCTTGTGTTATGATATTTGATTTAGTAGCACCCCATGACCCGAACGCTTCCGCTGTGAAATTTTGGGGGTGTTACAGTCGATGTAACATAACACAGAACACAACATAAGTTAAACCAGTACATAACAACTTAAACCAGTACATAACAGTTAAACATACCATACCATCCAGTACATAACATAACATAAGTTATCTAACAAGTTTCCTTAATACCTAACAGAACATAACAAGTTTCCAAAAGCCCTAAATTACTTCATGTTTCTAAATTCATAACAGAAGTTAAACAAACACTAAAATCACTTCCTAACTGAACTTTGAGTTGCCTTTTTTCCCCTTGGCCCTTGATTCCCCTTGGCACTTGACTGTGATCCACCAACTCTTGAAGACTGTGATCCCACAGCAGAAGGCTCTTTACATGTCCTTTTGTTATGACCTGTTTTGTTGCACTTGAGACATGTTACAGTTTTGCCACTCCTTGAGAGTTTACCATTTGCAGTCATTTTTCCAATTGAAATCACTACTGCTGACTTTCTCCTTTTCTTTGGTGGCCTTCCAATTTGTGGCTGAATCTTTGGTGGAATGATAGTGTTAGGGCTAGGGTGTTTCTTCCACAAGTTTGGTCCATTGCATGGGTTAATGGTGTAGCTATATTGCTTCTCCCAAGTTACTAGCCAATAACAAGCATGCACCCATGTTTCAGGCAACTCAACATCATCCCTGTTTAGAGCCTACCTACACACATATTGTTAAGTAAAACATCACACACATATTGTTAAGTAAAACATCACAGTGTGGCCTACCTACAATTTTTAATCCAGATAATAATTTAAGTAACAGAACTATAATACAACTATAATGATTGTGTTCAGTAAAACATATGAAGGAATGATAGTGTTAGGGCTAGGGTGTTTCTTCCACAAGTTTGGTCCATTGCATGGGTTAATGGTGTAGCTATATTGCTTCTCCCAAGTTACTAGCCAATAACAAGCATGCACCCATGTTTCAGGCAACTCAACATCATCCCTGTTTAGAGCCATGTCATTTAACATCGCTATCTTGCATGCTTGCGGGGCATTCGATTAATTCCATTTCGCAATCGCAACTCTTCTCTTGTATATCCACTACACATATATCATCCCATGGACCACTTGCTTGATACTTGGTTCCATCATTCCACATTACCTTCATATACATAACAGGTTTTAGACAAATAACAACACAAATATCAATGTGAACAATGTATTTGTTTAACAATTTACCGTATAAGATGTAGCTTCAGTCTTGATTGCATTAAACAACAGAGTAGCAGATGGTGTTAAAGGCCCTTGACTCTTTGCAATTACTTTTTTAACATTGGCAATCTTTTTAGTCAAGTAATCCTTAACATACTCTAGACATGTAATAATAGGGACATCTCTTCCATCCAACAACCTTCTATTAAATACCTCACACATATTGTTAAGTAAAACATCACAGTGTGGCCTACCTACAATTTTTAAGCCAGATAATAATTTAAGTAACAGAACTATAATACAACTATAATGATTGTGTTCAGTAAAACATACCACTGAAATGGGCTCTTGACCAATGCTGTGGTGGTATCTTCTTCAGATACTCATAAGCTCCTTCATTCAAACTCTTCATCTGCTCCATTGCACTATCAAATTGTGCTACAGTAGTAGCTGATGCACATTTCCAAAGCAAGTCCTTGTATAGCTTACCTCTCCACTGTAGCTTCATATTCTCATGAATATGTTTTAAGCAAAACCTATGCTCAGCACATGGGAATATTTTTGATATTGCTGGTATAATACCCTAAAAACAAAATAGTAAGTTAGAACTTAACAAGCAGACTCAGTAAAGACAAATTACAAAGTTAGAGGATTACCTTCTGTCTATCAGAAACAAAGGTAAAATTGGACATGGGTGTCAAATCCAAATCATCCCCTAAGCATGTTAAAAACCATGACCATGAGCTTGTTGTTTCTACTTCCACAACAGCATATGCAAGTGGATATGTTCCATGGTTTGCATCAATCCCCACTGCTGTAAGTAGTTGGCCAGGGTTTTGTCCCTTCATAAAACACCCTTCCAATCCAAGCAAATCCTTAAAGCCAGCTTTAAACCCTTTCTTCAAAGCACCAATGCATACATAGATCCTTTTGAATTGTCTTGTTTTTTCATTTGGATCAAAATCTCTTTCCAAATCTATTTTCACAGTTGTATCTTCATTGGTTCTTTGCAGCTCTAGCACATAGTCCCTTAACCTTGAATACTGTTCTGTGAAATCACCCTTCAGTTTCATCTGTGATTTAGCCTTAGCCCTAGTTACTTTATTTGTAGTGATACCCACTTGATACTTCTGTTGCAGTTGCTCTTTCAAGGCTCTAATAGGGATGTTTGGATTTAATTTGATTCTTTCTTCAATATCTTTGGTAAGATAAGTATTGGTGAGCAGATTCACTTCTCTGGTTTGAAGACAAGTATGTTCATCATTAATGGTAGAGACTGTCCATGTTTCTTCCCTGCATTTATTTTGTTTTGATATTTGCAAAGTCCAAGGACATGTGATCCATTCATACTTGTAATTACTTTTTGTGCCACCCACCTTTATTCTCTTCCCACCTTTATTTATTCCTTCTCCACATGGGTATGTCTCAGCATTTGTTTTTTTTACCCACTTCCCACCAACACATTTTAACTTACTTGGACTTGTATGAGAATTTAGCCCACTAGCATTTGGGCCCTCATTAGGGTATCTAAAAACAGGACATTTTCCCCTACATACTACCCTCAACCTTACTTTATCATTTTTCCATATGTATAACTGTCTTCTAGTAGCAATGGCATGAGCAGCCACAAGATCTGTCACTGTTTTTTTATCCCCAAATTCTTTCCCTACAAAGAATGTATCACTACAGACTACTTGCATCGGTTCCTCACACTCTTTTGCTTTTTCCTCCTTAACTGCATCTCATAGTTTTCTTTCTTTTACCATCATTTTCGAATCGGTTGCACTCTCAAAATCATCCAAATCAAAGCTTTCTTCAACATTAGTATTAGATGGAACTTCTGCATTTGCAGTCTGTGATCCCACCCATTCTGCATCTTTGTCTATGTTTTGATAATAGTCTTTCATACCCACCTCCACATCATTCATAACATGGTCATCATCCTGGATATAGTCACTATCTTCACTATCATCTGACTCACTACTACTCCCACTCTCAGCAAAATTGTCTTCCTCATCACCATGCTCACCATCTAAACCATCAGAACCCTCTCCCACATCAGCATTTAATCTAGGTACCTCTAAAACATGATCAGAACCCTCTCCCATATCAAGCAATAGAGGCATCCTATTTGTCCTCTGAGCAGGCTTCTTAAAAGGCTTTCTAACTAATGTAGAACTAGGTCCATCATCATCTATTTCTTCAATCATAACTCTCTGTAGTGATTTCCAATATGTTTCCAGAACTGTATGCTCATGCTCAATGTAAACCTCAATAAGTTTATATTTATCAACATACCTAACTAGGTTCAACACATCCCCATCATTTCCTAGTGCTTGTAACCCATAATCCAAATCATTGTTAGGTATTTTGAAATGATAGAACATAATGCAATCTTTCCTCTTGTAACCTTACTTTTGAATCATGTCATTCAATTCTATAACTGAAAACATGTCAACATCTATAAAATCTATATAATTATAAGTCCCTTGTAAGTACTTTCTACCTGGAATTTCAGTAAAGAAACCACCATGATGTATCTTCATTGAGAACATGTTTGGAAAATTACCTACAATGACCAAATTACATTCAAAAAATTAGGGTTTCAATCAATAAAAATTACCTACAATGTTATTACAATTAAAGTTAGAAAGATCAAAGATGAAAACTTACTATATGCTTCTTGTTCGTTCACTGGATCATCATAATCACGGATACGCCATTCAGCAACCACCATTGCAATCACTGAATCTTGTTCGTCTACTGGAAATGCGTTGTTGGTTGGTGTTTTTTATTGCTGATTTTGATGTGTGATTATGATTTTTGTTTGTGTTTTTATCTTTGTGTGGATTTGTGTTTTTTGATTGTGTTTTTCATTTGGGGTTTTTGATTTTCAGTGAGGTAGCAGGAGAAGGTTAAAAGGGGGAGATAAAATGACCAAGTTACCCTCACTTAACTGCCACGTGTCCAAGTTAACGACCCAATTTTTGCACCGTTCGTCCTTGTGGATGTATATAGTCAAACGTTTACTAACGGGTGATGTATATGTCTGAACTTTTGGCTGAGGGATGTATGGTGCGAAACGGGGCAAACCACATGGATGTATTTTGGAGTTTACTCTAAATAAAATTATATCAGTTATATACTTTCTATCTCCCACATCAAATCTAAATTCAAATATAAATCAAATCCAAATCATAAACCCGTCAACAAACCAAACAGACCCTTAGAGACAACAATTAATGTGGCCCACATTTTAATCTCATCTCCACCCAATATGATATCTTTTCTAACAATGTTATTTTTTAGGATTGATCCCCTACTTTTAAAGCTAAAGCTACAAACAAACAATTTTTTCTCCTTATGATACTATATAGTGCGATAGAGGTGAATTAGGTGTGTTACGTGCGGCTATGGTTTGAAGCTCGGTTTAGGTTGTGCACGAAAGGTGTTTGATGAAATGTCCATTAGAGAATGATACTTGCGTAATATTTATCGTTACATTTTGACATGCGAAAATTGTTTGGCGTGTCGTTTTGAATGAAATAATAAGTTTTAGTCGTTAGTATGATAATCAACTCCGAAAGCATTTTTAGTCATTGGATAAAACAGTTTTAGGTTTAGTTTTGAATTGCCTGTCAATTGCAGAAATGGGAAGTTTTGCCGTTACGTTTTCGCATCTACTGGCTAGTTTATCACTTACTGTTTGAATCGACAGATATTGTTTTTTAAATAGCTCCTATGTTTTCCGGAGCAAAAGGGCATTTTGTGTGCCGTTCTTTGAGTAACCGTTAACATTTCTATACATATCTACCAATGCAACTGCAAATTTAGCAACAGTGGTACATTAGTTTTTATGTGATTTGCAGTCACATAAACTTTACCATGGCACGCACATAACACAATGTGGGCTAGTAGATGCTTAAAGTTAGCAAAATGGTTGGGTTGGGTCCTTGGGTAATTGCTGATAACATGAAATTATCTTGTGTGCATAGGCACATTTATGTTATTTGAAAACTTTTCTTTAAACATATGAGTACTTTAATATGTGCAAAACCAAAGACCTAATATATAGATTAATAGAAATATTGTTCGATAATGACAATATAAAAGAATCTTACAGCACAAAATGAATTTGTATTAAGTTTGCATATAGGTAAGTCTAGCTTAATGGAGATAAGAATGTTATAGTTTTCATGTGATATTGGATAATGAGAGTAGTCGAAGTACCACAATACATACCAAATCATTACATACTTTTTACTATTTTCATTAGCGTGTAGAATGGATATATAGTTCATCTGGATAAATGTTTATTTACCTCGGATTTTTCAAAATTTTGAGCTAATCATCCGTTTATATGTTTTTTATTACATAAACAAAGCAAGCATCAGAGCTTTATGTACTACTCTTTTTGATAACATAAAGTGTATATATATTAATTATCAAGTAAGATACTAGAGTAGATATTGTGTGCGAACCGATCCAGCTTACCAATATGGACCGTCTGTACTACAATAGGCGCTAAAGAGCCATTTGAGTGAGAGATTAGTTCATGAAATAGTTTCTCCTAGAAATTTTCCATGTTTAGTTTTACTTGTCATATATTTTTTATGAGTTTGGAGTGGGTATTGAAAGTGAAGGATACTGATACTTGGACTGACATTGGTAGCATACGCTTGAAACTTTTTCTCTTTACTTAATGATGTGGTGCAGACATGTAATATGTGAATAGTGACATTTCCGTGTCTTTGCTTGTTGTATGTATCTTAAACCTGGATTTATTGACTGAAAACTTGCATCAATGTCCTACAATTAAAACAGATTTACAGTTAGTTATGCTTACCTATCCCCTTATAAGGATGAGATGGACAAAGTCAAGTAGTCAACTCTACTTCTTGCTTGGTCTATTTGTGTAGAGCGACTGTCTATATGTTGTATCCGAAGTAAGGCTTGTAATTTTTTTGCATCATGGCAAATGGCAATGTGTACCAACAAGTAAATACTATTTAATTGTTTATGCAGCCCGAATTACTTTGTCATAACTTTTGCTGCGAACCAACTATAATAGGAACTGAACGCTTAGGTGCATGGCAATCTGGTTTTCTATTCCTACTTATCACATTATATGCTATTTCTTTTTAAATAACCCAAAAAGTAATAAATATGAAATGTGCTATTGCTGCTATTGTCCTAAAAAAAGCAGCCAAACTGTTAATTGCTATCAGCACACCATTCGATTATCTAGTTGTATTTTTGGTACACAAAACAAAATGGAACTATTGTCCTAACTTAGATATGGTAATGTGAAGCTGCTTGCATTAAACCATATGTGTTGTCAGGTTGTTAGTTTAAACATGCCGAGTGTTGAACTACATCAGGATGTGATCTAGTTATGTTTATTAATTTGTATTTTTTTGTGGTCCACATTACACATAGTAATTAATCTAAATAAATAGAATGCTGAATCAGTAATTTAGTTCAATAGGGCAAATGTTGATTTAGTTGTTACCGTGATGGTTTAGTTATAGGTCAAATGGGTCATGTGTCGAACCGGGTGAAATGGCGTCAAACGGGTCGTGGGTCATTTGGTTTGGGATGGGTCAAGTGATACAAAAGTTGGACATTCTCGATTTGGATCTCGTACCAATTGAGAATTGCTGCTGAGACCTGCGCACTAAGAGACAGAAACACCGTTAGGCTTACTGTGGGATTGTCTCCCACGATTATCCTCCGTGAGAGTGAGTAATCGGTTTAGGGTTTAAGGAGTTTTAGGGTTATGAGATCGCACCTTAAACGAGGATATGATTCCTTTATATACGCACGGAATCCTTGTTGGTTCCGTGTTCCCAACCTTCGCGTATCCCGCCTAAGTCGGTTGGGAATGATTATCTTCTTATTTTAGAAGATATCATATATCCATTCCGTAAATAGATTTGGGCTTGGGCTTTCGTGAGCCCAAGCCTTTATTGATATTGGCCCAAGTCGTGCTGGGCTTGTAAGTATTGGGCTGTGGTCGGGTTCATGACCCGACACCAGACTATACGTCATCATGTCCCCCCAGTCTAGTATGCGCAGTGCGTAACTGCGGATGCTAGACTAATGACCGTAGTCCCAAAAAACAAATAATATACGAAACGTATCCAAGAAGCCATACACCTACCCGTAGGTACAATGTATCGAGACATCCATGTGAATAGTCAAGGCCTCGTTAATCGGGGGAAAGTTACTGCCCCGCTGTCACATCAAGTCATCTCGACCACACAATGAAGACTAGTGGAATCCACGTGTCGCCAATCGTGTGGAAGAGGAGAAGTATATAACTTGGGGATTCATTTTCACCGGATTCCTCACAGTAAAAACACCTTCCGCCATTTCTAAAGCAAATTAAGAGTCGTTATCCCAAAAGTAACCAACCACCAAGGTAACCGCGCGTGCGTGATAGCAGAAAAGTATAACACCATGGTTAAACAGTTGTCTGACTTCACCTCCGACCTTAATTTGATCGATCTGATGGAATTTACCTCAGATTACTTTATACCCCGGGACGTGCATCCAGTGGTTCCGGATGCGCGTGCCACGATTGCGGATTTCCCCGAAGGGAAAGTGGGTGTATACACACGGTTATTCGAATTTGCGAATCAACGTGTGCCCCTATCACGCTTTCTATGCGATGTGTTAAATTATTATACGCTACACATATCGCAGTTACACTGCATCGGCGCGGCCAAAATTACTAATTTCGAAGTAAATTGCCGTTTGTTGGGGATTAATCCCACCATCAACTTATTCCGCGCATTTTACCACACTACGTGGGCGCATGGGTGGGTAACTTTTTCGAAACGCGCCGGTAGACTGCAGTGCTATACAGATAAATTAGACGCCCTTAGGAATTGGAGGGAGTATTTCTTCTGGGTAGATGATACATGTTTCCCGTGGAATTATGATTTCTATACTCGAGGAACACTACAGAGGGATGAGTGCCCATTGCCTGGGTCTTATAACGTCGAGGATGCGGAATTGATAAATGCGAACCGCATCCCTATTAGTGCATATCCTGAGGGATTTTTGGTGCACATGGGGATCAGCCGCAATTATTTTGGCCCCGAAGATGAGATCCCTATCTTTTTAGACGCCAATGGCCAGGGTGGGTACTTATTCCTCCGTACCTCTGCGTATAAATAATGTAAGAATAATCTTCCGTCTTTTTCGCGCATTATATAACCTGTTTGTATATGTGTGTTGTCTTGCGCAGAGATGGATCTATTCACCGTTGTACAGCTAGCGAAGCCCGTAGCCGTAAAGACAGGAGTAAGACCGTTGAGGAATGACGAGGAGCCTATCTTAGCTGCAACTGAAGGGCGTGTCATGGAACTGATTGCAGGGGATACAGGGACTAGTTCCTCCGTTGCAGTAGAGGCAACACCGCTACAGAGCCGTCCCAATCCTGAGGTAACGTCGCTGGTAGCGCAGTCAGCGCCCATAGCTGGAGCTCATCCTGAAGAGGAAGAAAAAGAGGAAGTTGCGCTTAGTCGCAAAAGGACCCGGCAAGATCATGGTGCGGGCCCGTCAAGGAAGAAGCGTCCCGTGATTCAAACTGTGGAGTTGTCCTCCACTGATGAAGCGTCGTCGCACCCCTCTGCCGATGATGCGGAGCCAAAGTAAGTAAAACCATACATGTATAACCTCCTGTTAGTTGGTGGATGTGCTAATTGTGATTCTAACGTGGCGCTGGTGATCATTCGCAGGATGGAGCAGGTCATAGAATCACCTCCCAAGGCGAGTCCAACACAGTCAGCGCATTCTGAGCCGCCGAGCCAGGAGACTGAAAACCAAGCTGATGCAGATGTGCCCCTGGGTCAATTAGTTGAAGAATTGGTTCAAGTCTCCGCCCATCAAGCTTCGTTGATTGTGAAGCTGAAAGATCAAGTATCTGGTGGAGAGGACCAAAGCTCAAAGAAGGACCAAGCAATAGCTCTGTTGGAAGCGCAACTTTCAAGCACCCAAGCGCAACTCGATAGCGCCCGTGCAGAGGCTACTGGTCTCAGCGCATATGCGCAAAAACAGGCCGAGGACAAGATGGCGCTAATGTGCCAAATGAATCAAGAGCGCCGATGTCGCTGTGTATAAGTCTCGGTCGGGCACTAAAACATTTGGAACAGGGTAAAGAAAGTTTGTTTGCGCAGTTGGGGGAGCTTGGGAATACTGTGAGCTGGTCCTTGGAGGTACAGGAGGCAAAGCTGCGTAAGCTGAGCATCGAGTACGATGAAGAATTGTATCCGCAGCTTATGTCGGTGATAGCTGAACGCAGTGGCTCATAGGCCACGGTCTCCGATTGGCTGCGCTTAGTACCCTAGAGTCAACAGAGGTAGTGAGTGCATTTGGGGAGGTTGTGCAGTGCGCTCTAGAGCGTGGTAAATCAGAGGCAGTGGAACAACTCCATGAAGCAGAACTGTTGAAAGCACCTGTTGATAAGGTACCGGGTTATAATGCTGAATCATATGATCATTTGGTCGCTGCCATGCAAAAAATGAAAGACCTAGAGCTCCCAATGATTTCGGAGCTTGAGCGCGACCAAGATTATCCGATAAGTGTTATTATGGCCGGGTTGACATTGGCACGTCATCGTGCTGAGGATGCCGACACACAGCCGGATTATTTTTTGAAACCCCATGAGTCGCAGCTCCAAGTACCCGTCTTTGCGCGTCCTAGGGATAGTCAGAATCCCTTTGCATTGGAGAAAGAGGTACCTCTAAAGGAGGTCTTGGAAGCGCATGCCACCCGTCTTGCCAAGAAAAAAGGTATTGCAGGTAAGGCCATTTTGTGTGGACTTGGTGCGGCTCACTTGCCGAGGTCTGATGGAGTGCCAGTCAGTGTGGCCACCGTGTCGCCTAATGATTCAGATGTGTTGAAGAGCATCAGCGAAGTTAAAGAAGCGACAAGTCATGTTGGCACTTCGTCACTTAGGCGTTGTAGTAGCTTGTAGCGGATATGTTTGATATCGTTTGTAATAACTCGTAGTTATAAATAAAAATTTCTTTTTTGCTTGTTGCTTGTAGGCATTTGTAATGTATACATATCGTCTCGCCAATGTAGGAAATTCATAGTCGTGTATGAAAATTATAGTATACTTGGAAAATAATTCTAAGTATTTAATCATAACCGTGTATGTAATGATATTCAACAGGTCAGAATATCTTATTAAGGAAGCAAGTATCTTGGTTCCCCGGTTGTTAAACGCATGCGCGTGCATTATCACAAGAACCGTCGTGGGATGCGCATATCTTATTCCAACGCCTTGAGAACAAGGTGTTTAACAAGGATGCGTGATCCAAGATTGATGGGTTTGCAACCTCTTACTCAACAAGTTAGTTAGTAGGTCAACTTATCCTTTTACCATCGTGGGTTTATTCAGTAGTGCATGCACGCCATCGTGGGCAAAATAAAAATTGTTAAGGCATACAAGATATGGAGATAACAATTTAAAATGTGTCATGGAGTTAGCTAGAAACCGCGACGCTTTTATTAATACTTGCAAGTTTATCAGAAATAACAAAGAAAAACAAGAATATGAAAAATAAAACCGAGTACATGAATGTTTATTGAGCATCGAAAGTGCGGAGCGTTCGCGCGCTATGCCGTAGCTATTCCTATAGGTAGCACCTCTCGAGGTTGCCGATATTCCATGCGCGCGGTAGGTCACGACCATCCAAACCTCGTGAGTCAGACGCACTGTGCCCGCTGTTTCAAGAACCTCGTAAGGTCCTTCCCACTTTGGTCCGAGCTACTCGTATCTTCGCGTGGCTTGCCTCATTGGCGCGGTAGACAAAGTCGCCGGTCTCGAATGAAACACCGCGCACCTTGGCATCATAGTATCCTTTCATTTTGACTTCGACCTTGCCTCCCGTATGGCCGCCGCGCGCGCTCTTTCTTCCAAGAGGTCCAAGTCGACACGCCTTCGCCGCCGCTTGTAGTCACATTGATCTCCGCGCAGGCGGATAGTTGGCATGCCGATCTCGGTTGGTATAACGGCTTCTATCCCGTATACTAGAGAGAAGGGGGTATCCCCCTGTGCTGGTTTTAACTGAGGTGCGGTGCGCCCATAGTACATGTGAAAGTTCTTCGACCCACCTTCCTTTGTGTTTGTCCAAGCGTGCTTTGATTCCTTCACCCAAGCTTCGATTTGCGCGTTCGACTAAACCATTGGTTTGTGGGTGCGTAACCGACGCAAAGTGTTGGGTGATGTTTAACTTTTCGCACCAATCTTTGAAGGGGTTGTCGTAATTGTTTCCGTTATCCGAGATGATTTCTCCGTAATCCAAGCGGCATACTATGTTGTCCCGCACAAAGCGTTTCACCGGTTGCCGAATTGTCGCCACCGCTTTTGCCTCGATCCACTTGGTGAAGTAGTCTATAGCTACTATGAGAAACTTGAGACCGCCGCCGCTATTGGAAAAGGACCGCGATATCAATGCCCCATTTGTAGAATGGCCACGGCGCCGTGATTGGTGTTAACTCATGCTGTGGTTTGCGCGGTACGGGTCTGTGGACTTGGCAATCATTGCACTTCCTTATCAAATCCCGCGCATCTTTATGCATGGTTGGCCAGTAGTATCCCGATCGCATGGCGCGTGCTACAACGGACCGTGGTCCTGCATGCATGCTACATGAACCTTCATGGATTTCTCGCAGCACATAATTTGCTTGTAAAGGGCCGACACATCGAAGCCATGGTTGGAGGAAAGAACGTCGATACAATATGTTGTCACGCATTGAATCTCTGCTGCAGGCGCCGATTCTCGCGAGCTTCATTCATTCTTGGGGTAATGTACCTTTGCTTAAGAATTCGCAATTGGTGTCATCCATGTAGGACCATCCTCCTCTATGATTGCGGAGACTTCCATCTCCGATATTGACTTGCTTTTCAAGTGTTTCCACCAAAGACTTGCTTTGATAAGTGTGCGAAGCTTGTCGAGGCGATCTTGCTCAAGTGCATCCGCTGCGATTTTCTCCTCTAGGGACTTGTTTGATAGTAAATCATCAAAGCCTTTGATCGATGTCTTAGTCTTCTCAAGATATCGAATCATATTTTCTTCTTTGGCCACGATTCACCCAATACATGGTTGGCCACTAGCCGGAGTCCACATTTGCTTCCAAGTTACGACACCCATTCGAGCCGCAATGCGTAGTCCAAATGATCGTGGCTTCATATTCGCCTCATTGTTTGTCGAGGTAAATTCAAACGCGCATGCGTAAGTGAATTCCATTCCTCCGGGTTTGTGAGAATAAGGCCGCCCCGAGCCATCCACGCACGAGGACCCGTCTCAGTAAACAAAATCCATGGATCTTGTAGTGCTTTCTCGCTGGTGTAGGTACCTCGTCAAGATCCGCTTCGATGATGAAGTCCGCCGAACTTGTCCTTTATTGCGGTACGTGGTCCGTAAGAGATGTTATGTTCGCTTAGCAACACACTCCACTTCGGAGTCGCCCCGACGCATCGGGTTTGGAGATGATCCGCTGATGGCTTGATCCGTGATTACCGCTATCGGGTGCGCTGAAGTACCGGCAGCCGCTTGGCGGCAAACACTAATGCCAAGACCAATTTTTCCATGGCACTATAGTTCATCTCCGCCTTCTTGAGAGCTTTGTTGACAAAATAGATAGGGGTTTGCACCGAGTCCCTATCTGTTAGTAGCACCGCTACCGACCGCCCCATGAGTTGCCGATAAATACATGATCGCTCTTCCCCGGTCGGGTGCCACGAGTGTTGGGAGCGTTGCTAGATGTTGTTTGAGTGTGGTGAAAGCTTCTTCCGCCTCCGTTGTCCACCGAAGTCACCCTTTTTATACACTTCGAGTGTTTTGAAAAGAGGTAATGACTTTTTCACGACTTAGACAGAACCCGTTGAGGCCGGCCGTTTTCCATTGAGGATTGGACTTCCTTCGTGCGTGGTGAAGGAAGTTCTATTACCGCCTTGGTCTTTTCCGGACAAGGTTTTATGCCATCGTTCTATCAAGTACCCTAAGAACATGCCTTGAGAGCGCCAAGGTGCATTTCTTAGGTTAAGCTTCATGTTGATCTCTCGTAGAGTCTTGAATGTCTCTTCTATGTCGCGCACAAGTTCACTTTCAAGTGTGACTTTTAATGACCGTGTCATCCACATAGACTTCCGTGTGTGGCCCACCTATTTTTCAAAGGCATTGTCTACCAACCCGGTAGGTGGCGCCAGATTCTTCAAGCCAAACGGCATTTTTGTAACAAGACACGCCTTGGCTTGTGTGGAAAGTCGCTTTTCCTCGCCTTCCGGGCCATTTGTATCCGGTGATACCCCTTGTACGCCAACAAAGCACTTCAACGGGTATCCACACAAGGACTCTATTTTCCAATCTATCTCGTAATGGATAGCAGCCCTGCGGGCATGCTTTATTAAGGTCGGTGAAGTCTACACACATTCGCCACCGCCATCACTTTTTGACCATTATCGGATTAGAAAGCCACCGTGGTAATAGACTTCACGATAATTCCGTGATTTACCAATTTCGTACCTCTGCCAGATCGCTCGCGCCTCTCGGAGCTTGGCCACGCTTCTTCTGGCGTATCGGTGAGTATCCTTGTCGGATTCTAAGTTTATGCTCTGTGATCGAGCGTGGTACTCCAGTCATGTGTTTTGGCTCCCACGCGAAAATATCCACGTTCTTTTGTAGGAGTGCGCACACAGCTGCTTTGCCGTTGTCCGACAATGACCCTCCAATGGTTATTTCCTGTTCTGGGTATTCGGGGTGAATTGCGACCTTCAAGTTGGGGATTTTGGCCGCGCACTGTTTTGGGATTGGTTCCATTTCGCATGTAACCGTGTTACATTCTCTGTTTGGTACCGTGGCATTGTAGAGAGTGACAATGCCTCCTTCTACTGGGAATTTAAGCATCCCGTGCGCTGTTGATGGCACCGCGCGCATGGCTGATATCCCTGGTCTCCCGATAATGCCATTGTATGACGAGGGATTTGATCACCATGAAATCCATCCAGTTGTCGTAGAATGCTCTGCGCTGCCAACGCCGACTAGTAATCGCACTGTCCCATGGGCCATATTTTTCACCGTGAAACCGTGAGTGCTTGTGTTGACCGGATTTAACCGACTACGATTTCGTGTCGTAGTCTTCTAAAGCAATGCTCATACATGATATTTGCCGATGCTCCACCATCGATGTACATGCGGTGTATGTCGTGACCACCCGCACCGATTTCAATGGTGAGAGGCTCTGCTGCTGCGTTGTCCGCAGCTAAAGTAGGAAAGAGATTTCACTTCTTCAGAAAACTCTGGCCGACCTTTTGTCTAGTGGTTCGTTGCCACGTCGGATCATGTAGATTGTGTCACCTTATCTTTGGGTGTCTCCTTCTTGCTTCCATTCTTTTGTTTATCTCTTCCTCCTTAATGTTTTTAACTAGGTGATCCACCGCCTTCCTTGACCATCTTGTCGATGAGTTGGCGCACTGGACACACTCGTTAGTGGTGTGACCCTTTGCGCGTGGTAGTCACAAGATCCATTTCCAAAGGCGCTTATCTTCGTGTGCGATCTGCGGCGGTCTTGGGAAATTCGCCTTCTGCTCGCGAGTATTTCCTTTGGGGTTTTGATCGGGAGTATACTGCATTATCCCCTCTCGCCGCCTCCTCCGCCGCGATAGCTCCTATTACGGTTATTACCTCGGTCGTTGGATTGTCTCCCGTGTTGTTCCTGTGACCGTAATCGAATGGTTCTTTTGCTATCCGCCCGCGGCTTCTCCTCGACAAAAGACCGAGAGCGCTTCATGAGTTCATCAAGGTCTCGTGGATCTTGTCGCTCAACCTCTTGATGAGTTCGGGTTATTAATCCCATTCATGAAGCCCGAGATCTTTAAGACTTCAAGGCATGCTTTAACCGCATGCATTCATCTTTGAAGCGTTCCATGAATGCGCCGTGGATTCTCCTCAGTTCGCTTTTACCCGGCGAGTTCGACAGGTTTTTAGCACACTTTTGCGTTGAGTAAAATTTAGGCGAACGCCTTTCTCAACTCTTCAAAACCATTCACGCCCTTCGTGGGAGTTTGTTGAACCGCTCCGCGCTTCCCACCGGTGTGGAATTAAACATGTGGCACCAAACCGGTTGTGGCCAGTTTTCGATGGTCGCGGCCGATTCAAAAATTTTAGGTGATCGTCGGATCACCGTCCCATCATAGGTTTTAACATTTGTAGGCATGCGCCTTTTCTTGTTCTCGAGAAATCACTAATGCGTCCGGTGAACGATCCACTTTCTCGACGGCGCCATGGAGAGACATGTCTTCCTCTTGGCTATCGCGCTCGCTCGGATTTCCAATGTCCAAGATCACTATCCTCGTTGTCCGAGGAGTTGTCAAGATGAATTTATTTTCTACGGCTTATGCGCCGCCATCCTCGTAATCGACTCATAGTCCGGATCCAAGGGCTTTCACTGGGGAATACTTTCGCCCGCCTATCATGTACTCTACGGCTACCCACCCGCGAGACACCGGTACGCCGCTCTTCTCTATCATCATCACTCAAGTGTTGCGGTGAGATGTCTCATCACCTCGATTCTCCTCCCGATTCTCGTTGAATACCGGGTTTTATGACCGCTTCCTCTGCGCTTTCCTTTCGGTGGCGCGGTGGGGAAGTATCGACTCGAATCGAAATTGAGTCGGGCCTTCGTGTTCCGCCCGATCTATTCTCTCTTCCTCTTGCATGAGGGCGCCAATGCTCGTAGTTTTGGGATACGAAAGCTTCGGTGCACTCGCGCGACTCCCTCGAGAGTGAGTGCGCTTGTTTCATCGCCGCACCCTTATCCCGACCGGTGCCTCCGTACCTTTGTCGCCGGTTTTAGCACCGATTGGAAGGGAGTAGTAAAGACGGGTTGTTCCCGAGTGCGCAGTGGGTCTACTCCACTCGTGGTGGTTGTAGTGACTGGGTTATTCCCGAGTGCGGTTCTACCTAAGGAAGAGCAAGTCTTGACCGACCCCTTATTTTTAGCAAAGACCGGTTGTCCTGTGAGGTCCGCTAGGGGTTAGTCCACTCGCGACTTCTTCCCATAAGATCCGATCGCGATCGCCGATTGCCGTGTTTTGTCATTCTAGTGTCGATTCTTAGTGTAGGGTCCCACGGATGGCGCCACTTGTTGATACAAAAGTTGGACGCCTCGATTTGGAGCTCGGGCTCGCACCAATTGAGAATTGCCGCCGAGACTTGCGCACTAAGAGACAAGAAACACCGTTAGGCTTACCGTGGGATTGTCTCCACGATTATCCTCCCGTGAGAGTGAGTAATCGGTTTAGGTTTAAGGAGTTTTAGGGTTATGAGATCGCACTTAAACGAGGGATATGATTCCTTTATATACGCACGGAATCCTTGTTGGTTCCGTGTTCCCCAACCTTCGGCGTATCCCGCCTTAGTCGGTTGGGAATGATTATCTTCTTATTTTAGAAGATATCATATATCCATTCCGTAAATAGATTTGGGCTTGGGCTTTCGTGAGCCCAAGCCTTTATTGATATTGGCCCAAGTCGTGCTGGGCTTGTAAGTATTGGGCTGTGGTCGGGTTCATGACCCGATACCAGACTATACGTCATCAATTGCCAAGTTTATGTTGTATTCAAAATGGCTTAGCGAAACACTTTAAGAATGGGCTTACTAGGTTTTTTATTTGAAGGTCACTGTAGTAGTAGTCAAAAGTATGGAATTAACATGGCACTTTTTAATACGATTCAGTTTTGTTGTATATACAGACACTTTCTGCAATTTTTCTTTGACAGATTTGGAAATGAAATGATCATTAATTTGACTTTTGTTGCAAGATCCCCAATTTTGCTACTGTAAATGGTTGTTTTTGACAGACTCGTTAACATGGTGAACCATATATATGGCACTTCAGTCCTAACCCGTTGGTATTCCCATCGCTTTGTATTGCAGAAAAGCATTGGCTAATGCTTTATCAGTCACACCGTAGATATTTGGAAATGCAGGCTTGTGAGCCTTACAGGTAACACATGATCTAAACTAGGGGTGTTCCCTAACGGGCAGCTAGTCAGGTTGGGAAACAAGTCAAACTGGTAATTTTAGTCTGGATTGGATCAGGTTGACCTGCAAACGTGGTCTGTCCTTTTCTTAAACTTGTTTAAAAATAATGATTAATGAATGTTTTCAGCCAACCCATTAAATATAACATAACGTAAATTGATCCATTTATAAGTAAAATGCTTGAAATTCGACCTCTGTATTCGACAGTTAGTTTGTTAACAACGTAAATATTTTATTCCCTTTGAAAGAGCAACAATTTACTGGAACGGGCTCAGTGATATCACCAGTGCCAAGGCTTAACATTTACTGCCATTTATATGTTTGAAGCTCAAAAAAATGATAAAGTGTGTTTGTTTTAGTTAGTGCAGGTGGTCAATGTGGTGTATTGCTAGTTATATTAGTATTTGTCATATGGCCTGATTCTCAATTCTAAAGGCAGATTAGAGACGACATCAACTTCATCAAACCCCATCTGTTTTTCTCGAGTTATTCAAAGGCAGTGATGATAACAATACATACAATGACGTCTATGGTGTATGTTTTAGTTTCATTTCTGCTCTAGGAGTTAATAAGGTTGGCGTGTATCTTTTTAGATGTGTTGTTTGAAAGAGTAGTCATAAAGTAGGCAAGCTCAATTTATCAACTCATATGTAATGTCAATGGATCTTCCTTATTTGAATCAATACTATGTTCATTTCGGAAAAGAAGAGCAACAAATTCATTCATGGCTGATATTATCTCAAAAACTGTAGTGGTTGCCTTGTAGGTTTAACATCGTAAGGCTAATGCACTGAACAAGGCTACTAGTAATGGTATCTGATAAATTATTATAAGATAAATCGAGATGGTTCAACATCTTGAGGTCTTCCATCTCTGATTGAATTGAACAAAATAATGACATGTTCAGTTAAAGATATTTTTTGAGTCTACCCATTTGACCCATTTTAGTTTTCGCTGTTCTTTGGTTTGTTTCACAAGAGTGGGTCTACAGTTTCATGTTTAACCCATTTCATATTACTGTAAGTTACATGTTTCCACATTACATTAGTAAGAAGATACAAGACTCGTTTTTTGTAATTTAATTGACCTAGTTCAGTTTTATCTATATTTTTAGGACAATCTTTTTTGTTAATTAAACTTCCATTAAGTAGTAACTTTGGTAACACGCTCAACTCTCAAGTTTTAAATCTCTAATGTGAATGTACATGTGTTGGACCAACTGTATATCAAAATATTCGAGCTGATTTATGTATCAGAAATCCACTTTGGTCATTATTGACACATTTTTAATACAGTATACTTGCAATAATAATACAGTATACCAAACATGAGGTTAACTTTCTATAAAATTGAACCATACACTGCTCAAAACCAGAAGAGGGGGAAGCCTCGAGCTTTCTCATTCAGATATTCAAGATAAAGTCAAATTTATGAAATTGAAAGTCAAAGAACACGAATAACATTAGGCTGTTCATTAAGGAATCGAACACCAAGTAGAACTTAAGTCAAATTCAATACCACAAAATGGACTGATGGAAATTAAACCACACTTACAAACATGCTTGATACATATGATACGTCACCATGAATGTAAACGCACTCTTATGTCTCGTACACTTATGAAACAAGAAAATTAAACCATAATTACGAACATCTTAAACATCTTAAACAACTTAACATTTATTTAACTACGACATGCACCGCTCCTTGTTGTAGTTACTCTCAACTTCACCATACAAGCTTGATGATAGACCTAAACAGGTTCAAAAATAAAACCATTTTAGTGAAGATTTATTAACAAACTCATGTGAAATCAGATTCTACAAAATGGGACAACATAGTACCTTATATATTTTGAAGCACATCGAGAATGTGCTGCACCTCGTTGACAACAATTTCAATTTTCATCCGTTGTGGTGGGGAATCGACAGAGCACAATACTCCAATCTTGATAATTGCAACCAAACATTCTTCCACTTTCTTTGCATCCGCTTCCGAACTTTGCAACACAATTGCATCATCATCAATAACATCGATTACATGATCCGGTAATGCCATGTAAGCAAATTTATGAAGGCTAAGACCTTCAATAAACATGCCATGTGTTGGCTTTTTACCGGTCATCACCTCTAGTAATAATATTCCAAAACTGTAGACGTCCCCACAACTTGTCATCTCGCTCCCGATACCATACTCTACAAATGAAACACGACTAATTAATTTAAAAACTTTAACCTGTAAATAAATATAAGCATCATGGAATAAAAGTGGAATTACCTGGAGGTGCATAACCAATTGTTCCTTTAAACCCGGTTAAGCTGTTTTGGTTTAAGTTTGTACCAAGTAGTCGAGCTAAACCAAAGTCTCCAACATGAGCCACCATATCATCATCAAGTAGAATGTTACTTGGCTTCAAGTCAACGTGAACAATCGTTGTTTGGCAGCGATTGTGAAGATAATCAAGTGCAGTGGCAACATCTCAAAGAATATTTATTCTTTGAAGAAGGTTCAGTTTTGATGTATTTTCACTTGAATGAAGCCAATCGTGTAGACTTCCATTCGGCATAAACTCATAAACCAGAGCTTTAAAATCATTTCCTTGGAAATCAGCACTTGAACATGAAGTTATTATCTTCAACAAATTACGGTGCCGAATATTCCGCCAAGCCTCACATTCTGCTAGAAAACTTTTGTGAGCTCCTGGATTTTCAAGACGTAGAACTTTGATTGCAACAAATTTGCCATCATCGGGATCGAGGATCCCTTTATAAACAGAACTGAACCCACCCTCTCCAATCAAATTTGTTGTAGAGAACCCATCGGTAGCCTTGAGAAGTTGATGGTATGAAACTTTCAAGAACCATTCACTCCCTGATGATTGAGATGGTTGGCTCTTGCATTTCTTCTTACACAAAAGATACGAAAAGCAACGTGACTGCAATCAGGATGACTAATATGAAGAAAAGAAACCTTTTTTTCATACTACATGTCTCCTTGCATTTGGGAAACTTTAGTGTAATCAAACCACCACAAAGCCTATCGTTCCCCAAAACTGAAAATGCAATTCCGTTGGCAAACACTCCTACAGTTGGTACTTCACCCTCAAAGTCATTAAAGGATAGGTTCAAATATCCTAAGGATTTCCATTTTTCTAAAAATTGTGGAATTTTGCCTGATAAATTATTTTGAGAAACGTCGAGTATCCCCAATCCTCCCAAGGAACTTAATGAAGATGGTATTATGTCTTCAAATCTATTGCCACTAAGGTATAACTCTGTAAGGCTAATACACTCACCAAGGCTACTAGTAATGGGGCCTGAAAAATTATTATAAGATAAATCGAGACCGCTCAACATCTTGAGGTTTTTAATCTCTATTGGAATGGAACCAGATAGGTTGTTGTATGAAAGCTGTAAAAAATTGGTTAGTGATGGAAGTTGAAGAAGTTGTCTGGGTATGTTACCACTGAGTCTATTGTTTCTAAGGTTTATCCCATTTAGTTGTTTACAATTCCCAAGGCTTGATGGAATATGGCCTTCTAATTTGTTGGAATATAAATAAAGTTCATTCAACAATGATAGGTTCCCGATGGCATTAGGGATAGGCCCTGAAAATTGATTACTATTTAGACCAAGAACTTGTAGCTTTTGAAGTTTACCAATGGTAGTGGGGATATTTCCTTTGAATAAATTAGACCCTAAATCTAAATGGGTCAAACCAACTAGACTACCTATACTTGAAGGTAGGCTTCCAAATAACTGATTCTCTCCTAAATCTAGATAGCTGAGTTAATGAGAGAGATTACCTATAGATATTGGAAGCACTCCTACAAAGTCGCAATTTGAAAGACTCAACCTTACTAATCTGGTGCAGTTTTTCAGGGAATCGATAAACCTCATGTCATCAGCTTCTCCGCGTCCATGGAAGTTGTTATTCTTTAATCTAATTGTATTAATATCTCTTAGTTTTGAAAAATCAATTGTCAACTTCCCACTAAAATTGTTTTGACTCATTTCAAGAAATCCTAATTTAGAACAATTTGAAAGAGAAGGTGGAAGAACTCCGGTCAGTTCGTTATCCCGTAACTGAAGGAACTCAAGATTTGGGAGCTGATTACCAATTTCTGAAGGAAGACTACCAGTGAGGTGATTTTCAGATAAGGAAAATTTAACTAGGAGTGAGAGGTTGAAAATGGAATGAGGGATGCTTCCATATAAGTTGCAGCCACCAGAGTTAAATGCCGTCAAGCTTTTCCAATGACCCAAGGTATCTGGAATGCTCCCACCCAACGGGTTCTCTGTAGCAGAGAACCATTCCATTGATGTAATATTCCCAAAGAAAGGTGGGATTCCACCTGTTAACTTATTGTCTTCAATTACAAGACGAGCAAGTCTCGAGAGTAAACTCGTCTCCTTGGGTATGCTTCCAGTTAGCTCATTTAGATTGAGGTAAAGATCTTCGAGGTTAGAACAACCAGACAAGTTTGTTGGAATGACTCCACTGAATTTGTTTCTGTTAAGATAAAGACGACGTCGCCTAGATAGACGACCAAGTTCATGAGGAATGGTTCCTTGAAAGCTGTTGTTCCTGAGATAAAGCTCACGGAGGAAGCTGAGGTTTCCTACATGAGGAGACAACGAGCCTTCTAAGCCTTGAGAATCCAGCCATACAGCAGTCACTCGTTTGTTTCGCTTTCCACATGAAATACCACTCCATTCACAGAAATGAAAGGAATGGTTCCACGAGGTTAGAACTTTGTATGGATCATGGGTGATCACATGATAATCAGTCTCATTACCACCGTAGGAAGCAGAGACAGTGGCAGAAATAAGACATATAATCGCGAGACCATAAAAGAGAACTGAAATATGAGAGGAAGATAATAAGTAACTTAAAGGTTGTGGTGACTTCATTTTTGGAAATTTACAGTGATGGCTTTTTATCCTTATTTTTGAATGTTAAATTTTTTAATAACATGCTACTGGTGAAATGAATTGGTGAAAAAATACGTGTACAATCATTTATATATAAGAAGACCAATATTAACGAATAAAACTGAAGGCATTATAATAACTAAAGTTCCTTAACTCTAAGTCTCTAATGTTTAACTTTTGTGTAGAGGATGCCGACCATCAACAAATTCCTTAACTTTAATATTTAAGGTTCATGACATGCAAATTGTGAAGAGGATGCCGGCCATCAACAGAATTTTTTATAATCACCGAAGACTTTTAAGAAGACTTGAAATAAGGAAGACTTTTAAGAAGTCTTGGTACAGGGCCGGCTATGGCATATGGTGAGGCGGGCCTCAAAGAAATAGGGGCATCACCGCGGTTGAGGTTCGATGTGTTAAAAAGTGAAGAAAAAAATGTTTTTTTTTTGGGTGGGGGCACTACACATCTCAGGAAGAAGGGCATAGCATGAACAAAAAAATGAAATATGTTGGTGTTCGATCTTGAAGAAGAAATTAGAATGCAAAGTAGAGGAATAAGATGACTAGTGTAAAGTTTGTGTTGAGTTGAGTTTTGTGATTTTTGTTTCGGGCGTATAAACAACATGACGTGGAATTTGTTTGACCTAAGTAGGGGTGCTATTCGGGTCGGGTTGGTCGGGTTCGGGTCAAACGGGTCGGGTCCAAGTCGGGTCGAGGGTAAAAATAATATACCCGAACCCGACCCTACTTGAACTCGGGTTAGTCGGGTTCGGGTCAAGTCGGGTCGGGTCAAGTCGGATCGGGTCAGTCGGGTTCGGTCCGCCATTTACAAAATCATAGAATTTAATTTCTAAAATAACACATGTATAAATGACACATTTTTTGGTTGCATTTGTTTGTTACATATTTTTTCGATAGAACTGTGTCATATGTTGTTCTTGGAAGTAGTACTTATTTGTTGGATAAGATTGATAAGTTACAGGCGACCAAAGAAATGTAGATTTTGATCAAGATTCGTGTTATGTTAATGTGAATAAAGAATCTGGAGGTCATTGTTTCTTGGTTGGATCGAGTCACCACTAATCGAAACCCGGAAACTAGACCATTGTTCTTGTAGCTCACCGGTGGTCCTGGTTGTTCTTTAGTAGCTTTTGGTGCAACCAAGAGATTGGTCCTTTGCATATAAACTCGATGGCAAGTTAAGATCTTTTAGTGACACTTTTCAAAATTCAAAGTATCCATTGGTTGTGAATATGATTAGGGGCCATAAAGTTGTGATCTTTTAGCTTATACTTCATAAAAAAAAAAAAAAAAAAAAAAAAAAAAAAAAATACTAACTCGGGTTAGTCGGGTTGACCCGAACCCGACGAAGCAAAGTATTTAAACCCGATACCCGACCCTAATTCGTACTCGGGTTAAACGGATTGACCCGATTGACCCGAGTTAGATTTTGGACCCGAGTAACCCGACCCGAATTGACTCGGGACGGGTTCGGGTCGGCTTCGGGTCACACCCCTAGACCTAAGTATTTGTTTTTTGCTTGATTTTGAATTTATTTTACTTGTAATTTTTTTAAAGAATTGTTACTAAGTTTTTCAGGTTTTACATTTTTACTTTAGCCAAGTATTATTACAAGATTCGTGGCAATTAAGTTATTTTTAGTAATCACGGTTTTCGAATTTTTGGCTGACTAATTCAGAAGATTTGAACCTACCATCACACAGAATAAAACCGGGTAAAACCCTCACTTCTTAGTAGGTTGGTGTGGCCACTTCAGGGTTGTTTACACCTATGAAAATTTAGACTTGAGGTCTCACAAATCTTAAAGTGATAGTCACAAGTCATTTTGTCACTAAATCACCTCTGAGTTGCTATCGCAATTGAGTTTTCTTTATCTTTACCTGCTTCTCATTTCGTAAGCATATATAAAGATATTGCTTTCATTTATTAATCACAAAAAACACATTAGGTGTGTGGAATCATATGTTTTTCTTTTTTATCATTGCTTGGAGAGTTATTTTGCATACCAAACTTTTTTCACATACCAAAGGACTCATCTCCACCATCCATCTAAAAAGAAAATCAATGGTTGAGATTAAAAACATTTTATTATTTCACCTATTTTTTATAATTTAAATATCTCTTAAACCGTTAATCGTTAAGTGAAAATATTTACACCATCACGACGAGCATCTAATTATCTTTCTATAGACGGGCACTTTGATATACTTTCGAAAAAAATAAAAAAATCTCGTTTTTTCGTTATTTTTTTTGTTTTTTTACGTTACTGAAATTTACATGAAAAAATCATATATGATAAAACACTAAATTGAACATCACATGTGATATTAGTGTTAAATGTGATATTATATGTAATATCACATGTGATATTATATGTAATATCATATGTGATATTACACTAATATCACATGTGATATTACATATCATATATGATATTACACTAATATAACATGTGATATTCAAGTTAGTGTTTAATCATATATGATTTTTCAATGCAAATTTCAGTAACGTAAAAAAACGAAAAAACTTAAAAAAAACGTGAAAAATATGAAAATAAAAATTTTGTCGAAAGTATATCAAAGTGCCTATCTATAGAAAGATAATTAAATGCTCGTCGCAATGATATATTTTTTTTCGCTTAACGATTAACGGTTTGAAAGATATTAATATTTGAAAAAAAATGATGAAAGTGGGTTTTTAAATTGTTGGGATTAATCTCATCTATTAGATCAAATAAAAATGGAAGGTGGAGATTGATCCATTGGTATGTAAATAATCTTTTGTCCTCAAATGATCTTAAATCGAGAGTACATTTAGCATATACAATTTTTACATGGTTGGGTACTTCGCTAAATTTGTGTGGTTGTTTTGTTTTTACTTGGATAGCTTTTTATTTATTTATTTTTTATTTTTATTTTTTTTCCTTTCTTGATCCTTACAAAGGTAAGGATTAATTCATATTTTTTTATACCGTCTTCTAAAAAGTTATAATACACTTGTATTTAGCTGATATCTGCAATTTTTTACGTGAAAACTCCAAGAAACAGTATGTTACCTGTTTATAACATATATTAGGGGCGTGTTTCGATCATCTCGATCGTCCTGGGCATCAAAAACCACATGACCGGCCCTGACTTGGGATATGGAAGACTACACTTATATTGCATATATCGTAGACAAGTAACTAACGAGTATTGTGTGTAGGCCGCACTTTGTTGTGTACTTTTAAGTGAAACAGATCGTATAACATCGTCAAATAACACTCAAAACTCTAAATATTTTATGAAGAAGAAATAAAGTATAAAAGATAGATGCTTAGTTTGCTTAATTTTTATTATTTATATTCTAAAAGAGTAAGAGATAAACAATACTTTACTTTTTCAGTGTGTAAATGCAAAGAGTAGGAGCATATTTTTACAAAGCATAACTTATACTTAAATTTAATCATCATATCATTACCCAATGATATAATGATTAAGTGGTTAACACCATTGCCTCTGAAGACAGAGGTCAAGGGTTTGATCCTTATTACTAGACACCGGCTATAACAAGAAAACAAGTCTCAATGCTCCTATTAGAGACCGGTTATAGAACCAGTTTCAATGTGTTTGGGGCATGGAGATACCCCCTCACAGTGAGTGGTTCCAAAACCAGTTTCTATGAGCCATTCTAACCAATGTCTATGTCTTTTTTTGTAGTAGTGTATTTTGATGTTGTTATTAAACCCAAATTTGTTTTTCAATTATTCATAAGGGTTTTCTATCTTAAGAGTATAATTAATCTGAATGCATCGGACTCAAACAAGTTTTTCAATAATAAAAAGTTATCAACCTATATAGCATATGTCATAAGTTTGGTTTCTATTAGTTCGCTAATGATAACATACATGTAGATAATATTATCCATGTTAACACATATTTGTTTTATCAAAATTACATAAAGTGATGTTACATATAATGTACCCATTTGAAATGGTTATATAGTTGGTTAATATATATATGACGGAATTAGGCATGATACTCGTGTAAACGTTTACATGTCGGGTTGTTAAATATAACAACCAATTTTAATAACACGCGCTAGAAATTAGGTGAAATGGACAAGTATTCGATTGAACCCATAAGAAAGTTTAGGTAGTAGAATTCTAAATTTGATTTATAATTTGAATTGGTAACATTTTCGTGATGATGACATCCAATTAAGTATAATGCCAATTTGAAGAAGGATGACACGGGTTACTAAAACATTCTAAGGCTTCTAAAGTTAATTGCTGGAATTATCATGTGATCATTTTCTTTTTAACGATACTTGGACAAGAGACTTTAAATTTGTAGTACATACACCCACTCCTCGAGTATTTATAATTTTAATTAGTAACATTTTCTTGATGATGACATACAATTAAGTATAATGCCGATTTGAAGAAGGATGATACGGGTTACTAAAACATTATAAGGCTTCTAAAGTTAATTGCTGGAATTTTTATGTGATCATTCTCTTTTTAACGATACTTTGACACGAGACTTTAAATTTGGAGTACATACACCCACTCCTCGAGTGGGCTGTGGCCCAGATAGTACCCAACTGCATA